>CARXXK010000004.1:36017285-36479216 GCA_949089665.1 Macrosiphum euphorbiae
AATATTTAATTATATAATAATTAAATATTATGATAACTATCTATTAAAGTGGAACAAATTAATGGCCTCTGTATATTTTTATAGGACTGGTATCAAAAATACAAATAAAGTATTTTAAAGATACTCCACATCTATTTCCGAGATCGAAATCCAATACAAAATTATACTTCTGTATTATTTTTTGTGTTAAACTAAATATTTTGTGTGACTCTATGACAATAGACTATAATAATAGGTACGTCTTTGCCTGTCCACCACGATATGTATTGATTAAATTGTATTTATTATTAACCGGATGGGTTCGTTTCCTTGACTGAACACATGTTGGAATAAATACAAAAAAAGACTTCTTCATTTTTATATGTCGCGCGTGAGCTAATAAAATCACAGGGTGCGTGTAGTACAATAATATAGGTACTAAAAAAAAAGCAGACAAACGACTATATGTTGTGTGATATTTGTCTGTTACTGTAAGTTATGGTGTTACCGAAATAGAATAATAATAGACAATAAGCATTTTCAAGGCAATAGACTGTAGGTATGTCAAGTATAAATAAATATTACATAATAAAATGTACCTATTAATGAAAGGACCGAGAGTCGTCTCGACGAGCAAAAAACACTTTATTATCCAATATTTGAATAAATTGTGAACCTGCCTCATTGTCCTTACTTTTATTATGGGATCCTCAAACTATCAGCGGAGACTCCTCCAACTTGACCGAGTGCAACAAACGTTTTCGTTTTCGAAGCTCAGTGGTTTTGTTTTAGATAATTGTCGCTTTGTGATTGCACCCGTATGGCCGTATATTATAGTCAAGAAATCTTAAATTTAAATCGTTGGCCAAACATAAGCGGGCACTTATAACTTATAAGTCATGGTATTACGAGTTTCAAGTGTAGCTGCCTAATAGGATTAACTTACCTGTTCTGTTGGTTAAATTTTAACTTTCATAACTTTCCGTTCCATAGCGGTAACCCAATATTCTAAATCTAACCAAGTCTTTATATGAACCCCTCAGGCCTCAGACCCCTTTTTTTATAATTATAATATTCTCCCGGGGACTCTGTCCCCTTATAGTCTAATCTTTAAGGGCGTGGGGACGGTTTTTTAGTACAAAAACATGTCTTACAGGAAAAACTCTCAAGTCCGGTAGAATAGTCGAATTTTGTTAGTTTTTTTTATTTGAAAAAAGAGAACATTTGCAGGTCGGATCACTGTCCGATTTTCAAAATTATAATTATAGAAGCTTAAATATGCATTTCAATAATGTATAATATTTGTTATTTTTCAAACGTATTTTTCTACCACTATTTAAAGTAAAATGAACATTTTGCATTTGATCCGACATGAAATTTTTTTTTTAAATAAAAAACAATAACAAATCCGACTATTTAACAGGACGTGATAGTTTTCCCTGTGAATTCATTATAATATTCAAATTGTTTAGAATTTCGGAATTTCGGAAAATTGGAAAAACCGGCACCGATATCCTCTATATACCTAATCACTGTTGTAGTAATATCTTTTTTCTGTTTTTCTGTTTTTATTGTATTTATAGTGCTCGAGTTACATGTGCATAATATGTTAAAATATAGATACCTAATCATCGATGTATAAGCAAAAAAACAATTAAGAGAATCATTAACGCGTCTATAAAATATAAATATTTTAATGTAACATAATACTTAACTACCTATATTACTATAATATAAAACATGTATAGGTATATCGTACGAATATATTATAGTGTTATATATTTCAGTGTACGTACTTGAGAGCCCTGCAAAGATAGTCCAGTGGAAGTCACGACGTGCTTATTGGCCTTTGAATTCTTTTTAAAATTGGACATTTCAACCAAACTCGCTAGCTATGAATGAAAACTTAACGTGAACATCAAACCACCGCAATGACAGTGCCCATGAATGAACTAATGATATTATGTTATAAAAATTACATCATATCAGGATTTTCGTGGTTGTCGCGATACACGACTATTGTTCGCGTGCAGAGAACTCCGAATAAAATTGAGGCCTACTATAATATAATATACCTGCAACCCGAATCTCGTCCACACAACACCTACAACAAAACGGTTGCCGAGCAACACAGAGCACTTAATAGTATTATGTCCCTTTACATAAATGTGTGGGTGGTGTGTTTGTGTGTGAGGGGGGGGAGGGTGCGTGTGAGTATGTGTTTCAAGCAGTGTTTTGAAATGATATTTTGTCATCTATTTAACTCTACCGGCGGTCGGCCGAGCTCGGTTACTCTGTCAATACTCGATAGGTATATGGTATTATAATTAATTAATAATCATGTAAATAAATACACAGTACTAATAGCACTAAGTACAGCGCATAACCTAGTGTAAGTACATCACAGGATCATATACATTTCAATACCAAATTCTTAGACAGTATTGTCATAATGAAAAACATTGTTTTTAAACTGACGTAACGTCACTTGGTAGTTGATACATTTATTGTAATCGTGCGTGATACTTATGTACCTACTTACGTACTAACTACAATACAGTTAGTTAACTGAAAAGTACACGAGCACACAGATTAATACTTTTAGTTTAACAGTTAATTATTTAACAAATTCTACTCATCATCGGTAAATTATTTATAAAATATTTATAAGTATTTATAAAACACCTACATTTTATTATTTACTTTTAATAACTTTAATTGTATGCCTACTTTTTTAAAACACAAATCTTTTCTTATTATTTCAATGATACAGATGAACATTATTATTTTTAACATTATTAGGGTACTAGTTTTTAAATTGATTAAAATAAAAATAGCTGATAAAGGATTTGTTATTACATTTAAAATCAATCGTGAATTATTGCATTAAAAATACTATTCTTTGCCAGGACTTAGGTTACATTTATCTTGTGGACATTCCTTAAAAAAATATTGAACGGTTTTTGGTAATTTTTCATTATGCTTAAGGATAGGTACTATACATATTAAATAGCCACATAGGAAACCAATTTTCTCAGATATTTCCCAAGCGTAAAAACATTCCTCAAAACAATCTTCGAAACAATTTTAAAGCAATTATCAGTAAGAGTAGACTTTATCGAACTCAACTTTGGATACATTTTCAATGCAATATTAATAATTTCTTTTAAATTTTAAATTTTATACTACTAATTACACCTTTGATCTGCGTTTATGTAAACAAAAACAAAAGATGGACAATCCGTATATATTTTCGCTGTCAGGCATTTTTTCGGTACGTATATTCATGAAAATAAATTAGATACAAAATCACAACATTAAAATTAAGTTCAAGTCCTATTATTTGTCACTCCGTCATCTGGCTTAGAAGATCTTTTATATTCCGGTTTGATCAATATGTACATAACCAATACACCGTAAACAATTAATACTATCCCTACAAAGTTTAAAAATAGTCCTTCCGTCGGCATATGCTCATACTGGTGGTTCCTATAATAATACAAAACATTTTTCTATTATATTAATATTTACAAGCACCTTCAGATGTTTTTTAATAGTGAATACATACAATGCAAATATGATTTTTTCACTAAATCCCAGAACTGAAGTTATGATAGATAATACGAACGTCAGTATACCAAAAATTACGTGATACGGCATCATAACTTTTTTATATCTCATCCCTATTTCAGGGTAAAGAAATGATATAAATCCACTTGTAAACTACAAAATATATAAAAGAAGTACACAATAAATTATATTCTATAAAAAATTAAGTAAGTACCTATATATTTCATTGTTAATATAATATGTGATATATGAGCACTTTTGATCTATTTACATATGAGTATTTTTAATAAAAGAAATAAATTTCTATTCAACTTACCTGAGAGAGGAACATTATAACAGTAATAATTCCCAACCAACTGTGCAAACTGTAAAATTTTGGAATAGGTGGATTAGCAATTAAATTTGAATTTAAACCAGTCCATATACCAAGTACCCCAAATATGACTATACAACTATGAATTGTTGCATGTTGCATTTTTAATTTTCGTTTTGTAGTATTTCGAAAATTCCTGAAATGGAGGATAGCTAAAAAAAAATAATACATAATGCAATAAAGTTTTATTTTAATAAAACACAATTTTTTTATTGGTGCAATATAATAGTATGACTAATAGTGTGCGCGTATAACTATATTAGAGGATAAGTAAAATAGTTTTTATGGCATTTTAACAAAAAATCTGGTAACTTGCTCTAGGTTTCCAAGTGTGCCTCATCATTAAATACCTAAATCACTATTACAACTGTGATTCATTTCGAATGTGTTAAATTTGAATTAATTGATAAATCAAAGTAAATGAAAAACTATTCTGAGAGTAGACGATGTATTATAGCCTCTATTCTGAAAAGATATATTATAAATATTTTAAGGATATACCTATTACAATTGATTGATTTTTCAATTAGTAATATGAAAGTATGAACTAATTTTTGCCCAAAATATCGCATAACTAAATATATATTATTATCCATACATTATACTTTCTAATAATTTATAAATCAATATCTACGTAGGTTCTTTAGACAAGGTTCATCGTATCAATAGGTTAGAATTAAACTAAATATTTCAAAGTTTTACAGTTTAATTACATTATAATTAAAAAACACCCACACCTCAAGAGAGACGTTTTAATTAAATAATTTTAAAATGTGGTTAAAATCAACATTATAACTAAAACCCATATAAAATTGTTAGGTATTTTAAAAATTGTAGGTAAGAAAAACGTTTCAAAGAGCTTGTATTTAGTTTTCAAGCTTTTTGACATACAAACAATAATCGATAAAACAAATGAAATAAGTAAAAAATGTATACGACTGTAAATAACTCCAGAAAAGTCAAAATATATTCAAAATTGTATCATACAATTCTAAAATAAATATTTAATGAAAATATCAAGCCTCTATATTATTACTATTTCTTTTTGAATCACAGTTTAAAATACACCGTTTTCTCGCTATTTTTGATAGTTTTTACCGAATATTTATAAAAGTGCAGTGCAATTTTACTCTTGACTTCTCAAACTACCAACAAAGTCAACTTTCTCACCTGCAGAAACTACCCTTAATATTGGAAATTGAAGCATTTTTTCAGTTCATCAGTTGTCATCACTCATCATATAGACAAAAAAACTCACATTATTGTAAAACAAATACATTCAGCGGTCCGTTCGAAATCTCAAATGATTGAAATGTTTACATCGAAACATTATACTACAAGTCATAACATTATCATATTGAGTTACCTATATAATATAGTTATACCTAATTAATTTAAATATAATACCTCTAATCCTAATAAATAATTAGGAATGTATTAAATGTTGTAATATAAAGTCTTACAATTTGCGAATAAATAAATAAACGTGATTGTCATTAATAAAGGGTGCCAGTTGCATATATGAATTGTTCCACTAAAACCGAAACCAGTCCGATAAATTTGAAGCCATAAAAAGACAGATAATATAAGGAATATTCCAATTATCTGAAATCAAAAAGGAAATATTACATTTAATTATTTTTTACAAGGGTTTTTTATTAATATCCTTAACTTGGACATATTTCAATAAATAAATAAACATTCCATAAGAATACCTGAAATACTGCATAAATTGATAAATAGCCAGGAATCTGTTTCATGGGTTCTATACTGTGACCGTTCTGTTTAATATTTGAAACATAATTACAGTTCGGTGTAGGAGTTTCTTGGTTACTACAGTTTTCTACTTCCACTGTAACTGCAATAAAAATAAACGTAATAGTCGTAACATGTGGTTATCGAAAATAATTTATAATCACCAGTTAACACTTAAACAGTTTATTTTTATGTGTGTTTAAGCTATACCACCAAATCATCACCAGTTGTATAAAAATGTTCCAAGATACGCGACAATTTTTTTTTAACCTACAGCCAATGTCAACGATTACTGATATTGCTTATTAATTGAATAAAATACTGTATACTTGGCAGTTAAAATTCAAATGTGTAATAAAATATGGAGGCATTTTCATTTATTTTTAACATATCCGTAAAGTCACAGTCAGACCGGCGATGAAGGCTATACCCACCACAACCAACACAACGAATTAACAGTAAATAATCGAATAAATAAATTATTCTTCTACTAAAACGGAAACCATCTCGTTATATAAACCTAGCCAAAACAATATTGGACAAAAGGCACGGATGATTCACGATCTATATAGGATTAATTATTTACCAATAGAAATCAAATGAAGATGTTGCGGGCTAGTAGGTATGCAGTGACCATCATACTTAATTTTTTTTTGGCTGCTTACTTGAGTGGAGAATCTAGAATTGTATTCTAATTTTATAATATCAAATCAACACCGTAAAATGTAAATTATAACTATAGACGCTAGTTAGATATACCTATACTCATAATTTAAACCATTTATTGTTATCGAAATTAAAATAAAATTGCACGAAACTTATCAAGCTTATTATTGTATACCTATACATTAATTGAATTATAGTTTTAAAACGCAATTCGTACTTGGTATAATGATAATTTATCTGTTTTAGAACTAGACATTTCTGTCTAGAACTAGGTATGTTATAAAAAAATATAATTTACACTGAAATACAATATTATGAAAATGTTTAATGATTAAACTGATTAAATATATATTATATTATACGAGACGAGAGATTGCGAGAACTTGACGTTAACCAGAAAACATTGCTAAGTAAATAAGATTATCGTACATACTTAATACGAAAATGTACACTGACACTTAAGTACATCTCTGTCTACCTATATGAATAACATGGGTGTGTAAATAAGACAACAATTTAGTGTTTTAAATGTTTTTGCAATTATTAATAGTATATAAAAGGCTAAAACATACACGAGTGTACCTAAGTAATATTTTATCGTTGATTAATAACGATAAATACTTATAATTCTATAAAATATAAACTAGTATTACAAAATATAATATTAGGTATAGAAGATACAATAAAATTTCATACATACCCATTTTTAATTTCGAATGTCGCAAATACTTTCAACACGACAGCACCTAAAATACGTCACACATTATAATACCTTGTAAAATAAATGTTAAGACTTGCAAATATTACAACAAAATTAATTTCATTATAAATATAATAATATAGGCATTTCATTTCACGGTCATCTTGCATTAAATACTACAATAAAATTCACGATACATGTCTCGGAGAAATAAAGTAAATCACAAGTTTCGACACAACCGTGTCCGTTTTGTGTTGTAAAACAACTAAACCATATTAACCACTGGATAATAATTTTACTATTGCCGCATATATATTGGCCGATGGTTTTGGCCATAAGTACATAATAATATATACAAAGATATAAATTGTAACATCTGGAATGACCGGAATGGTGGAATGTAAAATGTTCACAGAATATGTTATCGGTCTATTTTATTTTTATCTGTGAATTACTAAAAATAATATTTAATAATAATATAAATAATATTTTTCTATTAACTTAGAAAATACTATTATATGAAATATTTACATAAGTATAGATACATATTACATAATATGCATTTGTTTAGTAAAAATCATAATAATACAATCTATAAAAAGTAGATAATTAATAGGTATAAAAAACAACTCTATGAACCTTACATGGTTACATGTATAAGTCAGGCACGGCGCAAGGGGGGGGCAAGGGGGGGGGCTCTAGCCCCCCCAGGAAAACAGATCAGCCCCCCTCGCCAGCCCCCCCACTGAAAAATATGTACGATATAATTAATGTTTGTTGTATACAGTTAAAAATATTTTTAGTTGACTTATTATTTTAAATATGTTTATGTTTGATTAACACAATACCATTGTGTAAGGAGTTGGTATTCGTACCTACCTACTTATATAGTTTAGTAATTAGCATGACAATTTCTTATTTAAATAATTAAATAATTTATTCAATTTTCTTATTTTGTTATTTTTATAATCTTATTTGTCATGGTAATTAGTTCACATATTACTTGATAATTAATAAAAAAGGATTTCTTAAAGTATCTATGTTTTAATGTATATGTTACGGTCAATGACGAAAACTGAACATTACGTTATTAACGGTCATTAACGTCAGAAACCAAGTTGCCTAGGTATTTTCGTAGCTACCGGGCAATAACGTCAGTTCCAAGATAATAGAATTTGTTGTAAATTAAAAAACAAATAAATCAATTTTAACACAATGACCGAATATTACGTTATTAAAAATTGACTGTAGTCAATTACGGTAAATGACTGAAAATACACATTAATTTAACTAAGTACAGACCACAGTTTTACTAGTTATATTATAATTTATTTTATTATTAATTATATATTATATTTATTATTAATATTTATTTTCACAAATAAATCGTCGAATTTACTACGCATAGTATCTACATCCATACTTAATATTTTAAGTAAATAAAGAATAAATATTTTAAAATGCATAAACGTGAAACTGGGTTGAACTGCGAATCAAGCGATGTCTGCCAACGATACTTGAAATTGTTAAAATCTACGTTATGGGGAAAAAATCCAATAAATAAATTACCTACCTTTGATAATTTGTTCGATAACATTACATACTAAAGTAGTAACGTGTCCGGATAGATAATTGATGACAGTGGCCTGTATGTTATAAATGTTTAAATGTATAATTTACAACAACGTCCAGAAGAAGTTGGGAATTGACGTGAATAATAAAATAATACCCGTGTTTACAACATTAACCAATATGTGTCGCCAATTACGTAAATGACTGGTCATTTACGTCAATTTGTATTGTACAAGATCATTTTCGACATTGGCCGGTGTTTAACGTAAAATCATCATTTTCGTCATTGACCGTAACATATACATGCCAATGTATATATGCCTTGTATATAACCTTGTATATATGAACTATTTTAACCTCAAAAATTTAACAAAAATATAAAGTAGGTACTTCAATAGTCAATACATACACTACTATGCAAATACCAATTTAAAATGTATTGAATTTAAAATTTAAAATGTACTAGTTAAAATAAGGTAGGTAATCAAAAGTTTTTATTTAAAACAAATTGTATTCCTACTGATATCAGTGCAATTGTATACATTTTTGTTAACTTTTACAATATTATAAGATTTTCAATCATTTACTATTTTACTGTATGGTGCATAAACAGATATTGTATAAAAATCAATATTTAGCTCATAAAGAAATTATTATTTTTGTATATCATGTTATCATTATGAATATAGTTGTTGAAGGTCTTAGGTCTGTGATTAACACATTTCTTACATATTACAAAAGGTACAAAAAAATATTTGATATTATTCTTAAAACATTTTTAACTATTCAAAAGTTTGTAAATATTATGTTTAGACGTTTAGAGCATACAATATAAAACGTATGTACTATATAGCTAATAGCTATATAGGTTCTATGATACGAAAATATTTATATTTCATTAAATAACCTCAGCATTTGTTGAAACAATTTTAGCCCATGTAAAAAAAATATTTGCCCCACTCTGCCCCCCTGGAAAAAAATTCTAGTGTCGTGCCTGGTATAAGTTCGCTGAGCTAGAAATTGAATGAATCTATTTTATATAATATTATCTTACCATATTACCTAAAAACTAAAATAATTAATTACTAATCAACACTTTTTTGACTCTCCGATATTTCTGTACAGATTTAAATTAGAACTACTAAAATACGTTACAAAATGTAATACTGTAATACATTATTTAAACAATACCTACACGTATAAAAATCTTTAAAACTTCATTATTTAACATTCCCATAGATAATAAGATAATATATGGATTATGGATAGCACATAATAGAAGTATCAGCGGTAATTAAGGGGTCTAATTGAGGCAAAATAAGTATATTAAATTCGAAATCGAATATCAATATAAAAGGGCCTCAAATGCCTTCCCCTCATAGGCGCAAATAGCATTTGAGGGGGTTAACGCCTCACTTTGATAATATTGAATAATCTTAAAACAAAATGTAGGAAATGTTTGGGAGGGCTATGGACATTTTTAGATAGCCTTAGCTCCTAATGCCCCCCCCCTATTTGCGTGTATGCTTCCACCGCGGCCTATCCATATCTTTATTATCTATGACATTCTGACAAATATTGGCTTTCTGGATAAATCAATTAATAGTACCTATTCTAAACGAGTGTGTAAAGACTAGTGAGAATTAAATTATAAGAAGTTATTAATCGTCATTAAGTATATTTTAAGCAGGAGATTAACTTATATGATTTAAAAAAATTATTTATGTGTGGTGGTGATATACTGACACTGGTGACAGCTGATGATAGTGAACATAAAAAACACGACGTTTCGTTGTCTAATTAAACTACTATACAGATTGAAGGGCTTGATTCACCAAGCATGTTAATCCTCGTTTTGTGATTTCCTTTAATTTATTAAAACTCTGATTTTTACAATTTTTAAATAGGTATACTTAAAGACAATATATTCAAATTATTGAGATGTTTTTGTACTACGTAGGTACTATTAGTGTCCTGTGGTGAAACAAATATCTGTTTCTCAAATGAGAACCCACCTTTTTTTACTGTATAATAGATAATTTTAACATAAATATGTTTCTACACTTTTTGGTATAAATAAAATTTTTTATTCCTAACAAGCTACGCCAAATTTCATACGGTTAGTCTTAGTTCGTTGCCATGGTTACTCATTAACAAAAATATACCTGTTTAGAATTCATAGAATTTCCTTGAAGAAAAAAATATCGAGTAACGTATACTACTGGGTGGGGGCTTATTATTTTTTTTTTTTTTACAATTTGATATAGGTAGGTTATGAAAGTACCTAATTCAAAATATGTGAACGACTAATTTCTCAGTTATTAAAATGTTTAAAATGTTAAAATACAACAATTTATTATTGCGTTCTAATTAATAAAAATAGAATATGCTATCTACAAAGTTGAATGTAAATGATTGAAATTTTAATGTCTACATTATGATGATCTGTAAAAAATATCAGAATAAATAAATAACATCCCTCGCTGTTTGAAAAATCATATTCACAAATTTATATAATAATATATGGATACGACAATTTTAATGTATATTATGAAGTAAGTACTAAGTATATACAAATATATAGTTGACTCACAATCGTGTTACGATTGATTGGGTAAATGTAGGAAAAATTGAGAAAATTATGTAGCCAGTACGGCAGTACCTAAGTACTCACAATAATAATATTAATTCGTTCTTGAAATGTATTAATGTAAACAATTTCAAATATCTCACTTAAATTGACAAAAACAAAGTATGCCATATAGGGATTGGGTTGTACAATGAATGTCGGGTTATTAACATACAATTACAATTATAATTATTAATTATTTTTAATATTATATAAAAGAATAATTAGTTGTTATTATTTTAATATTTTGTGCGTATAATTAAATTACATCATCACTTATTAGGCCTTTAACCCACTTAGATTTATCAAAGTCTGTATCACCATCTGAACATTTTCAGTAAAGCTTTTGGTTTTTATAATTTTTATAATATCCCAATCGTCTACCAGAATCATATTTCCACAGTTATATTTCCACATTTCTCTAAGAAGTCTATGACATCCCTAGCTTATAATATATTGACAACGTAATAATAATAATTAACAATAGCACATTTATACTATAGAATTATTGTTTTGTTATTATTCAATTAGGTACCTACTTTAAATTAATTTATATAGGTACAGCCTAGTTATAATATAACTTCAAAATTATTACTTTTTAGTTTTTTTTGTAACTCTGGTGAAGCAACGAAGTACGTTAAGAGTGTCGGTGCCAGTTTTCCAATTTTCCGAAATCTATATAAAATTTGATAATTATATCTTATATTTTATTTACTACCTTAATTATAATAATTGTCCACTAATCTACAGCTCGATACCTATTTAGGGGGGAGGGGTTGATACTGTGTATTATATGAACGAAAATGACTTTACAGGAAAAACTCTCGCACCTGTGGAATATTCGGATTTCGTTAATTTGTTTTTTATTTAAAAGAAGAAAACATTTTTCAGGTCAGCTCAGAGGAAAATTTTCATTTTACTTTAAATAGTGGTAGAAAAATACGTTTGAAAAAGAACAAATATTGTGCATTATTCAAATGTAAATTTTAGCATCTATAATTATAATATTTGTAAAACAGGTTTAAAAATAGTTGATCCTTGCAACAAACTTAGTCAATTCAGATTGAAATTGAATATCAGTATTAAAATAATAAAATATTATGCTTTAAAAATCAAATTTAAGAATATGTTTAGTATACCTAACCGACTTTATTCTGAAGAGTGAAAACCCAACAAATATTAGATAAGTAACTTTAAGTTATAACATTATGAGATCTAAATTAAATATTTTCAAATAACCAAAACCTAAGCCTTATTAAAATACCTGTTTTCTGGAGTTATGGAATTGATAACAATAGTTATAGTTACTAAAAATTCAGATTATAAAGAATTAAGTTATATTATACAGTGAAACTTCCATATAACGAACTTCCATTTAACGAAATTTTCTGTTTAACGAAATATTTTTAAGAACTATGACCTTCATTGTTAATTACACGTAAATTTATCTCCAAATAACGAATCTGATGTTTCTATATAACGAAATAATTATTCGATAAAAACCAATTTTTGTAAATGTTGTCACTATCAAATTGATAGTTTATGTCATAGTTCTAAAATTGTACATGAACAATGTACCCGATAAAGATAAGACACCGAAGTTAGGCAAGCTGATTAATTTTACTGTAGTACACTTCAGGGAGTTAGTTCATTGCGATTGCGTTACTTTACAAGATTATTTGAAAATTGATGAAGTTATCGCCGTATATGAATCATCTACTGAAGAAAGTATTGTAGAAGAGGTTAGAAAAAAAGAAAATCCTGATGAATTTGAAGAAGAAGACGACGAAGAGGAACATGCAATAGAACAATCCAAACTCACAGAAGAAGACATATTAAACACTTTTTACGAAAGAAGGACAATTTTCAAAAATAATAAGCAAACAAAACTTACTGATTATTTCTTTTAAATTATATTTAGGGTTACAATACATACATACATACATACATACAATATACATAATAAAAAAATAATAAAAAAAAGTTGAAAAAAATACGTAATTCTATTTAACGCATTCCTCTATATAACGAATTTTTTTTGCTGCTTATTCAACTTCGTTATATGGAAGTTTCACTGTATTTGATTATAAATAAAAAAAAAAGGTGGGCAAGTGGGTGTCGCTCTGCTGTACAGTAGGTTACAAGTGGGTCACTGTATAATGGATGGTATTAAATTTGAATTCAATGATATAATATCATTGTATAAGAAAAACGATTCTGAGCGGTGACGGTATGTCAGTCTATGTTTAAGACATATTATATACATATCTATGGTATTAAACAAAAAATTGACCTATAATAAATTCCAAATTAATCATATCACAATATCCATTAGATACTTATAACAGTTATAACGCGTTATACATCAACAAAAACCGTGATACTGTCATAGATATATAATAGTACACTTTAGAAGTTTCAAGTACCCACGAATAATATTATTCAATCACAACAAAATAACTAAAATCGTAATTCTTGGTTTAAATATGAAATTTTGTCTAAATTTGAAATTAAAATGTCTGTAAAAAATAAGTGTGTTTATATATTTTTTAGATTTTTTGGTTACAGTATGAATTATTTAAGAGAATCTTTGTTTTAAATTTTCAACTCTTAGTTATAAAAACTGAACATTTTATAATTTTTTAATTCCAACGATTGATAATTTTCGAGATTTTGATAAATTTTGTCAAAATTCCAACTTTAAATGCTTATAAAAAAAAATCGTGCCTATGTATTTTTAATATTTTTCAACTGATATTGTAACAATATATCAGGAGCCTTGTATTAAATTTTTACACTTTTTGGCCCAACAGATAAAACTTTATTGATATTTATAGAAAAAAAAACTAAAAAAAATTGAAAGCTGTAAATGTCCATAAACAGCTCAAAAAGAGTCAAAATATTTTCAAAATTGTATGGTGTATATGAAATGCTAATATAAACATTCAGTGAAATTTTCATGTATCTACAGTTATTCGTTTTTGAATTACAACAAAATAAGGAAATCGCTACATGAGAAATCGAGTGAAAATCCAATGTTGTAAAAATTTGAATTTCAAACGCTCATAAAAATTTAATTTGACTGTCCGGTAGAGATTTTTTTATTGATAAAGGTAGATAATCTTATAAGGAATCTTGTGTTTCATTTTCAAATCTTAGATTTAAAAAGAAAAATTTTTACGAATTCTTAACTCAAAATAATTTGCTAATTTTCGTGATTTTTCCATATTTTGTCAATTTTTGAACTTTAAATGCTTATAAAAAAAAATTGTGACTAAGGATTTTTAATATTTTTCATCTGCCTTTGAAACAACATATTAGGAGCCTTCTATTAAATTTTCAAGCTTTCGCAACCAACAAATTAAATTTTATTGATATTTCTAGAAAAAAAACTAAAATAAAATGAAAAATGAAAATGTCCCTAAACAGTTCAAAATAAATCAAAATATTTTGAAAATGTTATCGTGTATAGAAAATGCAAATATAAACAACCAGTGAAAATTTCATGTATCTACGGTCATTTGTTTTAAAGTTACACCAATAACCAAATTCGATTTTTTGGAAAATCGATTTTGCGTAAAAATTCCCGTTTTTCCTTAATTTTTATGTTGTTTTTTCCCGGCGCTTGTGAAAACTACTGGAAAATGTTTACTTTTGACCCCCCAAAGTACCAACTAGATTCACTTTCCTATCAGAAAAGGTACTATTGAAGAAAATCGAAGCACTTTTACTGTCCCAAAACGTGATGACAGACACAAAAAAAAATATAAAAATATAAAAATATAAAAACATACATCATTGTAAAACCAATACATTCATCGCTCCGCTCAGAATCTAAAATAGTTAACTTTAAAATTAATTCACACAACAGTTTAGGCGTAGGTAAATTTTTAGTAGATATAACCTATTCGTAATCCTTAATTATATCGTAAGTAAACTAAAATAACACTATTAATAAAAAAAACATAAATACTCACTAATATAATATAATAGTATTAAGACTTGAAGAATATTAGCATAATTGCAGTCGTTAACAATTTATTGTAAATAAATGCATGTAATAAGTAATAGAAAATATTTATACATGTAAAAATGTTTGTAGGGGAAGGGGACTCCAAACAATTTTGAATAGATATCTGAGGTAGGTACTTAAAACAAAAAGATTGAAGAAAACAACAATGTCAAGAAAATCACAGTACCTAGGTAGTTATTAATGTATAATCGGCTCACTTCAATGTACAGTGTACACTCATTTTAAATTAATTTATAGAACTCGATAAGATAGTATTATTTAATATAATTATTATGATGTCTGCATACATTATAACAGTTGTATACATATAATTCATTTTCGATAACTAATAAAAATTGTATCTTCTCGTATCTTTCTGTCTTAATCTTCTAGTTACACTTAGAAGTACATTATACATTAATAGCTTATAATATCTCAGATTATAATATACTATGTATTATATTCCTCTTATGATTCGAATTACAAATAATCTATTGTTTAATTATTTTAATAAGTACGTGTGCCTACTTTGATACGTTCAACTTAACCACCCAAATCGTTAAACAAAAAAATTCCGTATTCATGTACACCGACCTTAATCGTGTGATCACTCAATTATTATTGCTGTAAAACATTGGTTCATCCACTAAACTGAAGTGTGAAATTTAAGAAGTATAATACAATATGCCGGTATTTAAAAGTTTTACATTCTGAGTTGTTATTCAATTAAATATATGAAAGGGTTAATGGATGAAAGTGTTAATTAACACTTTTTCAAAATCGTTTTTATTGCATAAAATGATATGCATCATGACGTATTACATAGGCTATAGGTACAAATATTAGAACAAAATAACTTATATTTGTGGATATATCAAATTGATAAAGGTGTTATTTATACAATCTGTCGTTCTTGTTTTGTGGATTAAGGTGTTATTGTATTAATCCCCTATTATTTTATTAACAGGTAAAATTTATAAATAAATTTATAAAATTTCAGAGTACTGCAGTTTATGACTTTAAAATACATCATTTTTGTTTTCAAACATTTCTTAGCATTTGAATAGTTAAAAAGTTCCAAACGTTTATATAATTAAGCCACTAAAACTGTCCTCCTAAATAATTTCAAAATTGTGAGTTAACACCTTCATTCACTAGCCCCTTCATATATAGGTACATAATTATTAATAAAAATCTTTAGGCCTAGGAGTTAGACCATTACAGTAACAAAAGTTCTCCAAAAGTCCAAACTTATCATAAAGTGAACAAAAGTCACGCAAATAATTTCGATTATCTGATTAAAAATGTATGTAAAAAACTAATGGATTGATAGTTTAAGAAAAATATATAGAGCTCCACTTGACATTTTCTCAGCTGCGTCGAAAAAAAATTGAATAATAGATGTTTTAAAAATAATTATGAATTATGATTTTAAAAACATGTATCAAAGAGGTTACTTCAGCTACATAATTAATATTATATTATGCTTCAGTTGCTAAGGGCAACCTTACGAACAATTTGTATCCAGATTTAGCAGGTCCTTTTTTTTGTTGCTATGATAATTTCAAATTATTTAATACCCAAAATTAGGTAAAGACTCGTTTGTGCACGTCATATTAATATATATTTTAAATTTACGACAACTCGTTTGCGCACAAAATAGTGAACAGTGAAAACCAGCTGGTAGGTACAGTTTTGGGTGTACAGGGTATCTTAAACTGTCCATACACGATCAATATTACATTAATATCAACTGATAAAGGACAAATTTGTTTCAGACGTTTGAAAAAAATAAAGTATTATTAAAAGAATACTCGAAAAATGGTTTTGAAATTGGAAAGTGGCTAAAACACTTTTTCGGTTTACCTAATTTCAAGTATTTAAACTCCAATGAAGTTCCGGACGCATTTACTGAAATAATTTCAATAGCTCCTTATTGTAATATAAGTATGGATTTTCCAGACTATATATTAAAAAATCATATTGATTCTAATGATGATTTTGGCCAGAATTATTTGCTAGTGAGCCAGAGAAACAAACGCCACATTCTCCAAATTATTCAAATACTAATGGAATTTCAAGTCAATACTGATTTAAAAATAAATTCATTACAAAAAAATAAATAAAATACCAGTAGAATAGAAATATTAAAAAACAAAATTATATGAAAAAAAGGTGGGCAAGTGGGTGTCGCTCTGCTGTACAGTAGGTTACAAGTGGGTCACTGTATAATGGATGGTATTACATTTGAATTCAATGATATTATATCTTTGTATAAGAAAAACGATTCTGAGCGGAGACGGTATGTCCTTCTAAGTTCTAGGTATAAGACATATTATATACTTATCTATGGTATTGAAAAAAATTGACCTATAATGAATTCCAAATTAGGAAATCGCTACATGAGAAATCGAGTGAATATCCAATGTTGTAAATATTTGAATTTCAAACGCTCATAAAAATTTAATTTGACTTTCTTATAGACATTTTTTTTTTTGATAAAGGTAGTTAATCTTATAAGGAATCTTGTATTACATTTTAAAATCTTAGATTTAAAAAGAAAAATTTTTACGAATTCTTAACTCAAAATAATTTGCAAGTTTTCGTCATTTTTACGTATTTTGTCAATATTTGAACTTTAAATGCTTATAAAAAAAATTGTGACTATGGATTTTTAATTTTTTTCATCTGTCTTTGAAACAATATAGTAGGAGCCTTCTATTAAATATTCAAGCTTTTTTAACCAACAAATATTTTATTGATATTTCTAGAAAAAAACTAAAAAAAAATGGAAAATGAAAATGTCCCTAAACAGTTCAAAATAAATCAAAATATTTTGAAATTGTTATCGTGTATAGAAAATGCAAATATAAACAACCAGTGAAAATGTCATGTATCTACGGTAATTTTTTTGAAAGTTACGCCAAAAACCAAATTCAATTTTGTGAAAAAAAAAATATATATGGTGGGGCTTTGGAGAGACTTTTTTTTGCTGTGTGCCAGAGCTGTTGTAGTTCATAAGTCTAAATAGGCCTGAGGAGAGTTTTATATATTTACCTTCTTTAGTATTAAGATTGGTGCTAAAATTTTTAAATAAAAGTGGACTGAGCGACTGTTTATAGGTTGAGTGCCAAGTACTTAGACTTATATTAACCGTATTGGGAATGGGAATCTGGATGGTATTTAGAGTAACAGTTACAGTAAACTGCAGATACCCTGTTTTAGTGTGAACGTGGTGTAGATTGACTTATGTTGGTTGATTTTAATTCGCCATTTGGTACACCACTTGAACATGAGGTTAAGATAATTTTGTAGGTTAGATTAAGAGTTTAATTAATTTTCACTAAATGTAGGTACATGATAATTGATAACTTTTTTGTCAGCATTATCCACCACAGTAATTTTCTGAAACGAATAAGTAATAACCAACAAGGCGTAACCGCCTTAGATATATGTAATAATTATATGTAATAATAATACATATAATTTATATGTACTTGAAAATTGAACCAAATATTTATAATATCTTTTTATAAACATGGAATAGTTTTTGAAATAAATTAATTTGACTGTTTTTGAGTTATTTATTATAGGTATCGACTCCGATTATAGGTTCGGAATTAGTCGATTTCTTTTTAGTTTTCATTCAATGCCTAATCCCCAAAAAAAAATGTTTGCTCAGTTAAAAATCTAGAAAATACAAGCTTCCTCGTACATTTTAATACTAGAATTAAAAAAAAAAGTTAGTGATTAGTTAGTAACTCCACAGACCACAAATATGATTTATGAGACTCTAAAGTTGACATTTTAAGGAAATTGGATATTTAAGCATAAAATAATGAATTCTATCATTAAACAGTTTTCTCATTTTGTTGTAAACCAAAAACGAATAACCAGATACAGACACTTGACATTTTCACCAAATGTTTAATTTAGCATTTCCTATTTATGATAATATACAATTTTCTAGTTATTTTGATTTATTTTATATAGTATAATATTCTATATATACATTTAACATTTTAAATACAAGGATTCTCATAAGTAGATCTGGATCTAAAAATTCTAAAAAATATATAAACTTGATTTATAGACATTTGTTGACAAAAGTTTGACAAAATTCAACATTTTAACTATTAATAATAACGATTTTAATTATTTTATTGTAATTCAAAAACATTTTTAGCGGAAATTTGAAACTTTTTCATACGTATATTACTATTTATATTTTATTTTACGTACACAATTATATTTTTAAAACATTTAGATGAGTTTTATATTTGTATGATGATTGATGGCCTTATGACATTGTGTAAACCGTATAATACTATAATAATAATTATAACCGCAATATATTTATATATTAAATAATAATAGGCTGACAGACCGTCTCAGCTTTAATTGTTTTTAGTATGCAATGATTGATCTTTGAATTCGTATTAATTAATACATCCATTATTGTGACCTATATACTAATATACTCAATGATGAGTTGCAATCGACTCGACTCGACAGTCTTACTAGTCACTATGCAGGCGTGCAGCAGAGCTGCAGTTACCTACGTAATTTACACCTTTTTTTTACTATAGCCTATTATAATTATTGATAAAAAAACGTTAAGTATGATTGGCCAAAAAGCTTGAATAATATTAATACAAGATCCCAGATAATTATTGTTCTTACAGCAGTTTACAAATATCGAATAATACGTACTCATAATTAATTTTTATAAACGTTTGAAGTTCAAATTTTGGCAAAAAATCGACAATCTCATAATATTATCATGAAGATTTGCAAATTGTTTTGTAGTTAAAATTTGGCTGTTAGAACCACGTAATACATTTTCCATGGTCCCCTGGACCCCGCCTCGTATTGTACCACCACTGGGCACACAAATAAAACCTATAATTAAAAAACAAGCTTCATTATAAAATCAATACGAGTTTCGCTCAGAATTTACTATCTAATATAATATATATATTTTAATTTACACTATTGTACACGTCAATACGTCATAATACCATTGATTATAATTTATAAATACCTATACTAATTTATATTTTATAATCAATGATAATACCTACCTATACTACATAAATACTAATACGTGCATGTGCGCATGTCGCATGGAGTATGCGTACAACGTATTAGAATAAATTAACAACAATTCCGGCACATCGCAAAACACAATTAATATTATACCTAATATAGGACGTTGATATAGGTAGGTACTAAATAGATATTTTACTATAAATAATTACTACAATATTGTAGTTTGCAATTCAAATCGAATGCATAAATTTGTTGTCATAATATAGCTATTAACGTTATACGTACCTATCGGATAACATAATAGAAATATTATAGCCTAATAGGTGTTTTTTTTAATGGTCTCACGGTATAGGAGATAACTAATTACTTGTAAGTTGTGATGTTACGTTATTGTGTCTTTTAACACAATAATATTATTTGGCCTTTTTTTTTCGTTGTTGCTTACGTTGGCATTACTGAAGCGCGAGACTCGGTTTTTACTTATCAATAAAAAAAAAAATAATAATAATAATTGCTATAGCACGTAATAACGTTAGTACAACAATATTATTATTATTATTATTATAGTTAATACTACATACACACGCCACACCGCGTTAAGTGTTTATCATCAGGTTGACGAAACGCTTACAAGTTACGACTTTATAACTTACAACAACGATCGTTGCACGACGACTGGAAAGTTTTGATTTTCAGACTAGTTTCGTCGTTATTCCTCGCACTACACAATAATACCAATCATTAATTATTGTTTGTCGTCTTAACGTAATACCATCATCCATCGTGTAAACCATACACCGGTACACCGCGTCCATTTGAGGCCTGAGCACCATGAGCGAATCGTTCTCCAACGGATGTGAACAGGAAGCGTTGAAGTTCGCCAGTCACCTTTCGCCGACCAAGATTGGAATGCTCGCCCCGAGCCCGATAGTGACGAGACGGACGAGGACCGATTCAACGTGAGCACAATAATTACAATTAATATTATAACATTGACATTTGCCTTTGACATTAATGCACAAAGGCGATGTGGACATTGTATCGCCGATGAAATACACTCGTTACGACATGTTGTCATTTGATCAATGCGTTTAAACAATGCTTTAGTCATTTCTCTTGGTCCCAATGCAAGTGTTATAATATTATTTACCATTAATTTTCGATTTCCATTGTTGTGTGTAGGTCCGCTCTAGCTCTCAAGAATCCACAGATATCCGGAAAGGTCAAATACTTTTGCAAATCTAAAGGACACGGCTTTATCACTCCAGACAATGGTGATCCGGACACGTTTGTACACATATCAGAGTAAGACATGTGGTTCTGGTGATAATATTTACTTAGGCTTGTGACTAATGGCGTGTTGTTTTTTGTTTTAGTATTGAAGGAGAATTTGTTCCGTTACCCGGCGATACAGTACATTATCGCTTATGCCCTATTCCTCCAAAACTAGAAAAGTGCCAAGCCGTACATGTGGAAATCGTTAATTTAACACCTCAAGTACATTTAAAATGGGATTCGCCAGAAAACAATTAAATACATCATGATGTTATTGTGATAATTTGTACACAAATGTCCATTAATGTATGATATTTTGCAAGTATCTAAACCTTCATCAAAACTGGTACATTCCAATTGTCCATGCTCTATAATATAACGAAGAGACTTTATCTGTTGTACTGATACTTTTTTTGATTTTAGCTAAGTGCCAAAATAAAATAATCCATCTAATTACACATAATAATATACATTATTTTATAAGCTATTTTTGCTTCTATAGTTCAATATCATTATACCAATCTAGATTAAATAATTATTCGCTATGCATGTAATATCAAATTTTGAAATGACAAACGTTTAATAAATAAATTATTAGAAATCAACCTGCCCACTTTCATAATAATTATTTTTTAATTAAATTATTTTGTAAAAATGTATTTTGTATGTAAGTATTTAAATCCATTGCTACTTAACATCAGAAATTCATATAGGTACTTAAATTTTTTTTTATAAATGTAACTTGGTATAAGACCATTAGTTTTGTTGACAGTAAATTATATCAATGGTAAAAATGTATGTAAAGCAATGCAGCAAAATCAAATTACAATCAAATTCATTTCTGCTCTATGGATTTAATGCTTGTAAATTTGTATCATAATTAACAACTGAATAATTTAATGCTGTGAACTAGAATATAACAACAAAATTGATGTGCAATGAAAAATTCCTAAAACAGTTAATATTGTAGTTAATAGGTAATAAACGCAATTTTTACTATATGTATGCTCATAAACAAATAAATAACAGTATATAGCAGTGGTTCTCAACCTTTGTGTATTGGCAACCCGAGATATTTACCCAATTTTCAATCCTTTTTGAAAATAATGCTCAATAGTTACCCACCACCTCCCACCACCTTTATTTTTTCAATTACCATAGCTTAAGGAAACTTATTGTTCATTTATTTTTGTCTAATTGTTTTAATTATATTAATAACATTTTTTGTAACTTATCTTTTTTGATCGGCCCATTCTAAATTATTCCTCACCCAAAATTAGGTAGCGACCCTATGGTTGAGAACTGCTATCATATAGTATATACCTTTATTTTGTCAGGTTAAGTTTTTATTATAAACATTAAAATAATGTTTAAATTATCATTATAATATTGTAATAATAATAAATTTTAATTTTGAAAGTGTATGGTTTTAAATTAAGAAATATATCACATTTGTTATTAACCTATTTTATGAAATTAATAATACATTGATATACTATCGTTATACTGAATTACAGATATATATTATCTATTTAATATTTTGTATCTTATGTATACGAAAATACGAGGATTTTGTAATTTTCTTTTTTTTAACATACTATATTTTAATTGATGAACCATACATTTTTAAACTAATGCTGCATTGCTGGTGTTAAATATAATTTAGTATTTAACTTAAACATTGATGTGCATGGATTGTGCATTGGTTAGAATTTAATAACTACATATTATTATGTATTAATTTTATAAACAAAAGTATCCCAATAATAATTGCAATTATAAAGGTGATCTAATCCTTTGCAAGTTTTTATCGAATTTATTTTGAAAATGTTAATTACCTTTAATTTTTTTAAATAAAAGTAATGTTGTTTATATTTTTACACATTATTTAATCTAGCTAAACTTTTGGTAATTAGTTATTTTCCATCAAATAAATGTATTTATTTTTATTACAATCAATAATTATTAAATACTTTTAATTTTAAGTTACCTTAACTACTTATCATATTAGGTATTATTATCAATATTGTGTAACTCTAATAAACATCTTTAGGTTGATTGAGTGATTTTATAATCCTCCATGATTTTATAAGTTAAATACGTTGAATTATACATTTCAAATATGATGTGATGTAGAATGTAGATAAATGTTGATAAATTAATTTTATTAATATAATATTTCCAGTTATTTGTTGACGTTAAGTTTGTTTTTTGTTTTTATTACTACTATTTCTTACCTAACTGAAAACATATACTAAAAATAGAATGTAAGTCTATAACAGCAGCTAAATAAAGTTAAAAACAGGTTGACCTAACATAAAGTTGTTAAAACAGGTTTTCATATTTCAATAGAGACTCATTGAATGGATATTGAAAATTTTTTACTTCTGATAATGAAATGATCAGAGTTTAAAAAACATACTTGTGTAGTTGTAAATTATCTATTTATGATTGAAAATTATAATTTTTATATTTTTTCCTCATAATCGAACAGTGTCTTATTTTTTAAAAAATTATATATATTCTATGATATAGGTAATATAAAAGATTCATTGATTTGTAGTTTTTTAAAAAGTTAAAAATGTATTAAAATATTTTTGTAATTTTTCTTAAAATATTGTACAATTTTCTAGGTATAACTAGGTTGTCTTTTATATTATTATTTGTATACTGTTTTGGTGATAAATTATAATATTCTAAACGACATGCTAATAGACCTTTTGGCTATTGTCCGTGTTTATCTGTTTTTAGTGTAGGGAGTACTGAGTAGGCACTATGCTATTGACTATACCTGGTCATGTGTACGATAGATATAGGCTATATCATATAGCCTTCCTAAATAAAATTGAAAATTAACATTTTATGAATTATGAATATATTGTAATCGTACAAAGTACCGTAGATACCTATTATAGCCCCACTCAAGTACAAGATTTAATTAATTGTACACGTGCATTTTTGATGATTGTGACCACCTGCCATCGATAACATTTTCCAAAAAACCATCTTAATTCACATGATTATTCATATTTACTTTGCTGAAGGGTTGTGGATATTGTAACAGAACCAATATAATTGATATTTAATAGGTACTATATAATATATTACACGATATTATTGTTGTATATTGTATTATATTATTGTTGTATTGTTTTTGGAACAACTAGTTGTCTCGTTGATGCGGTTAGCTTTTCCAGGCGCAAATGCCGAGATTGCCGCCAAAAAACATGTACATCAACGTACCTATTTTCCTGATGCGTTATTTGTATGGCGTACGATTCCCCGATCACCACGTTCCACATAGGACCGTATTTTTTATCGAGCATTTGTTTCACCGTCTTGGCCGCCGCCTGTTAAAGTTATGTCAAGTTATTATTATATTGACATAATATTGTTAATGTAGCGGCGATGTACTCGGAGGTGATAATAGCTCTCCCCCTTAATTATTTTTTGACCAATTTATTCCAATATTGTTTAATTATTAAACTCTGTATTATACTGTAATGACAATTGACAAATTTGAATTTCATAATTCATTTTGAGCTCAGCCCCTCAAACTCAACCGCAACCCGTAATCTAGAGGGACTGCATGCACAACTTATGTCTTATTGTACTAGGTACCTATCTTAAATTTTTCTGAAATTACGATTTAGTTTGATAGGTAGGTATAGGTATCTATAAGTATCTAACCAAAAATGCGTATTACAAACTTTTGGGACGAATAATAGGTATAACTGCATAAAACTATCATTATAGGTACCTATTATTAATGTCATGAACAAAAGTAGTTATATCTAAATATCAGTTGCTACTTCCTACCTACGTATAGTGTAGAGTGAAAACTAGTAAATAAAATAAAATAACGAACCACTATTTTATTTTTTATATTTGGATGAAAAAATTCAATAGTTCATAATTAATTATAATAACGAAGTAAATTATTTACATTTGGTAATCGCATATCATTACCTAGTAGGTATGTTAAAAAAAAGACTTGAAATGTGTAGGTACGAATTCCTATGAATAAATTAATAAAAATTGATAAATCTTACGAAATAATCTGTTCCAAATTTTTCGCATGCTGTAATTACAATTTCAACCGTTTCAGCTTTCATTTCTTCTGGCATATCACACGCCTGACAATATACAACATTTAGATATTATAAACATGAATTTAAAAAAAAGTTTAGTAGGTAGATTTTTGAATTTTCTAACTTTTAAGGTATTGTATTTATTATATATGTACCTATTATGTTTGGTATTAAAAAAAAAAATATTAGCATAATTACCCAATAGGCAATAAGTATTCAATAATATTTTTAGCCAATACGGAATATGTCTATTTAGGTATGCACCTTTTTCAAAATACTTAGTTGATGACTTAAAAATATTAATATTTATTATGAGTATTCAATAATCAATTGTAACAAAAGTTTTTAATAATATAAGAATAGGTACTAAGTAATAGACACCTACTAAAAATAGGTACTTTTCACCAATGCATTACGGGGTTGGCATGAACGAGATTTGAAACATAAGCATGGTTCTTTTTGTATATGTTGAATGTAGGTATACTGTATACAATATACCTATAATACCTGTAGGTCAGTGTCATTGCCAGGCGGGGGATCTAACTGTCAATTCATTAAAGAGGAATGCCGCCAGAGAAATTTCGAGAAAATATTATAAATTTTTTCAGTGCTCTGTGAATATATTACGTAAAAGATAATGTATTAAAATTAAAATTTGAACGAATTGCCCTACGAATTGGATTTGGATACATTTATTTCTAAGACTATCATTTTCATAATAATAATGATACATAGGTACCTATCAGAATATTCATATAGGTAAAAGTGCATTATGTTATAGGTAATTGTTTGTATTAAGATTAATGTGAATGTGTATAAAATTAAGTTGTATGAATAGAGGGGGGTGTGAAGCCCCATTTACCACTTTAGTCGATATAACTCTAGCACCCCCATATATTTAACCCAAATTGCGCCTATGAGGTATCGGGCGGTCTCCCGTTCTGTATCGGACGCGTTTCTTGTACGCGTACACGTACGCCAACCCGTTGTTCAAGGTCCGTCCGTCGTATTCACCTTTGCCAAACGTCACGAACTTCAAGCACTCGCCCGACAGCTCTTCCTGGATCACGTTCCTGCACTTGACAGCGACAACGTCGTAAATCTCGTCTGGTGCGCACGGGTTTCGCCGTTCGCCGGTTTTGCTATGACCGCAAACAACGACCCGAACCCTATGAACGGTTTGCTGCGGTACCGGCGGTAAGCGGTTCGCACATCAACTGATTAATGGGGTCAAGCCGTTGCACCGGGCAAGACCTTTTGGCTATTGTCCGTGTTTATCTGTATTTAGTTTAGGGAGTAGGCACTCTACTATGCTATTGACTATACCTGGTCATGTGTACGATAGATATAGGCAAATACTATATACGATAATACAGGACAGTAGGACACTCTGTATTAAAATAGTGGCGAACAAATTGTTATCATTGCCCCGCGAGATTGTTATAAAAGTTGCCTATTTTACCCCTTAATCTGGTATAAATTCCCGCTTTTTTTGAATATTAATTGCAAATACTATATACGATTATATTATTATAATACTAAATTACTAATATTATAGTAATATTGTTTGTTTTTTATCATAAATATTATCATTTATCAAGTTCCTCGGTAGGAATTGATGGCTGCAGTTTACTTTATCCTCTTGCCAAAACATTGGAATTTACTAAACATGTTTCTGCACTTTTTCATGCAAACATTGAAAACCTTATTCTAAAAAAAAAAATGTAATTTAAAAAAGGATCTTAAACTTATTATAAGCCATATTTGTAAAAGCTACTCACTAAGTATATGTGAAGACTGCAATTCTCAATTTTTGGATAAATTTTTAAATGTGAGTATTAATTGCTATGTGAAGAAATGCAATGATTCAACCAATATAAATGTTCAAAAAATAAAAAGTTGAAAAAAGTAGTTCACGTTTGAGTACAGTGTTTATTTAATTGAAAAATTATTATTAAGAGATATTCAGTTTTATGCACCATCAGTTTTAAGCACTTATGTTATAATTTCATATTTTGATTTGTGTTGTATAATTATTATGAAAAAAGTAAAATATATAAGTATAATATATGTTTTGAATTACATTTAATTAATACCTACTATAAAGCTTACATTTAACATTATATTGTTTAGGTATCGTATTTCCCAATAGGATTTATGAACTTATGGAGATTTTAAGTATGTGTAAATATGCAAATACTATATAATCTAAAATCTAAATAATTTAATATTTCTAATTAAAAATTATAATCGTTGATTGGCATTTGGCATTAGAAAATAAACAATAAAATGAAATCGGTGTTCTAAATTAATTTGTATTTATAAACATTTCAAGGAGTAAAATAGGCAACTACTTTAACAATCTCGCGGGGCAATGATAAGAAATAATTCGCCAGTTTTTATATGCCAGTGTCTTGTATTATCGTATTTAGTATTTGATATAGGCTATAGCATATAGCCTTCCTAAATAAAAGAAAAAATAAACATTTTATGAATTATGAATTTATTGTAATCGTACAAAGTACCGTAGGTACCTATTATAGCCCCACTCAAGTACAAGATTTAAATAAATTGTACACGTGTATTTTTGATGATTGTGACCACCTGCCATCGATAACATTTTCCAAAAAACCATCTTAATATACATGATTATTCATATTTACTTTGCTGAATGGTTGTGGATATTGTAACAGAACCAATATAATTGATATTTAATAGGTACTATAATATTATATTACACGATAATATTGTTGTATAATAATTAAATAATTTTCTATTGTCTATTCTATTGTTTTTGAAACAACTAGTTGTCTCGTTGATACGGTTAGATTTTCCAGGCGCAAATGCCGAGATTGCCGCCAAAAAACATGTACATCAACGTATTGGTCTGGTGCGTTATTTGTATGCCGAAAGCTTCTCCGACCACCGCGTTCCACTGAGGACCGTATTTTTTATCGAGCATTTGTTTCACCGTCTTGGCCGCCGCCTGTTAAAGTTATGTCGAGTTATTATTATATTGACATAATATTGTTAATGTAGCGGCGATGTACTCGGAGGTGATAATGGCTCTCCCCCTTTTTTTTTTTTTTTATTTTTACAAGAAATTTACAATCTGTACTTACTAGAACAATTAGCAAATGTGCACAGGGTATTTACATGTGAATTTTTTGATGGAAGAAACCACCCATTGGTGATACTACCTATTTTGTGTTCTTAGCTTTAAGTTAAGCTAATTTTAATTATTAGACAGAAGGTCTCGACACCATCTTCGCTTAAGCCGTCTAGGTGGATTACCTGGAATGGACAAGGTAGATAGTTTTTTAATTAGAGGATTAGGATGAAGAGGTAGTTTGGTGTGAAATCTTTTATAGTAGCATTTAGCTTCGTCAAGTACTGTTGTTATTCTTAGATCATTATGAAGCGTAAGATTGGATACAAAGGGAGGGGCATTTGTGATTTTTCTTAGGGTAATGTTTTGAAAAGCTTGAATTTTTTGAATATTTGATTTTTTTGCACTACCCCAGAGCTGGAGCCCGTAGGTCCAGATGGGTTTTAGAAGAGCTTTATATATTATTAATTTTACATTTAGGTTAGTGTGTGTGTTTCTGTGTAGCAATGAGCTTAGAGTGCGTAATCGATTGTTTAATTGTAACCTTTTTGATTTTATGTGTGGAGCCCATGTAAGTCGACGGTCTAAAATAAGTCCTAGATATTTTACTGTTTGGGAATGGGGAATATGGATTCCATAGAGATTGACATTTGGACATGGAGCCTGTTTTAGAGTGAATGTCGTGTGAAAGGATTTATCTTGGTTTACTTTGACTCTCCAATTAGTGTACCATTTTTCCATAAGATGTAGGTGATTTTGTAGGTTTCTAGAGGCTATCAGAGGGTCTGCGTTGATGGAAATTATTGCCTTATCATCTGCGTATTCTGCAGTTAACGTGTGAGGTGTCGTAGGTTGATCTGATGCGTAAATGTTATATAGTATCGGGGAAAGTATGCCTCCTTGAGGGACACCTGCATTTATAGGGGCTATGCTTGAGACAGAGGAGCCATAGCATACTCGGAAGTTGCGGTTGGTTAAGTATGATTTAATGAGAAGGTAGTAGGAAGGGTGTAAGAATTGTTTGAGTTTGAATAGTAGACCATGATGCCAAACTTTGTCGAACGCTTGTGAAACATCCAGAAAGACACAGGTGCAATACAATTTTTTCTCAAGGGAGAAAGAAATTGCATCAACTATCCTGTGAGCTTGATGGATTGTAGAATGTGATTGGCGGAAGCCAAATTGATGATCTGGAAGAATTTTATTTTCATTGATGCTAGGTAAGATTCTTTTGAGAATTAATTTCTCAAGAATTTTTGCAAAAAACGGAAGTAGGCTTATAGGTCTATAAGACGTTGCCAGATCTGGGGGTTTATTGGGTTTTGGAAAGAGAATAATAGATGAGAATTTCCAAACAGTTGGGAAATAGGAAAGTCTTAGTATAGCATTAAAAATATGAGTGAGGTGAATGATAGCTTTTTTTGGGAGATACTTAGCGACTTCAGCAGTGATTAGGTCATAGCCCGGTGATTTTCGATTGGGATATTTTTGAATTATGTACTTGACATCATTTGGTGAGAAGTGTTTGACAGGGGTAGAGAGGGGAAGGGGAGTATCTAGAAACTGGTTTACTGTGTTTATATTGTCATAGTTAATTATGTTTTCATGGGGCTGAAAAGTGTTATGCAGATAGATCTTGAATAATTCTGCTTTTTCTGAGTCTTTAGAAGCATAAGTGCCGTTGTCTTTTTTGATGGGAATATTCGAAGATTTATATTTAAGAGCTTGTTTGGTAGCTTTCCAAAGACTTCCGTCTTTATTTGATAGATTAGATAAGTGGTTATGAAGTGATTCTAGTTTATGTTTAGTGAGAATTTTTTTTAATTTGTTTGCCAGTTTATTGTATTTATGTTTATCCGAAGGTAGTCTAGTTCGCTGATATTGAGCCCTTAATCTACGTTTCTCGGCTATGATAACTCTTATGTTTTGGGGAGTTGGATTAGTTACCTTGGGGAGCTCATTTGGATTTGTTGATGCCCAAGCAGCTGTTTGTATGCAGTTAGTTAGGTCATTAATTGCTAAGTCAATGTCGTCAGTAGATTTTAATTTGACATTTAATTTAATTTCTTGTTGGACAAGGTTATGGAATAGGAGCTTATCGGTGTGAGAATAGAAAAGTTTAGGTGGTTGGGGGCGAATTGGTGGATAGGTGTTTAGAGTTAGCAGTATTGAGGAGTGATCAGAATTTAAATCTAACAGGTTTTCAGTGGTAGTGTGTATTCTGTTAGGAATTTTAGTAACGAATATGTCCAGAATGTCAGGGTTTTTTCTTAAGGACGTTGGCCAGTAAGTTGGTCCAGGTGGGGCAAGTACTTTGAAATTATTATTTTTGACAAAGTTATATAGGATAAGACCTCTTGGGTTATTGGCCCGACAGCCCCAGTATTGGTGTTTAGCGTTGTAGTCTCCTCCAATTATGAAGTTGTCCTGTTGGATGGTATTGAAGTAGTCAGTCAGCTTTTGGGTGGTAATTTTATGTTTAGGAGGGGAATATATAGCTGCAATAGTGAATGGTGTAAAGTTTAGTTTTATTGTTAGCGCACAGGATTGCAGGTAGTCTAGTCGGAAGCTCGGGAGTTCTTGGAATTCTAGTGAGGATTTTATGAATATGGCAACACCTCCATGTGCAGTGTTGTCAGGGTGGTTTGTATTAATTAGTTTGTAGCCGGGAATAAAGAAGTAAGAGTTATTGGTGAAATGAGTTTCAGTTATCATAGCAATATCGATACGTTTAGAATGTAAAATTATTTGTAATTCGTTTATGTGGTTCCTTAGGCCATTTGCATTAAATTGGAGAATTAATAATGAAGCGTTAGTGGGTGAGCGATTAGTCATTTTTTTTGTCTAATAGGCTGGATATTACTTTAGTAAGTAGAGCTAGTAGCGGATGTATGAGGGCTTTGAATTCATCTATAAAACTTGACATTACTTTACTGATATCAGATGTAGAGGAGTCAGAGGAGTTTTGTGGTGGAACGTTGGAAGTAGCTTGCGCGTAAGTTTTGGTATTAGAAGAATTATTAAGTGAGCTATCTTGCAATGGGTGGCTTACTTGTACATTTGATTGCTTAAGTCTAGAATTGTTTACAGGTGCATTATTATTTTTATTTGAATACTTGCGTTGTTGCAGTTCTCGGTATATGGTGCAGCCCTTGTAGTTGGCAGGATGATTATTGGCACAAAGAGCACATTTTGGAGGGTGTTCACGAGAGTTTGGACAGGTTGCTGAAGGATGATTAGCTCCACATCTCACACAGCGTGGGGGGTATCCGCAATAGTTTTGTGTGTGGCCGTAGTCTTGGCAGTTGGTGCACTGGCTTATTACTTTGGGTTTGTACGGTTCTTCTACTTTGACTTTGGTGTGAAGCAAGTTTTGTAGTTGGAAGATTTCTTTGGATTTTTCAACAGGTTCCAGATCTATAAAAAATAGTGGCAGAGGGATTTTGCTATTTTTATGTAGGACATTTGTAACTTGGCGGATATCGAAATGGCGGATTAATAATTCTTCTTTGATAGTTTCTGTTTTGGTAGAGGGATGGAGGTTCCGGATCACTACGCGTAATGGCTTGTCTTCTTTTAGTTGATAAGTGTGATATTCCGCTTTATTTTCTTTTAAGAGTTGAATTGTTGTTCTGTAAGATTCGGGGTGCTTTGTTTGAATTTTAAGACGATCTATTGTAGATTTACAGATGAAATTATCAACTCCAATGAGTTCGATTAATTTGGTACATAGACCTTGAAAATCAAGCACTCCTTTTATATAAATAGGAGGAGGTAGTTTAACCAAGAGTTCAGCATCATGTTCTGATATATCATTATCACCAGGATCATCTGAATTATTTTCATTTTCATTTTGGGCGAGTACTTCATAACGGTTAGTGGTTTTGAATAATTTGCTTTTGTGAGTTTGAGGAGAGGTGGGGGAGTTAGGTTGTGAGTTTGATGAATTAGAAAGCAGTCTTTTATTTTGTTGGGTCGTTTTCCAACCATCAGCTGTGTTGGTTAATTTGATCGCGATCGGTTTAGTTGGTTTTTTGGACGTTTGGGTGTTATTAACATTAGATTGTGTGTTTGTGTTATTCTTGGTCATGGTGAAGGTAATTAATTAAAATATATATATTACTATCAGTGAAGATAAGTAGTTGAACGTTGAACGTTGCGTGTGACTCGGCGACTTTCCGATAAGAGGTACCGCCGCATCGGCCGGTACCTGTGTGTGTGTGTGTGTGTGGGTGTGCGTGCGTTATGCAATACTGAGTTATAGTATAACGTAAAGAATAGTTTAAATTAATAAGCTTTAGAGCACTTAGTGAATGGATCGAGTTTACTGTTGTCTCTGTGTAAAAGACAAGCTGAGAGAAAAAAACACTATACGTATTTTGGTTTAAGTTTCAAAAAAAAGTGAAAAAAAAACGAACAGACATGAGCGAAATACATCGTATACATACGGAGCGCAGAAAGACACGTGTGTATCGAACGAGTGTCACCGCGAGACGACTCTCCCCCTTAATTATTTTTTGACCAATTTATTCCCATATTGTTTGATTATTAAACTATGTATTATACTGTATTATATATTATATATTATTATATTATCTTAAATTTTTCAGGAATTATGATTTAGTTTGATAGGTATCTAACCAAAAATGCGTATTACAAACTTTTGGGACAAACAATAGGTATAGTATAACTGCATAAGATATTATCATTGCATAAAACTATCATTATAGGTACCTATTATTAATGTCATGAACAAAAGTAGTTATATCTAAGTATCAGTTGTTACTTCCTACCTACCTATAGCGTAGAGTGAAAACTAGTAAATAAAATAAAATAACGAACCACTATTTTATTTTTTATATTTGGATGAAAAAATTCAATAGTTCATAATTAATTATAATAACGAAGTAAATTGTTTACATTTGGTAATCGTATATCATTAGCTAGTATGTTAAAAAAAAAATATATGATTAGTACCTATATATATATTTTATCATGGAAATTAGAGCTGCAGCTGGTACGTCCTACCTACATATAATATTGAAAAAAATATTAAATGGAATTGCGGCATTTTTGTATAATATTTGTGAACATTTTATTACTTTTCTAATCGTATAAATTTAAAGACATCAAAAATTAAATTGTTCATAAGTTCTTCAGGTAAAAACATTTTATCAAAACTATAAATAAGTTAAAATGCTTTTTTATCAAAATAGCGTAGAGAAAATTTACGGGATCTCTCTTTATCAATAGCAAGGTTCTCTTTTAGACTCGAGGTTTATTATACACCGCTTTTTATTATAAATATTCCGGATCCAAAAAGTGTGCCACACCACAAATGGGTAGTAAGTGCCTATTATAATCATGCATAAATCATTTTTTTTTTGATGAGATGTATAGTCATATATTATATATCGCTACCCGTGAGATATTTAGTACCACCAAGGTGTGAAAGTTTGAAACGTTAGACTTGAAATGTGTAGGTACGAATTCCTATGAATAAATTAACAAAAATTGATTAATCTTACGAAATAATCTGTTCCAAATTTTTCGCATGCTGTAATTATAACTTCAACCGTTTCAGCTTTCATTTCTTCTGACATATCACACGCCTGACAATATACAACATTTAGATATTATAAACATGAATTTTAAAAAAGTTTAGTAGGTAGGTTTTTGAATTTACTAACTTTTAAGGTATTGTATTTATTATATGTACCTATTATGTTTGGTATTAAAAAAAAAAAATATTAGCATAATAAAATTACCCAATAGGCAATAAGTATTCAATAATATTTTTAGCCAATACGGAATATGTCGTATTTAGGTATGTACCTTTTTCAAAATACTTGGTTGATAACTTAAAAACCTTAATATTTATTATGAGTATTCAATAATCAATTGTAACAAAAGTTTTTAATAATATAAGAAAAGGTACTAATAGACACCTACTAAAAATAGGTACTTTTCACCAATGCATTACAGGGTTTGCATGAACGAGATTTGAAACATAAGCATGTTTATTTTTGTATTTTGTATGTAGGTATACTGTATACAATATACCTATAATACCTGTAGGTCAGTGTCATTGCCAGGCGGGGATCTAACTGTCAATTTATTAAAGAGGAATGCCGCCGGAGAAATTTCGAGAAAATATTATAAATTTTTTCAGTGCTCTGTGAATATATTACGTAAAAGATAATGTATTAAAATTAAAATTTGAACGAATTGCCCCCCCCCCCCAATAAAATTCCCGGCTACGCCACTGGCCCACTACTGTAGGTATTATATTATCATATATATTATGTATAACTTCAAGTGTGGATACACTCACTTGCACTAATGGATAGGTGTGAACAATTTTCTTGTTTTCGTCTTCTTTGGTGTCTGCAAACTCTTCCATGGTCTATACACGAATCGTCTATAGGTGCAGGTAATTATATAGTCACTATGTAAAACTATGCAAGGATGAACATGCCTAATTGTAGAATAACTTCACAAACTATTCTACGACTACAATGAAAACAACGACCGTTGTACAACGCGGTCGTAAGGATGTTTGTTTGACTATTGATTCTTATTGAGTATGCCTATGTGTTAGTTGCTATGGAACAACAATCAGTGGCGCATTTAGAATATATGCGCCCCGGGGCGAAATTATTTTATTGTCGCCCCCCCCCCCTTCTGGTCGCTACTCATTACAACCTCAGACCTACCATAGGGTTTAACAGTATACAATTTCAAAAGGTTTATTCAATGAAAAAATCATACCAAATACTTAATGACATAAATCAATTTTTATTTATTTTATTGAACAGTTTAATTATAATTTTTTTCTTGCCTGTTGGTTTTTAAATTCATCAATAATGTCATCATATTGGAGTTTATTTGTCAACTTGGATTCTATATTGAGCATGGCTAAGGAGTTTAACCGTTCTATTCCAATTGTAGACCGTAGATAATTTTTGACTCTTTTAAGAGCAGAAAATGATCTCTCTGCAGAACAATATTGTTAGATGGAGTACATAATAGATGGATATAATATATGGATAAAGTTCAATTAGGTTATTCACTTTTATAAAAGTCGACGAATCCTGAGCGGTCCCTGGGACTATTTTCTTCATTTTTTTTAAACTTAGTATGTGTGCTCTGAAGTGGACACATTCATTTGGAAAAGTTTTCCCAAGATCATCCTTATATATTTGCTGTAGAACTGCAGCCTTTTCTCTTACCTCCACAGTAGTAATTTCCGTAATAAAACCACAACAATTGAGTATATGTGTTTACACCTTACAAAGGCTACACCACATAATATGACATAATGACGTATTATATAAAAATTATACCTTCAATTTTGAATTCTAAACGGCTTGAAATCGTTTAGTAATAAATAATAATTCGTTTTATACGTTATCAGTCGACAATCATACATTCATATCACAATATCTGCACATTTAACCATAGATAATAAAGATTTGCATTTAACTCAAAATGATTTGATACGATAATCCGTTATCACAAAATCATTATCATAAAATATTATACCTTATACAATTTATACACGTTAAACAATGTTATATTATATTTTGTGATACAAAAAATACACTCGATAAAACTGCCTCCCTTAAAACTCTTAAGAATTTGCCACCGGGGGCATTTGCCCCCTTCGCCCCCCCCTAAATGCGCCACTGACAACAATATTACGCTAAAGGCTAAGCGCATAGGTAATTATATAATAATATATTGCAGCTGGTTCCTTTAATTTGCCGATAAATATTTTCCGTTGGTATAATACCTAATTGTTTGCATATGAAGTTTTGAATATTCCATTCGAAGAACGAGATACCAAAATATAATAATTAAACTACCTATTTATTTATGAGTCAGAAATGTTGGAATCGTTAATATTATTACTTTAGAGTTATAATTACAATATGAAATGAAATAATACTATTTTATAAGTATGATTATACTACCTACGTAATTACAGACATCATGGTCTATCTATATTGTTTTAAAACAGTGTTCTATAATTACTGGTTTTATAAACAACTATAATGCAGTCATATTTCTTAAAAATGTAATAACATTTTTTTTCTATTAAAGCAAGATCCTTGGCATTTGGCACTCACATGATCATGCCAACAAAAAACCTCATAATCCAAACCTTCGACATCATTCCTAGTAATCCACTTGCTGGACACTTGAGGCGAAAATGATGTAGAGATTTGCTCAAGTAATACAAAAATACATAAATTAATTAATTAATAAAAATAAATGTGAAGTAGGTACACATGTATTGTAAGTAGTATTACCAATGTATAATCGGTGGATTGTTCCGTCAAGCTATTAATGTAAAATAACTTCACTAAATCACATAGGTGCAGTGCCTACTCCTTATACAGTTATGCGTATGGGTTCAGTCGGTGCAGATTTTGTGTACAATCGTATATAAAATAAAGAAAATAAATATAAAATATTTGCGTGAATGATCGAATGGATAAGATGCAATTTCCAATAATTAACAAAAAAACAAAAAATGTTGGTATACAAATAAATAAATAATTGTAGGTATTTAGCAGAAAAATAATTTAATGATACTACAATTAATATTACAAAATGTTTTTTATTGTTAATTATTATATAATATAAAAGTACCAAAAATTAAAACGTATCTATTATATTTAAAAAAAAAATGTATGGTTAATAGCTAGGGATTATAGTGGAATAATAAAACTTACTAACGAACAAAAATAGTTAAAAGTGACATTCGAACTTCCATGATTACAATAAATTTAATTTCAAAAAAATATAAAGTGGTGAGAAATATTAACTAGAAATCAGGTAGTTGTTCAAAAGCGGTAACATATAAATATATAATATAATAAAATTTAATATAACATTATGTAAATATATCGCTACTACCATCCTAAACTCAATAGCGTCAAAAATATGTTTACACAGTTACATATTTTGTACTACAACGTGCACAATATGCGTGTTGGGAAATTTCTGGCGGGCGCCCGCTAAGTCGAAGCACTGAGCGAGGTGGCCGCTGTGGTGGTCTGAGTATCGGACACGGACGGTTGTTTGCGGAACACGGCCAACTTCTGCAAGGTGATTCGGTTGCAATCGAACGCGACGAATATGAACGCGCCCTGCAGCGAGTTGAGGGCCGTGTTGAGCGTCCAGGCGACGTCGCTGTCGGTGAATGCGCCGACTATCGCGAACACCCACGCCAAGCCCATCATCAGCGACAGGCGCACGTAGATCTTGAGATTCCTGCGCGTCCGGTTGATGGTGGTAGCGTTGCTGCAGTGGCCTCCACTGCCAGACGTCTTGAACCCATCGCCCGATGTAGATATCAGGCGGACAGCGCCAAAGAACGACACGTAGTTGGCGGCGATCGCGGTTCCGGCCGGCAGCACGAACAGAGTGACCAGTGACTGTGGGTTCCGGAACCAGCATTCGTAATAGAAGTTGGGCCTGAGCTCGGGGAACAGCGCGCCAGGGGCCAATTGCAATTGTATGGTAGCGGACAGTGCAGTGAGTGCGGCGGGCGCGAGCCAGGCAAACATCGAATATACGATGAACCGGCCGTGACGCCGGCCGCCGGCCACCCGGAGTTTCTTCGTGGACGCGTGCAGCACGATCCAAACGTCAGCCGACATAACGAACATCCACGCAAAAGCGGCCAGGAAACCGAACTGCATGGTGAGCGCGGACACCAGGCACAGCAGTCTATGGCCCGGGGAAACTGCTTGCAGAGCTACGGACAGATAGCCCACGTATCCCAACAGCAAGCCCGTAGACAGACTGGCCAGGTTCTTTTCGGGCAGGTTCTTTGGCTCAGCGCCCGTACAACATCCACGGAATCCGAACAGCACGAGATGCGCGACCAGCGCGGCGGCAGACACGCACGATCCAACCACGCCCGCGTACGACAGGTACCCCGCGTACGTTGATTGTTCGTATGGTTTGAGCAGCCCGTCCGCGTCCTCGGTGCACACCTGTAGTAGAGTACCACCACCCTTGGCACCGAACGTCGGGCGGTCTCCCGTTCTGTATCGGACGCGTTTCTTGTACGCGTACACGTACGCCGTCCCGTTGCTCAAGGTCCGTCCGTCGTATTCGCCTTGGCCAAACGTCACGAACGTCAAGCACGCACCTGACAGCTCTTCCTGAATCACGTTCCTGCACTTAACCGCGGCCACGTCGTAAATCTCGTCTGGTGCGCACGGGTTTCGCCGTTCGCCGGTCCTACTGACCGCAAACAACGACTCGAACCCTATAAACGGTTTGCTGCTTAACGGCGGTACCGGCGGTTCGCACATCAACTGATTAATGGTCAAGCCGTTGCACCGGGCGCAGTCGACGTTTCGGAACACGCGAATATTATTGCCATCGCTTGACGGGTACTCGAAAATGGTGTAGGTGTGTGACGCGCACGCCAATGCCATGGCGGTCGGCGTGCCGACGGGACAGCCGTCCACGATACCTTCAGCGAATCCTTCGCCGACGCACGGGCGCAATGGTGGAGTGGCGATCGCGTCCGGTGGCTGAATCTTGTAGTCGCACGAGAATAACGTCCGGTTTTCGTAGTCGGCGTAGTACCACTGGCCGTCTCGGTACAACAGTGTGTGGTCAGACGCGTTCTCCAGCCGAATCTGTACCGGTAACACCTGGCTGTCGTGCCCGTAACACACGAATAATGGTTTCCAGTAGACGACCCGTCGTCGTTCTCCGTGACACAACGCGCACCAGACGTTCTTATATGTGTGTGTCCCGTCACTGCTTGACACGGGGTAGGTGGATATGAAATCATCGTCGAGCCGCTCACACTTGTCACGTTCAGCTAGTGAAGCCACACGCGGACACCTGCCGATCAACAGCGCTTCCACCGAGTCTAAGCCGTGCTTATTGTAACACCCGTACCGGCTGTTGTTGTACACGCTGCCGGTGATGGCCACAGTCTGCCCTGGCTCGTCATAAAACTTACTGTCCCTACAACAGTCGCCGTACAACTTGCAGTGCGGATCGTTGTAACAGTGCGATAACGTTTGGCCGTCGTACTCGAACGTTTGTTGACATATCAATTCCGTTTCAGTCCTGCAGAGTACATAAATTGTGTAAGTATTAATTTTTATGATCCCTTGGGTAAAGTGGTGTACATAATCTTTTACAGAACCCCTCCCATTGAAAATATCTGTTGAAGACATTGCTTGGGGTCAATTTGTGGTCAGACTATAATGTTTCACACCATTCTACGTCCGGTTTTACTACATTCTAATACCATTTCTTTGATAACAATATGATACTTTATCCCAAAATAATATTTAACTATTGGTTTCACACCATGTTTTACGGTCGTGCGGGTCAACCATATTCAAAGTTTTTGTATTTTTTCATTTTGAAAAAAAAAAAATAAAAAAAAAACGGTTTTTTTTGTTTAAACACTGCTCTAACATATTATGATTTGATGTTTGATATATTATAAGATTCGATGTTGTAATAATAATAATACATTGATATTTAATAACAGATACATATAATATATATTTACATTTACGTTTACCTTCACATAAGGTATTTCTGATCCCTAATAATAATATTAGACACCGAGGGCGAGTCCCCGAGACCTCGTTAATATAAACAGAACGACACCTAGGTAGTGATATGAGCAAAATGCGAAAGGATACACAGGTTTTAACTGTTTTAAACAATTAACAAAACGGTGAAATGTATCAAACATATTTAAAATAAGTTGTTTAAAACGTTGTGATTGGAAAATGCCACACCCTCTCAAAACCTTTTACTAAGGTAATAAAAATGGGGGGGGGGGTTGGTCTGAAGCATAAAATAAAATTATGGGATTTTAAATACAACTGCCCTTATGTAGGAACGTAATAAATAATAAAATATACCTGTTAGTAACACCAGCGTTAAACATTTCGTGATCCTCGCCATCCTCGTCATCTTCCAAAAGCAGCGTGGTTTCATAATCGTCCGTTATCGACCTATAATATATTAATCAAGTTGTGTAATAAATCAATAACCATAAGTAACTATAAATAAAACTAGATTAGCAAAACTCTAGAAAAATGAAATAAATGTCATCATACACATTGATTAATCATATTTTAACTGTCAAAATTATTAAATAATAATATCTAAGTAGGTACTAATAACGAATGTAGGTACTACAGATCCACTACAAAACGTGTGACTGAATTAATCGTTATTTATCACACAATTATTCACATTCAAATAAAATAAGTTTACAGTAAAAAATACAATACAAAATAACGTTTCTCTAAAGTCTCTTCAGACTTTAAAATTTTTAGGCCTGCAATTCCACCGCGACCCACAATCTTTTCTGGCTCACACATCATGAGTACTTAACCTAAAAACAAGACATGAAATGACATAATTTAATATGATATGGACATATCGATCACTCTGGATTGTATGTACAATATTATAGGTAATAATATTATGTAAATAATCACAAAAACGTAAATAATATATTATTTACAGTGTATACGGATTTGACATCATGCACATTTTTAGTTTCTGAGCGGAGCAATATTGTAGAAAATAGTGTCAAAATTATTATTTTTTTGTATGTTTGAAGTCACTGTAAGCTGTTAGGGCAGAAAAAATGCTTCAATCTCCAACTTTTAGGGTGGTTTTTAATAGCAATTTAGATCTAATTTGGTAGGTTACATTAATGAAATGACAGCTGGAAAAACGAGAATAATTTGCGGTTGCTCGTGAAAAAGGGATTAAGTCATTAAAATCAAATTTTTCAGGAGAGCAAAAACAAAGTTAAATTAAATATGCAAGATCAGGTATTCAACAGTTAACGTCGTTAATAACACCATTAATATCTATAAGTTCTGTACTACAAAATGAATGAGCTTTTGTACTTCTTAAAATTTTTTAAGTCCTAATATTATACAAACTTAAAAAAAAACTGATTTAACTCTTTTTGCACTGATTTCACGATGTGATTAAATTTGATGAAAAGGTTATGTCACAAAAAACAGAATGTTGAAGTATAAAATAATATATTGAAATTGTAACAACATGCAAATACAAAATAACTAGGTAACATTATGAGTATATTGAGTATAACAATAAAAATAAAAATAAAAACTAAGGAACCGACTTGATATTTGTTTTACAAAATAAATGTTTGTTCATGACTGTAATAATGTATTAAACATTTAAACTATTGTAGGCCATAATAATATTATTTTCAACTATAACATTATCTATTATATTTTATTATTTTAATAACCTAACACATTTTAGCAGTAATCATGGTTTTAGATATCTTCAACCTTGTTGAAAGGCAGTAATGTTGGTATTATTATTTTAAATATCTGACTTATCTTTAACAGTGATCAACATTATTCTGTGCATAAAGATTTAAGTCAAACTTAACTCCTCGTGCACGACAAAGAGTTTGGTGTCAAAAGATATATACACCTATATTCGTGACTACAGCACATAAAATTGAGTTAACACTAAACGCGCATTGAAATAATACATTCGATAATACAAATTGACTTATATCTTTTGACACAATTTACGTAGTTTTTTTTTCTGCATTTTTTGATTTAAATAACTCATTTTACACAAAATGTTGACTTAACCCATTTTTCACTCGCAATCGCGAATTACGGAACATAATAATATATTTCACGCAATATTTTTCCCAAAACTTGAACACAAATTTTCTAGACATAAAATAATTTAAAAAAAATTTGGACAAATAAATTTAAGCTATTTAAAGTCGTTTAACATTTTTTTATTTCAATATTTAATATCCTGAACTGGTCATTAAATGTATAAATCATACAATAAAGTGTGTTTATTTTGGGAATGTCATCTAGTCATTTTGCAGCAGTAAAAATCCTTCAAATTTAAAACATGGAGGGTGGTTTCTGGTTGCAAATTAGATCTAGTTTATGCTTTGGAGAACCAAAAATAATGTGTTTTTCAAAATAAACGAAAAAAAAATTAAGGAAAAACTTCGACATAACCAATTTTTATTTTTTGTCGGAATATATGAATACTTGATAGGTATATTTAAAACTTAAAAACTATAGAAACTTTAATTTTTCACTAAATATTTATATAGACATAATATTTACTTGATATATGAAATTTCATTCTTGTTGTGCTATATTTTATACTTTATAGACATTTGAAATATTTGATTTATGGATGTTAAAATGTTTGATTGTCAGTAAAAATCTTGTAAATTTAATACAAGGTTCCTCATAATTTATTCTTACAGCGATTAAATAACGTTTCATCTTTAAATGATTGATGTTTTTTTGTTGTATAGCTCAAAAAATATTAATTGTACTAACTTGTAACATTCATCTATTATTTAAACTATCATTTTATATACTTACAGGTAGGTACTACTGCACCATAGGTACCTTTTTTCACATATTATGTGGTTCTTATAGCAATTTAAATTTTTAACATATTGAAAATATATATAGGTCCATTTTTTTTATAATAATTTTAAGATCAAACGTTAACAAAATTTGACGAACATAAAATTAAAATTAATTTTTAGATATAGGTAGTTAAATAGTTATAAAATGTTTTATAAGGATATTTGTTAAATGATATTTTATCAACTTCTTCATTATATATGTATTCATGTTATGATATTATTGAATACCACAGGTAACAGGTAACCGACATGATGACATTATAAGGTCATTAACCAGTGCTTTATTAGATATTTTACCTATTAAATACCTACCCAAAACGTATTCATAACAGTGAATGTGTATATACTTTATAGGTATAATGAGTACCTACATATGTAGGTATACCAACAGTATTATCATGATGACGTAACAATAATAAAAGAAAATTGCTGAGTTTTATGAATAAACATGCGGTATACGGTATCTACAAATAGTAGAAACATTTTCTTACATAACAAATACATAAATAAATGAAAACAAATGTGAAGTAGGTAAACGTCTTGTATTGTAAGCAGTATTACCAATTGCGGGTAGGTTCTTCCGTCAAGCTATTAATGTACAATAATTTCACTAAATCACATATAGGTACAGTTCTCCTTATACGGGTGTGTGTATAGGTCCAGTCGGTGCAGATCTTGTGTATTATTGTATATAAAATAAAGAAAAAAAATATAATATCAAATAGGTGAAATGCAATTTCCAATAAGTAACAAAAAAAAAATTGGTATACGAATTGTAGGTATCTAGCTGAAAAATCATTTAATGATACTACAATTAATATTGCAAAATGTTTTTTACTGTTCATTATTATATAGGAAACAACAATAATTAAAACACAACTATTATATCTAAAAAGAAAATAATGTATGGGTAAAAGAGATTATAGTGGAATAATAAAACTTACTGACAAACAAATATAGTTAAAAGTGACATTCGAACCTCCGTGATTACAATAAATTAAACAAATAGCGGTGAGAAATATTCCCTAGAGTTCAGGTTGCTGTTCAAAAGCGGTGGCATATAATTTATAATATAATTTAGTATAATATAACATAATATCATATAATGTACCTATATCGACTACCATCCTAAACTTAATAGCGTCAAAAATATGTCTACACAGTTACATTTGTACTACACCGCGGATACCACCCTGCACATTATGCGTGTTGGGAAATTTCAGTCGGGCGCGGGCTAAGTCGAGGCACTGAGCGGCGTGGCCGCTGTGGTGGTCTGAGTATCGGACACGGATGGTTGTTTGCGGAACACGGCCAACTTCTGCACGGTGATACGGTTGCAATCGAACGCGACGAATATGAACGCGCCCTGCAGCGAGTTGAGGGCCGTGTTGAGCGTCCAGGCGACGTCGCTGTCGGTGAATGCGCCGACTATCGCGAACACCCACGCCAAGCCCATCATCAGCGACAGGCGCACGTAGATCTTGAGATTCCTGCGCGTCCGGTTGATGGTGGTAGCGTTGCTGCAGTGGCCTCCACTGCCAGACGTCTTGAACCCATCGTCCGATGTAGAGATCAGGCGGACAGCGCCAAAGAACGACACGTAGTTGGCGGCGATCGCGGTTCCGGCCGGCAGCACGAACAGCGCGACAAGTGACTGTGGGTTCCGGAACCAGCAGTCGTAATGGAAGTTGGGCCGGAGCTCGGGGAACAGCGATCCAGGAGCCAATTGCAATTGTATGGTGGCGGACAGTGCAGTGAGTGCGGCGGGCGCGAGCCAGGCAAACATCGAATAGACGATGAACCGGCCGTGACGCTGGCCGCCGGCCACCCGGAGTTTTTTCGTGGACGCGTGCAGCACGATCCAAACGTCAGCCGACATAACGAACATCCACGCAAAAGCGGCCAGGAAACCGAACTGCATGGTGAGCGCGGACACCAGGCACGGCAGTCCATTGCCCGGGGACACTGCTTGCAGAGCCACGGACAGATAGCCCACGTATCCCAACAGCAAGCCCGTAGACAGACTGGCCAGATTCTTTTCGGGCAGGTTCTTTGGCTCAGCGCCCGTACAACATCCACAGCATCCGAACAGCACGAGATGCGCGACCAGCGCGGCGGCAGACACGCACGATCCAACCACGCCCGCGTACGACAGGTACCCCGCGTACGTTGATTGTTCGTACGGTTTGAGCAGCCCGTCCGCGTCCTCGGTGCACACCTGTAGTAGAGACCCGCCGCCCTTGGCACCGACCGTCGGCCGGTCTCCCGTTCTGTATCGGACGCGTTTCTTGTACGCGTACACGTACACCGTCCCGTTGCTCAAGGTCCGTCCGTCGTATTCGCCTTGGCCAAACGTCACGAACGTCAAGCACGCGCCCGACAGCTCTTCCTGAATCACGTTCCTGCACTTGACAGCGGCAACGTCGTAAATCTCGTCTGGAGCGCAAGGGTTTCGCCGTTCGCCGGTCCTGCTGACCGCAAACAACGACCCGAACCCTATAAACGGTGTGAGTAACGGCGGCGCCGGTGGTTCGCACATCAACTGGTTAATGGTCAAGCCGTTGCACCGGGCGCAGTCGGCGTTTCGGAACACGCGCCTGCCCCGGTCACCGCTTGACTGGTACTCGAAAAGGGTGTATGTGTGTGACGCGCACGCCAATGCCATGGCGGTCGGCGTGCCGACGGGACAGCCGTCCACGATACCTTCAGCGGATCCTTCGCCGACGCACGGGCGCAATGGTGGAGTGGCGATCGAGTCCGGTGGCCGGATCTTGTAGTCACACGAGAATAACGTCCTGTTTTTGTAGTCGGCGTAGTACCACTTGCCGTCTCGGTACAACAGTGTGTGGTCGGACGCGTTCTCCAGCCGAACCTGTACCGGTAACACCCGTTTGTCGTGCCCGTAACAGTCGAATAAAGGTTTCCAGTAAACGACCCGCCGACGTTCTCCGTGACACAACGCGCACCAGACGTTCTTATATGTGTGTGTCCCGTCACTGCTTGACACGGGGTAGGTGGATATGAAATCATCGTCGCGCCGCTCACACTTGTCACGTTCAGCTAGTGAAGCCACACGCGGACACCTGCCGATCAACAGCGCTTGCACCGAGTCCAAGCCGTGCTTATTGTAACACCCGTACCGGCTGTTGTTGTACACGCTGCCGGTGATGGCCACAGTCTGCCCTGGCTCGTCATAAAACTTACTGTCCCTACAACAGTCGCCGTACAACTTGCAGTGCCGATCGTTGTAACAGTGCGATAACGTTTGGCCGTCGTACTTGAACGGCGGTCGACATATCAATTCCGTTTCAGTCCTGCAGAGTACATAAATTGTGTAAGTATACATTGCTATGATCCCTTGGATCATAATTTTTTATACAACCCTTCCCATTGAAAATATTTGTGTACGCCACTGATTGGGGTCAATTTGTGGTCAGATTATAATGTTTCACACCATTCTACGTCCGATTTTACTATATTATTATATTCCCATTTCTTCGATCGCAATATGATGCTTTACGCCAAAAAATTTAATTCTTGATTTCACTTAGGTCATGTTTCACAGTCGTGCGGGTCATCGATAATCAGAGTTGGTGTATTTTTTCATTTTGAAAACAAAAAATCTGAATTTTTTGTTTAAGCACTGTTTTAATATATATATATATGTATAGAACATATGTATTAAACTATTAACAAATGTTTTGAATATTTATGTTTTAAACCTTTAACGTTGTACCTATTTTAAACATAAAAATCCTGCAGTGCATAATGTTATATTCATTTTATTCATTTTCTTAACATGGAAGGTTATAGGGTTAATAAAAAGATCTCGTTCTTTTATGAAAATAAAGTAATGGGATTTAAAATACACATGCCTTTTTGTAGGGACGTAATAAATAATAATATATACATTATACCTATAAGTAACACCAGCGTTAAACATTTTTGTGTTAGGTTTTGTTGGATAATCCGTGAATTTATCATCTTCGTCATCCTCGTCATCATCCAATAGCAACGTGGTTTCATAATCATCCGTTATCGACCTATAATATATTAATTAAGTTATAAGTAAATAAGTACATATATATAAAACTAGATTCGCAAAAGTGTAGAAAAATTAAATAAATGTCATCATACACATTGACGTAAACCAATAATATTTTAATTGTCAAAATTGATAAATTATAATATCTGGGTAGGTAGGTACTATAGGTCCACTTCAAAACGTGTGACTGAATTTATCGTTGTTTATCACACAATTATTCACATTTAAATAAAATAAGTTTACAGTCAAAAATACAATACAAAATATCGTTTCTTGCTGATGTCCTCCTTAGGTTTTAATTTTTAGGCCTGCACTTCCACTGCGATCTACAATCTTTTCTGGTTCACACAATATCATGAGTACTTAACCTAAAAACAAGTTATGAAATGACATAATTTAAAATTATATCGACATATATCGATCACTCTTGATTGCAAAGTACAATATTATTAGGTAATAATATATAAATAATCACACAAACGTAAATAATATAATATTATGTATAGTGTATTTCATCACGCATATTTTTAGATTCTGAGCAATATTATAGAATATAGTTTTAAAATTATTATTTTTATTTTTTGTATATTTGATGTCACTGTTAGCAGTTAGGGCAGAAAAAATGCTTGAATCTCCAACTTTGAGGGTGGTTTTTAATAGAAATTTAGATCTAGTTTGGTTGATTACATTATTGAAAAAGACCGGTGGAAAAACGGGAATAATTGCGGAACATAATATATTTAATGCAATATTTTTCACCAAAAAGTAATAGTCCTTCAAATTTTAAACATAGAGGGTGGTTCTGGTACCAAATTAGATCTAGTTTATGCTTTGGAGGGCCAAAAATAATGTGTTTTTAAAAATAAACGGAAAAAAATTAAAGAAAAACTCGAATTTCGACATAACCGATTTTTGTTCAACAATAGGTACTTGATAGGTATATTCAAAAGTGAGAAACTATAGAAACTTTAACTTTTCACTAAATATTTATACAAATATAATATTTTATAGTTTATAGACATTTGGAATATTTGATTTATGCATGCTAAAATGTTTGTTTGTCGGTAAAAAGCTTGTAAATTTAATCTCATAATTTATTCTTACAGCTATTAAAAAATATCGAAAATAATTATTCACAATTTTTGTGTTTAAAACTGAGTTCAAATTTTAACGATATTGGATATTGACACTTAATATAACGTTTATTCTTTAAATTATTTTTGTTTTTTTGTTGTAGCTCAAAAAATATTAATCATAGTAACTTGAAACGTTCATCTATTGCTTAAACTATCATTTTATATAGGTGCAGGTACTAGGTCTCACATATTAAATTGTTCTTATATAAATTTAATATTGAAATTATACAGGCCCTTTTTTTATAATCATTTGAAGATCAAACGTTAACAAAATTTGACGAACATGAAATGAAAATTATTTTTTAGGTATAGGTAGTTAAAAAAATTGTTAAATGCTTTATAATTTATATACATCTACACGTCTTGAATTCTATATAATTTGTTCTCTTCTGAATTTAATTTAGTTTATTGCTTTCGTAGTTTTTAAAATACAAAACGATATCTTTTTAACTACCCTGCTCATACGCATAACGCATATGTCCTTACGTGATATAACGAAGAGTGGCTAGACGCTAGAACATAAAATAATGATTATTTGTTTAATGTTATTTAATCAACTTCTTCATTATATATGTATTCATGTTATGATATTATTTGATATCACGAATAGGTAACCGACATGATGACATTATAAGGTCACTAAGCGCACAGCTGCACTAGCTTTATTGGATATTCTACCCATTAAATACCTAACTTAATCATAACAGTAAATGTGTAATTAGGTATATAATGAGTAGGCACCTACCTATGTAGGTATACCACCAGTATTACCATAATGTATACAAAAATAAAAGAAAATTGCAAGAGTTTTATGAATAAACATGCGGTATATGGTATTTAAAAACAGTAGAAACATTTAAAAAATGTAGTTAAGGTTGTAGCATCATATTTTCATATACCTTTACAAGTACTACCTATATTCATTAGAGTAAAGTCAATATTTACCGAGAATGACATTTCTTTACAGTAAAGAAAAAACATTACTAACTTAAAATAGGTCCATACATTATATAGGTTCCTAGCTATATATATTATATATATAAGTTATAGATGTATTTATTAATCGATATTTTAAAAACGTATTAGTTTATTATATGTACCTATACAAAACGTCTTAGTTTAATAAACATAAGGATTATGATTACATAAGGTGCATATTAAACTTTTATATTGATTTTGAACTTAGGCAGTGGCGTGTAACACGGGGTCCAAGTGTTGCTCAGGCAACACCTTAAATATGGTTGGGTGGGTATTGACAGAAGAAAAATAGTAAATTGTATAGGTTGGTATAACAGCTAGTAATATGAGGGGTAGGTCAATTAAAATTATTTGAGCAACACCAATTTTTTTATGATACACGCCGCTGAACTTAGTTAAATGGTAATGTCATAGGTAAGTTTAAATAATGGTTTTTATTTTATCAGATACACAAAAATTCAGAATGCAAACAACAAGTTTCTATAGCTAGCGGAATATAATAGCGCTTTATTTAGAAAACGATTACAAGAAATGGATTTCTTTAGGAAATAGATAGCCATCACTATAATCATTCAAAAATAAATAAATACATTTTCATAAATTCAAATGTATAGTAATAAAATAATAAAATGCATGGTTATCATTCATCACCAAATAAAACAAAACATTTTTTGTCATGTGGCTTATTAACTCAAATATACAAATACCTTATTATAGTAACTTATTACGTTGATAAGATTAAGAGATCTCCGCATATAGTTCGGAACATTTCTAATTTACTTATATTTAACTATGACTACGCCTTCAATATTGATTTGTGTCACTTATCAAGGAACTTGTGATTTTATTTTAAACTAAATACCAAAAGTAATAGCCAAAAGTAGCTAACCTGTTTCAAAGCTGCTGTCGGCATTTCTAAACAGTGTACGCAATGCAGATTGCGACTTAAGTGTTTGAAATTTCTACACCACAGTGTACATCTTCAATGTAGTTCATCGTATGGAATTTATGCTTTAGTATACCATACTTTTGAGATTTATTCTTGATGTTGTTTACTTGCATATTACAATTATATAGTACACGAAATACATAGGTATAGGTATATCATTATAAAATTGTGCTATAAAGGTACACTACTATATTAATATTATTATATTTAAACTATGATTTATGAAATTATGATGTGTATAATGAATATACTATTCAAGCATACAATATTATACGTTTCAGTGTAAGTATAAAGTAAAACCTTTCATTTAAGTCTTATAATTATGAAAATATTAGCTATATATATTACATATAATATAATATGGGTACTTACTACTTATCAATATAGTAATATACCATTATTTAGAATTCATATGTTTACATCAATAATTTTAAAAATATATAGTTTTTTATATAATAAGATTTATGTGTTCATCGTATTAGTCACATTAATATACAATATATATACCTATGTGGCTATGTGGAATTAAAAGTATTGAGTATTAATATTGTACCTACTATAATTTATGTTTAACGTACAAATAAGATATAATGTTATTACTTGTTATCGAGTTTCATTGACAAAATTAATATGGACAATATGGTTATATATTTTGATAATTACAATTTACAATTATATTTATATTTATGTCTTAAGGAGGAGACGTCACTACATCAGTAAAAAATTTTTCTCTACAGTGTGTTTCCTTTTAAAGGTAACTAAATAATTCTGTCCAGTGACATCGGATTAATATGCGGTTTTCAGGAGGTGATAGGGAATACATAAATACACATTTCTTAATGATTTTTACATTTTAGATCTTTCCGTGTGCGCATGCGCATACAACTTGCATTTTTTTAAATGGCAACAGGTGTTTTGAATACCAAATTCGGATAGACGGAATTTTTTTAAGTCGATTTGGTCCTTATTAGTCCTTATTGGTCCTATTAGAAATGATTGAAATTGTAAAAAAATTGTGTTAATTAGTTTAATCTTTTCTTACTTAGTAATTGAACTAACATTTCTATTATTTATTTGGATAGATTTACGTTGTGAGGTTAATTAATTCCTCAAAATTAAATTTAAATGATTTAATAATATCTGCAAACCTACGGATACAAAAATAATAAATAAAATTTCATAATAATTCATAAAATTTTAGTATGATTGGTGAAAAATTCAATAATTTCAATTGAAACTTTGACTGGTTGCCATTTAGTCAATTTTGATTTAGAGCTTTGGTAAAAAGGACCAAATCGACTTAAAAAAAATCGGTCTATCGAATGTGGATTCAAAACACCTGTTGCTATTTAAAAAGTGCAAGTTGTATTGCGCATGCGCACACAGAAAATCTCAAAAATGTAAAAATCATAAGAAATGTGTATTTATGTATTTGCCTATCCCCTCCTGAAAACCGCATATTAATCCGATGTCACTGGACAGAATTATTTAGTGTTACCTTTAAAAGGAAACACACACTGTATATCAAACTATACAATATTATAGTAAACCACTCTCCGTATTTCACTCGTTGTGATTACATTATTAAAATTTGTGGTATAAATTCTAATATAAAAACTATAAAAATATTACTGTCTGTGTTTTTTGAGATGCTTTTTTTTTTAATATTGTGATTTTTAATGAAGTTATTAGTATTTAATTTGTAATAACTTCCATAATCCATAGTCATCAAATTATGAATAAATGCTTCCGACAAAACACAAACAATATTATTTTTTATAGATAATTGTTATAATAGGTATCTAATGATACCTTAGCAATGAGTGAATATGGAGAGAGATTTTAACTATATTACACAATACACATGTGTAAGCCGGGAAAAAAATTATACTGGTTTTCCCTCCTCAAAATATGAATATTCTTTATGAAACAGCTATGAACAGGAATATATGTATATTAATTTTGAGTTATACACTGCTCAGTGCACACGCATGTTTTTATTACTAATCTAAACATTATAATTTTAAACGTTAATTAAACTTAATTTCATTAATTCTAGACGATAAAAATATTTTCTTAAGCATCTAATTATATACAGTAAATTATAAATATGTATTAAATAAAAATTAAATTTTCTACAAGTACAGAAAAATTGTATTTACTTGTTTGATTTGTTTAGATCTCCATTTGGAATGTCAATAGCAGCGGTCCACGACACAAAGAAAATAAATGTGGCGATAGTCAAATGTATACTAATATTCTGTACAAACACAAAACAAAAACAGATTTATTAGATAAAAGTACACTTAAGGTGGCTTATATGTTGTCTTGGTGAGTAATGATTTATTCTACAGTAAAGATCATTGAAAATTATCTTTCAATTATGTATTATTAGCAAAATATAATAATTATAATTTATAAAGAATAAAAATAAAAAAATCGATTACTAACCGTATAGGTAGTATTAATTCTTAAACGTTTATCTTAGTCGATAGGTCCCCAATAAGTTTCGATTTCATGTGCCTAAATGCCGAATATACCTTTATTATTATCGTTACACACAATAAATGATATTACCAACCTATACCGGAAATATAGTTAGTTCTCAAAATTATTTATTTTTTATTTTTAACAAACTACATTTAAAGATAATAATAATACCACTCGATATTGTGATAACGGCATTATATAAGTGTTTAAAACCAATGTTGAACAATTTTATTATCGCTCAAAAAGTACTTCATTCAGTCATTTGTTCCTCGCAACCTATAATATCTATCTTATAAATTATAATAATTGAATGTGGGAACAACTGCAATTTAAGGTTTTAAGAATTTGTAGGGCGCTCAAATTGTTGGAGGATATTTAATTTTGACTTAATATCTTTCTTATATCGTGCCATATCCATCTTTGTAAACTATAATTCTGTGAAATTATAAACGTGTCTGGCAATTGGCAACACATAATGTAGGTACCTAGAGATATTATGAGTGGGTATCATAATAATATATAATCTGTAAACAATTGTATTATAAGAAGAATTATACACATGGTATAAAAATAAAATTATTTTATACAAGTGGTTTAAACAAAAATTAATAATTATATTACCAAGGTAATATTATTAGAAAATATATTTTATATTTAAAATTATAATTTACCGTGAATAATTGTAATTGCATTCTGTTAAATTAAATCGTATTGCTAGTTACTGAGTATATCAGGATTGTACCATGCTGGTACCATGACTTTAAATATTAATTTACTCTAAAATAAATCTTGTATATTATTGTCGTTTTTTCAATTTTTTTCGAAATTATTAAGACATTTTGAAATTGGTTGTTAGTCTTAACCTGTGTTTAAATATTAAATGTTTATAATTTAAGATACTATATGATTTTATACCATATAAAACTGTATAATACATGTATACTATACAAAAATAAAATACCGTATTTTAACAACTCTACCTATAGTATTAGGTACCGAACCCAACCTTTAACATGAACGAAGACCAAAAGGAGTCGTATCTCGGAGTTATCTATTTCAATATACCAAGACAAAATTTACTAAATAAATCTTTTATTAGCAACTCGATGATGAAAATCTTTATTTTGGTTCAAACAAACGCATCTCAAAAATGTTAGAGCAATTAATTATCACTCGCTGAAAGGGGAGGGGGTGCAAGGTGTACATTAGGTAAGCTATAATGGGTATAATAATATATTATGTACTATGTATGTACACTAATATTTACCTATACCTACACAATGATAATGTATATTATTGTACATGGCAAAAACTATTTCAACAGATACATTTTTTTATTTTTGTATTGGTACCTATGTCCCTAATAGGCTATAGTTATACAATTATAATTTATAGGTATACATACCTATATAGATTATATTATATTATATTGTAATACCTATTTAGTGTTTATAATATCATTATTGACAACAATAATGAATATTGATTAACTACGGCCAGTAAATAATTGATAACAGGAGAACACATTCATCTTCAAACAATAATGTTACTATACTATGAAATATAAACTTTTCAATTGGGTCCGTTTGATTAAAGACAGATGTAAACACATGTTGAAATTTTGTAATTTGTAGTCTGTTGTAGTTAATTTTATATAAAGTACCTACTATATAAAATATATTATAATATATTGTGTAGGTTGGTACACAAAATATATTTATAATTTTAAATTTATATACATACCTACCAAAAGGTAAACTGTGAAAAAGTTATTGATTAATAATTTTAATTAGTTAAAATATTGAGTGTACCTACTATCTTACAACCTCATAAAATAAACCTCAGTAAATAAAATACAGACGTAGGTATTTAAAAAAGTTGACTAACGATAAAAAAAAAATTCCCGCTTAAATGTTGGCACCAATATTAAAACACTCATATGGCGCCACTGATTAGAAGTATTTATATAGGTAATTATTAATTATATAAATATTATATCGAATAATATATGAATATCTCGTTTTGGCTATCGTATTTGTTTGATCTGATCTTATTTTACTCAGAGATAATATTTATTATAAAGTACATACCTACAATATTATTCTTAATAAATTTATTGTAAATTATTGAAGATAAACTCATATGTTGTGTCGGTATTATCTGAAAATAGTTTTAGGTTTTAACTAATCAGCTATCAATCGTAATCTATATTTTAACGCAAGTTATGTATTTTGCATTTAAAAATATTAGCCATTATAGGATTGTTGATTTAAAAACAACCGGCGATCTTCTTTGTGTCGTTAAAATGGGTTGAATATTCATTCTTAATAGGCGCACGTTCTCTTGATTGATGAATTTAATATTATAATAATAGGGCAGGTAGGTACTTACCTAAATCATGTAAAAAATTATTTTTACTGCCTTATAATATTACACAATATAATAAACATGCTCCAACAATATTGGACTACTAATAAAATCTACCTAACTATATTTTAAAATAATGAATATATTATAAGTAATTTATTTTAACGATGTAGTCGATGTAGATAGATATAAACCCGAAATGAATGCTCAACTGATTTAAATATTAGTTATTTACAAATAATTGTGACTAAAACCATTGTACAAACTACAAATCTTAGAAATAATAGTGATATAACATATTTTATTGTAATTTGTATCGAATGAAGAACGTCCCTATTACTTGGTTATATAATACCTATATCGTATATTACGGGTGTTACAATTTTATATTTGTCATTATTTGGTAAACATGAAACAAACAAAAGGTGTATAGTGTAAATTTAGCTTGAAAAACAGTATATTATTATCATTATGTGAAAATCTTAGATCGTACTATAAAAATGTATTTTAAAACTTAAGGTAAACATTGAAAACATATTGATTGCGTATTTCAGTCGTTAAATTGTAATTTATTTATAGGGAATAGCGATCTTATTTTCACATGATGGTTGTAACATGTAGACAATAACAACATGATACATCTGTTCATTGCATTTTGTCTGAACAATGTTATAAAACTACTATTATAGTACTTATACTACTTATTATAGTTGTTACTGTTTGGAAGACATAATTTTTTGCTAAAATTTTTAAACAACATTAAAGAATGTAACTTTTTCAGTCCATTAGACATTTGAACAAAATATTACTTTTTTTGTATGAATTATATTAAACAATGGGTTATATTTTTTTTTAATTCGTCTATTAAAATTTTTTTTGAATAATAGTTAATAGGTTTATTTAAAATTGTGAAAACTGTAGTTAAACAATATATTTAAGAATCAAAAAGTATAAAATATTATATTATTACTATGACTGTAACTTTTTGATTTATTTCCATGATCTCTCTAAAAATGTATTTTAAATATTTATATATTAAAATCTCATTAAAATAATAAAAGCTATAATGTTGCAGATTTAACTATAAAAAAAAATAACTGTTGGGGTATTTACTATTATGAATTGTTACATTATAATATCCATAATCTTTGTCTTAAATATAAGTAAATATTTTTAAATATACAATAAAAAAGTTTAAATATGTTGTGAACAGAGTAAGTTGCAGAGCAATTAAGTTCTTAACTTGTCCAACGATTTTATACTGAAATAATTATTAGAGTAGGTTGTATACAGAAATTTTAAAATATGCATATTAGTTATAGTTTATACTTTAATAAAATAATGAAACGACGGGGGTAAAAAAAAAGTTGATTAGTTTAAAATCGTTCTAAATAATAGGTACTTCCTTATTAAGTAAAACGGTGTATCCTAATATCAAACAAAAACAGATAATAACTTATAGATTAAAGGTATTGTGTGCAAACCATCGTATTATGTATGATAAGTGTTACCTATGCTGAAATATACGAATACAGTTTTCGCACCCAATCGTCCCGATCATAAGTATAAATTGGCCAAGTTAGAACTCTAGTAAGTATAGTATCTACTACCTACCTATAAATTGTAATGACTATCTATATAATTTATATTGTAATACATTTTAATATTTACTACAGTACAGTGTTCTACTCACGTCAGCTTTCATATTGTCGGTCGAGTAGTTCGACTATTTCACATCCATGCTCAATAAAGTGCAATAAAGTCTAGAACGACGTGTAGGACGAACGAAAAGGAACGCACAGACATCGAAAATCGCTAAATATTTATAATACTTCAACGAAACAGCGCACAGTCACACTCACACACACTTCACGCGGATAATATTTTAGTGAGTGAACAACCGTCGCCGGTCGCAAACACGATGAGACTATACCGAAAATTTATTATAATAATACACTTATCTTTGGGTGGCGGTGATACCGAAACACATCGCCAAAGCGTGTTAATCTCGCCCCACCTAGTTGCCGATAATATGCCACAACAGACCATAAGTTGTATAGGTTCGCGTGACGGGCTACGATTTGCTATAATATCATGGCAGAAGACAGCAATAATTGCGTTATCCATATTTTGTTTAGGAAAAAAAAAATTGGTTTAACATTTTCCAGTGAATTTCCAGAATTCTATCATCATTTTGATTACACGGCTGCTGTATAATTTCTGTACCTATAAATTATAATATAATATATTATATAAATATCTGTATTATGCAACCCTTGTGGCCTTGTAATGAATGACTTCAAACTCTAACCGAAGTAATTTGTCCGTTCGTTGAAAGTTCAAAATGTATAAAAGAAAATTAATTAGGCAACTTCATATTTTGTTTGAATCAACCTATTTCGAGTTTAGATCCCCCATGAACTTTTTTTCAATGTTTAAGATCTGATAACCACAAATTATATTATTAATAATCAAATAGCTCATGTTAAAACATCAACCATATTCCCCCTTGACAAAATAATTTAACCGCCACTGTATGATATATATTTATTGTAATTAACTTATAAGTTATTATAAGTCAATAACGATGATTTGTATGATAAAACGATGCATAAATGGGTAGGTACGTTCGTGGCATAGAATATACTACCTATATAATTTAAAATTAGCATAGGTAGGTACAATGTACCTACATATTTCCAAATATCGTTGTCTATATAAAATTGCAATCAGATTTAAGTTTTTTTTATTTACAACAAAATAGCGAAAATTCGTTTAAGAAAAACATGTTATTTTTCGTTTAAATGTCTAATTTTGTAATTTTTATCTTCAAATATCTACATACAAAATTGACGTATCTTCAGTATTTTGAGATTTTTATAATAAAAACGTATAATATGTAATTTACAGTACCAAGAAGAAATTATTATTTTTTCCTAGGTAGTTTATGATGTCTAAGGGGGCATGGCCCCTATGTCCCCTCAATACCGCGCCTGGTACAAACATTTTATTATTCACAAATCAATTGTCAAAAAACTATTCTAAAAAAAATTATTTTTAATGTCTATAAATATATAAGCACAACAATAACCAATAAATCATATTTTTTTAAAATTATACTATGATATATAGTAAATTGTAATATAAATAACAAAAAAAAACATCATTGTAAAATTCATATCTCTACGCTAAGAATTTAAAAGTAAAAAATTAAAATTAGGTATAATTATTTATGTTAATATTAATAATGAATTCAGATCAAATTTTAATATTAATTTGGTATCTATTTTTATTAACATTATTAATATTAGTGATTACTAGACCTGGTATGTAGTATGCATTATATTATAGTATACCTATAACTAATATAAATCTAAATATGATACCTATAGGTATTTGATACAATCATTCAAGTGAGGACTAGTTCATTGGCCTTAAAGTAAAAAAAACAAAGAGTCTATGAACTTTCCGAGATCTGTAAATAAAATATATGATACTATTAACTATTAAGTATATTAAATTATATCCAACTATCAATAATAAAATTATTGTGACATGTATCGGTGTAACAAAATATATGTACCTACAGGTATATATATAATATAAATGGATCAAGATACAATATACCTAATTAATATTATAATAGTTTATTATACGTTTAGGTATGCACATTATGACGTGATGTCTGTATGATTTTATTTTAATATATTATAATATTATTATGATAGTACATTATAGATACCTATATTTACCTACGAAGTAATTTGGAAAGGCCAAAATTCGAAAACAGTGAATATTTGTTAAAACTATGTACACGATGTACAAAGTACAAACTATTACTATTATAATATGGACACTCGAAATTTAATAATATAGTATAACAAGTAAAAAACAATTTTGGTAATGCGGTCGTTTGGTCGTGATAAATATTGTTATATTCTCCTGTTATTATAAAAAACGGGCGTTGGGTCATTATTTTATTACTTTAATAATATTTACTCAAAACTTGATAAGTATTTTAGTACCTACCTATTAGTTAATTGGTCGTGTAGACGATTTTTGGTTAAATTTTATACTATACTTAGTAAACACTGCAGATGTGACACATATTAAATATATAGTTTAAGTAATGGATCGAGGTTTACTATCGGGTTAACTAGATTATAATATGATATTATTAATTTATGTTGTTGAATTACTGGTGGGTAAAAATATCTCCAAGAATTTTGTTTTTGGTATAAATAATATGCAAGGTTAATTTAAATTTAAATATTAGGTATTACATGATTAAATCAAACATTTATGCAATATTTATGGTTGACAAAAATAGGGTAACAATCCAGTATGTGTTATTCCTGAAATTGAGTAAATCGAGATGGATATTCTAATTGTAAAAAAGAGAAGTAATCTATTTTTGTCTTTTTTTTCCATTCTTATTTTTTAAGGCATTATAAATAAGGCTTACTAAATTTGAATTTGTCTCGAAACTGAAAACGTGGTAAATATTTTAGTCCTTTTATGTTTTTAATGTGTGCACGTCAAAATGTATTAGTTCCTGTACCTTGTACCTATACATACTTATGTGCCTGCAGTCTATGCACAAATCATTGTTCTTTTTAAAAAACATGTTATTTCTAATTTTTTTATGTCGAATAAACTACTATATTTATTAATATAGATTTAAAATAATATCAATTTTGTAATATAAATGACAAAAAGTTTCAATAATGAATGATTGGATAACATGCTGTTTCATATTAAATAACAATAAGATGCTGATAAATGATAATTAATTTATGATTAAATTTCGAAATTCAGTGATATCTACCGGGTGCGTAATTTGAATCCAATGGGTGGGTTCGTACTATTTCTATTTGTTTGTTTTTCAAAACATACCATTTCCAAAAATAGTACATTTTGTATCAATCTAAGAAAAAAAAATTTTACAATATCCATTGACAAGGTATTTAATAAATAAAAATTAATTTTTTGCATTATTTTACATAGAGAATTATCATAAGTTATGGTACATTAACATATACTATGAGTGAGTAATAGTCATGCCTAACATGGTTTAGATTGTTAGTTGTTAGTTTGTTATCCTTCGGTTTATTGTGTGGCAAGTTAATATTTTTTAAATGATAATTTAAAACTTGATATCCAATTGAAAGTTAAAAAAAAATTAATACATTTTTCATTATCTTGTATTAATTATATGATACAGGTTGAGCCCAGCTGAAATGTTCAATGCTGATTAAAAAGTATGATATTATAATATAAGTAAAAGACCATTGTAGAAAAAAAAATCACATGATATTGTTCAATTAATTATAGTATAATTATTTATATTTATCCAAAGCTTTTTCAGATATATTATTAGAAACAAAATGGAAATTTAAAATAAAATATTATTAATATGTACTAAATTACTAAATTCAATACTGATGATAATCGATTAAATATGGGTACATTCTTATTAATTTGCCAAATATTTCAGATACATTGGATTAAAACAAAAAATATAGTAAATAATCCTCTAAAAATAAATCTTCATTATATATTATAATAATAAAGGTAAAATAAAATAACAATAGTTCAATAACTTTAATTTTTAATGATACATTTATATTCATTTTCCAAAATATTGAGATACCTATTAGTTCAAAAAATGTAGTTCTGTACCAATATTGTAAACAATATATTTAATTAACAGAAATATATCAAAATTAAAATATTCTTATGCATTATAAAATTAATAAGTTAGTACCTATATACTTATAATGTGTGAAGTGGTGTATAAAGTTCATACTTCTTAAATGGTAATTTTGGGAAATAGTCCGAGATAAAATGTTTTTGTTGTTAGAAATAAGAGTATTTTATCTGTAGACTTTGATTAACCGTTTTATTTTCTATCAATGAAATACGAAGTTGTTTTATGATTTAAAATTGTTCTTGTTTGGCACCGAACAGTGGCGTTGATATAATAATATAGGAAAACGGCACAATGGTGAAAAATTAAGCCAGTCGAATGGCAAGGAATGGGTGGTGAACAGAGTATCTGACACAAAACACAAATTTAATAATTTGTCTGTGGACCAGAGATATCGTCTCGTCGGACTCTCGTGAAAGGTATTCCGATTGAAGTCAAACGCGTTAAGCGATGAAAATGAATACGACACGCAGCGGGCCTTAAGGCATATTAATTATAAGAGCTTTCAAGTGACATCACTGTCGGTGATAGCCCTCATCGGACCAAAGACCTACGTCAGGCCTGTTATCTCCAGGCAGGTGTAAGTTAATCTTGAGGTTCACGAGCATCCGTTTAACGATGACCAGCTTGTTGATTCCGATAGCAGTCTGAACCGTTTTCTAGTCCTGCCGATCAGCCGGACATTCGAAGAACGACAAAAAGTTGAAGACGAACGCGATCCCGGCTGGGACAAAGAACAACGAGACCAGTGCAGACTGCTCGTAGATCCATCAGTCGCAGTATAAGTTGGGCCTGAGTTCAGGGAGAAGAGTGCCAGTGCCATGGTAGCGACAGTGCGGTCAGAGCGACAGCGACGGACACGAGCACAGAATAGGAGATGAGATCCTACCGGGATGCTGTCCACTGGCCAACCGAAGATTATTTGTGGACGCGTGCATTACGATTCACGTGGAAACCAAAGTGAGTGTCATTAGGCTATAACATATGGACATAACTATAGGCACCAACAAGCACACGGCTAGGCACGAGATGCGCGACCAACCAATCCTCATTCGTTGCGTTTATGTCACGGCCCGTCATACTGTTCGTTTTTATATGGATGGCCATGTGATGGCCACGGTCTGCTCGAGATCGTCCCGACCACAGTCGCCTTACAGTCTGCAGTGCTGCTCAGTATAACAGCCATTCGCCTTTGAACTGGAAATTGTTGTCGCACATCAATTTTGTTTCGTTCCTGTGCATACAAAAAATTGTTATTTTAGTTGGTATTATTATATTTCAGTTGAAGCGTAATTCGGAAGACCTTTCGATACAAACATGCTCTTTCTTTCCACTATACACTGCAGGTTTACTACATATAATATTCTCATCACTCGACACTAACCCAATCTCTCCACTCGAGTCTAATGCTAACAATAAAATTTAAATATTTACAACTATAAGTAGGTAGGTACTACTAATCATCATTGCATGACTAGTATTAGTACGTATAGAAATAGGGTGTAAGTTAATTTAGTTTATTGTAGGTAATCAATTTTTATCTCAATAACTTTTACTTTATATTACAGTGCAATATTATAGCATTAATAATTATTAGTTTTTAATAGTTGAATATTCGATTGTGTTGATATTATAATATAATCGATATTTTCGTGTACGTTTGTTCAAGAATAAGTGGGTTTCTATACATGCATACATTTGGCCCACTCAATTAGTGAGTAATAGTAAACAGTAAACAATGTTTATATGTTGTATTTGTTTACAAACTTGAGTTAACTCTTTTTTCGAATGATAAAGTGGTTGGGACAATTTGAAAATAACATAACAGTATGTAGTTAATTTTTTTGCAATTTGTATTTAACATAAATGTATTTCAACTGAATTGGCTTGCACATAGTATAATCACTTGCGACGTGAATAAATATTTAATAGTTTGTGGGTGTTCAAATTCCGTGTACGTAGAACTCCATGGCAGACGGATACAATATTTGAATTCCCAACTCACGCTCGTTTTTCGTACCTACGCTGCGAAAACTGTGCGATATTTGTTTTCACTCGGCCCCACCGGACGTTCCTTTGCACTACTTACCACGACCCAACACTGCATAATAACAACAACAATAATAATAATAATATGTTTACCACGACGTTATCCGATCTTACCCGTTCCTCTGCTGATTTCAGACTCGAACCGGTAAATTAAAAAAGGAAAAAAATTCATATAGGTACGCACCAAAATATAATATAATCTAATCCTTCGTGTATCCACGCACGCCAGACGCCACGGTACGTTTCCTCACATGATGCGCAAGCGCAACGCACCACACACATACGCCACTCACCGTCTTCATCGTTAGTATGTATAATTATTATTATTACATAAGAATTCATTTTAGTACACGGCGTCCTAAACACACTAACTTTCACCTCCTAACTCATCTGTGTTTAGAAAAAAAAAAAAAACACGTACCGCACACAAACATTTAAATATTATTTTGTCAGGTATACGCACCGACGTTGGTGTGAAACATGAGAGAATATAATATATTACATGTTTGTAATGCTATTGTGATAATCTGTAATAATACACTGCAGCCGATGTTTTTCCATTATAAAATTATGGTATTATAATAACAACTATTATTGCCTTATGAAAATATATTTTGTTTTATCCAATACCAGTGCAGTAACTACTTTTTATTGCTTGTTTGATTTGTTATCCCTCACCGCGGCTTGTTCGTACAGTGTTATACCAATGGTTTAATGTGCAATAGTCGGGGCTTTTATTGACTCAATTTTACTATAAATTAGTCTGACTTTTATGAATCTTTATAATTTATAATATTATATATTATATTTTGTAAAATATCGATTAATTATTATTAATCATATAAATTAGAAACTATATGTTTGGTTTCTTACCGTAAGACAAATTGTAGTACATTTAATACGTTCATAGTAATATACATACCTCCAAATAACTTTATAGGTATGCACAACAATAAACAATGCACTAATCGGTGGAGAAAACCTCGTAAGATTGACGCCATTGCGGTCCATCGTGATAATATCACAATCGTCTGCATTCGACCTATAATTTAAATAATAATAATACTAAACAAACTCGTGTGGAGAGTATATAGTAAAACAATATAAGAAGAAGAATTAATGCACGATTGCAAATTGTCCAAACGAATAAAACAGCAGTCATCATACTATGTCAATAACATTTTAATTATATCAAAATAATAATAAATAATAAACTATACAAACTATACGTGATCGAATTAATTGTAATATACGTTAGGAATATAATTTACATACAAAATATCAATATAATTAACATACAAAATGTCAATATAATGCGTATACCTACAATTTAATTTAAGTAGCATAGTGTTTTGTTTAAAAGTGCACATTCATTATTTATAAATTGCATGATTCGTAAACCTATCAAAATCGCAAAATTATACAATGTAATACGCGAGTACAAAAGACGATATACGCGTATCACATAAAGAGTCGTTACGTGAGCAAGTGCTCAAGTAAATTTATAAATGACATATAGGTAGGTAAGAAAAGTAAAAATCAATAAAACAGATCTTGGGAGGGTTAGCGTGTCCATCAACCACACTGTACATAACATATTTTTGTATTCATCATCATCATCATCGGGCCGACAGCGAATCATCGTTCAGTCTTCGAGTTGTGTTTTGATTCGTGTTCGGAGCAATAAAATCGAACGCGCGACACAATTAGAGCCGGATCAGTATAGGGTGTCCGTCGTTTTCTCCGAACTCATTGGCGTGCCGTTGTCGCTGGACGACCAGGAGAACGACGACGGGGGAGGGCCGCGGGAGTGCTTGTCGCCGTCCTTGGACTTTTCGTGAGACAGATGGCTGAGGCCGAGGTTGGCGCCACCGACGCCGCGGACGAGCGAGTCCAGTATGCGGCGGCGGCACGTGAACGCAATGAACACGAACAGGCCCTGGAACGTGTTGAGGACAACGAACACCATCCACATGTACTTGGCGTCCGTGTAGCTGGCCACTATGCCGGTGGACCACGTCAGGCCCATGAGTACGCCGAGACGGCAGTACATGCGGAAGTCGCGGCGCACGTGGCGCGTGTTGATGTGACGGACGGTGGCCCGGCTCGAGTGGATCATGTACGCGGTCCAGCCGAACAGCACGACGTTCACGGCCATGATGGTGGTCAGTGGGCCGGCGAAGAACAGCAACAGCGCGGTCTTGCTGCCGAACCAGCACTGGTCTTCGCCAAACCGGGGACGGACGTCTTTGGGCACGGCGGGCACGGCGTCCGCGGCCACCGCCACGAACGTCATCATGGCCGGCACCAGCCAGCAGACGGCCGAGTAGACGAGGAACTTTTTCGTCTGCCGGCCACTGGTGACGCGCAACTCGACGGTGGCCAGGCGCAGCGAGCGCCAGCAGTCGAAACTCATCACCAACATCCACGCAAACGACGTGAGGAAAGCGTAATAGGTGAATGCGGCGCCGGCGTAGCACGCGGGACCGGTCAGCCAGTTGCCGACAAGGAACGCCGCGTACGAGCACAAGAGCGACACACAAAACGACGCCAGGTTCTTGCCGGACAGGTTCTTCATCTCGGGAAGCACGGCGAACACGGCCAGGTGCACGATTAGCAACACCGCGGACACGCCCAGGCCCACGTAAGTGAGAACCACATACCTGAGCGTCTCGGCGGTGGCCGGATGATTGGCGTCCGCGCACACCGCCATCGTGCCGTTTTCTAACGTCACGTACTCGGCATCGGCGTTGGGCGGTCGCCAGCCTTCAGGCGGGACCGAGTACATGGCCACAACGGAACAGTTGAGCAGCACGCCGTCGTCGGCCACCGACGTCCGCAGGGACTGGCATGTCTTGTTGAACGGGTCGTAGAACATGTCTGGGCCGCGGCACTCGCGGTGGCCGGGCTGCGCGACGAATAACGCGGTGAAGCTGCGCACAGCAAATTGGTTGGGAAACCTCACGTGAACACTACTCGTCTGACACGTAACGTTCTGCACTAGCACGTGGTTGCATATGGCGCAGTGTATGTTCTTGTACGACAGACTGTCGTAGTACATCACTGTCGTGTACGCCTCGCAGTTTGACCGGATCTCGTCGTTCGGCCACCGGGGATGACACGTGACCACGGCATTTGGTAGACACCTTCGGATACGGGTCGTGGCCGGTGGCACTAAAATCTGGTCGCAATTGTACGTGTCACCGATGTACTTGACCTCCCACTTGCCAGCGGTCGCGTCGTACCTGAGCGTGTCGAGCACCGCTTGTTCGGCGCCCGGGGTCACGCCGAGAAGGGCATTGCAAACGATCCGCGTGTCCCAAAGGATCGGGTCGGCCGCATCACCGTTGCACACGGCGCAGAACCGGTTCTGGTACGCTTGTCCCGTCGTCCGGCTAGTCACGGGATTACCGAGCATGCTGTCCGTATCTACGGCGGCCGCATGGCAAGCGTCCCGCACCCGCGTGTTCGTCCACGTGGCCGGACACCTGTTCACGACGTACGTGCCACCACCGCTGTCTTCGGTGAGCACGCAACCGTAACGAGCAGCGGACCTCTGCTGTTCCACTGGGTCAAAGTGCGTCGAGTCGGTGCAACAATCTCCGTAATCGCCGCACCGGTCGTCACACAGGCAGTTTCGCTTCAGTCCGCCAATGCCGTCGTAATTGTCTAAGACCTCAGAGGCTGCCGATTTCTGGTCGACTCCCGCACAACTGGACCGTGGTGGGCAGAACCTGAAAGCAATACCATCATAAGATTTAATTCAAGTATTAAATTTATTATAATTATTAATGCCCCAACTTCGGAATTAATTTATTGCTCACGTGACTTCTAGAGACAGACGCGACCCGTAAATAAAACCGTTACTGTTTGGACTCTGGACAACAATAATAATATTTTATAAAGTCGATTCGTTGCGAAGGGGTTTTATTTATAACACGTATTGGATGAGCTAAATTTCAGTTGTAATTTTTTAAGATCAGTAACTTATATGTAATAGGCACTGTCCAAATTGCAGTGTTTGTTATGTGAAAAAATGTGTATTACGCGTGTGAAAATCGAGATTTTTGTATTGGGTATAGGGAGTCCTTCTCAGTCAAGTTTCACTGTTGCTTGAAGTATTTTGGTTTATTCTGGATAACTAAATAGTTACAAAATTAATAGATATGCGAATTGTGAATAAACATCAACGTTAATATAATATTAAACACAAATTAAGTGGTTTTTTCATGCCACACGAATTAATTTCTTTTTTTTTTTAAGACACATACAGAGTCAATGCAATACGTCATAAAATAAACTATTACGAACTGTATATAATACAGTATCCAAAATATTCTGAGTAGTGTGTACATAGTTAAAAGATGCAAAAACAATGATAAATAAACGAAGCACGTAGGTACCTACGCTTGAACTATGTTACAGGTTGTCTCCCAAATGTTGACCTCGTACAATTTTTGAAACACAAAACGTGATTTTTAGCCACGACTCGCACGTGGGATAACAATCGGCAGACAAAACAATGGATCTTTGCGGTGTTTCATCCACTTAGGATTTAAATCCGATTTTTTAATCGATTATCTTATTATAATATTATTATGTAAACATGTTACTATAATATATAAAATCGGCGAGTAATACGGTTATTGCACCTATTAGAATGTGTAAAAACCTACACACAACATGAAATATGAATAAGGTAATGGACTATATAGTATTTGCCTGTATGTACACAATATTATAAATTAAAACTGCACGGGTATTTTCAATAAACGTGGGCTGTGTAGAAACTTTATTCAACTTTTATTAACCTCATTCCATATATTTTAGCTGATGAGATGAGTTAATATTTGAATGATATTTTTTCATTACTAAAGTATTGTACATTTCTATTCTAGATAATTTTTATTACCTATATTTTATAATATCAATTAATGTCAAAAAAACAAATTCCGTAATTTTAATTCTTATTTTTATTAACAATATTAGTAAGTATTGCGTGCACCAAACCTCACTTGAAAACTAAACTTATACATTGTATACATATACCTAATAATATTATTATGTACATTGTAATTTCATAAGTAATTATTTGTTTTTTATCAAACACACAATTTGCAGTAAACAATTAGTATAGGTAATAGTATTAAAAATTAAAATAAATAATATTATAGCTGACGATTTTTCAAAAAATGATATACATGCAAGTTGCAATGGGTTCATTAGTCATGGGTCATACTGCATTAACATACATAAGAGTATAATATTATAATAATATATTATATAACAGTAGGTATTCGATAAAATAATTAAAAAATGTTCAAATAAGTAAAATTTTACAATATTAATTGATATTATTACTAACACAGTAAAGTACCTACTTAATTTAAGTCTAAAACGCTCATTGCTGTAATGGTGTACAATGGATAATTTATTATTAATATCTAATTTATTAGTAACATGTACCTATGACATTTTAAAATATATTAAATTATTACATATACAAATGCTGTACTTAAATTACAATTAAAATTAAAGCTTTACCAAACGAAAACATTTTTTTTTTTTAACATTTATTAAGAATATATCCAATCTGTAATAGTAGTTACAATAAGCATATGAGCGGAAAATGTACAAGTTGACTGAGAAACGTGAGAGGAGTAGCTACCCAGCAGTAACACTCGACGAAACGAAAACATAATGAAATAATATAGAAAAAAATATTTATATAATATAGTTAATTTTAATATACTAATACTAAGTTATTATCATGAGACACCCAAAAATAATTTGTTATTATTCGATGCAAACAAATAAAATACGTTCTTTTCTTTTATAATACCACATAGCTCAAATACTTTATATTATACAATACTATATCGGGTAATTTCCATTTTTCATTTATTTTCAAAATATGTACCTACTTAGGTATGCAAAAAAACCAATATTGATTAATGTAATTTATTATAAAAAAAAAAAAACATTGCCCGTGATTATTGAAACTAAATTGTTAAGTCGAAAGTAGCTAATCTTTTTCAGAGACGATAGCTATGATGTCGACATTTCTTAATAAAATATTCGATGCATATTTCAATCTAAGTATTCATTAGAAGGAGTTGCGCTTTAAGTTGTGTGCACGAAAAAACGAAATATATCCCATTATAAATGGCAATTTTAAATACAAAAAATACTGACAACCAAATAATATTTAAGTCATTACTCATAACTCATAAGTTATAATTTTAGAGATTACAACAAACTGTTATTGAAAAAATAATTGAAGAATTCAGAACGCTATTATATAGGTACAATTATAAACTTCCCAAAGGTAGGTTACCGAGGTGTACACTATATAAGCATAAGGATAAGATATTACGTTCTAGTAAATCCTTCCATAGGTATAACACTTATAAATATTTAGTATTAACTATTTTTCCATTAGCCACTAGGTTATATAATAAGTAGTATTACATTCAAAATTAAGTAACAATAAAATAAAACATTTTTTTTTTTTTAATAAGATTTATGTGTTTATTACATTAATAACAAACACATAAATCTTATTAAAAAAAAAAAAAAAAAAAAAAACAATGTTATTATACTCTACCCGAAGTTACGATAAATTAGATTTGGTGTGCAAATAAATATTATTACCATTGTTCTAGAGTTCCAACAATAAAATTGATATTTGTATACAAATTTCATTGACAAAAATTGCATTTGTCTTTGAGCTCTGCTTACATAATTTTTTTAAAATAGATATGACTTACTTAACACTATATGATTTGATTAAAATAACTAACAGTTATAAATAAATACTTTTATCAAAAAACATACTAAAACAGCAAACACTGATATATATTAATTGTTTCATATTGTGTTTTGACTATATTACGTAAATATTATGTTCAAGAGTTGAAAACTTAACACTAAATAAATTACGATTAAAAAAACATAAATAATAATATTACTGTTCGTCATTCATAATATCTAAATTACACGTTAATTAGGTATTAATTAAATTCACTATTCTTAAAAAAATTGTTACTTACTTATATGGGTTGCTAAGATCTTCATACGGAATGTCAATAGCAGTGGTCCACGACTCGAACAAAATGAATATTGCGATAATAAAATGTATTCCAATCTGTACAAACACAAAATAAAAAAACCGTTTTATTATACGTATATATAGTACTACATACACAGCTGTTCTGCTGAGAAAATTATTTTCAAATCAGTATTTCATTCGTTGATCTATTATTCAAAAATGTACAATATAAAATAATAATATAATAATAGAGTCCCTAATAAAACCTTCCCAAAAGCGTGATGAAATCACATGAAACTAAGACTTCAGCAAGAGAATAAACGTAAGATTCAACGAAGGATAAAATGTCTGCACGCTCCTTAATTACTTCATAATAACTATGTGGAATTCTTATGTGTCATTTAAACGTTGGCGATAAAATATTATTTTTGTTGCATCAGACGTACATATAGTGTATGCACGCGGAGAAAGGAGACAAACGTATTTAACGAAAAAATAAAGTAATAATGAAAGGCGATTCGCATATGTATTATACATTAGGACTGGCATAATATACTCTAGGTACGATAGAATTGTCAGTTTTATTTGTCGGTGTAGAATTTATTATTGTCACACGTTAGTTCGTACTGTGTCGTAGAATGTAGATACTGTTAAAATATATGATGATATAATTACATTATAATATTGTGTCGGGACGAGAAATTAATTTTAGTTAAAATTATGTACAAGTTATATGTGGATGGCCAGAAGCACTCGTAGATCATAATAATATTATGATGGTGGCGACAAGCCGGTTATGATGATTTTAATGGTGAAATATATTTTTATTTTTTTTTTTACTGCAAGTCTGCAAAACGAGAAAATTATTAAATAAAATATTTAATGATACAAATGTTGTATCTTCACACTAATATACCATGTACGTCTGCAGGTAATTTCCTTAGAGTTGTATAACAAAACAGTTATATAGTATAATATTTACGGACCCGGTCCTGTAAAACGTTCAAGTCGCACATTATCGTAACGATTTACTTGTTATAGAAATCGAATTAATGTGCATATGCGTATTTATGCGTGTATAGGTACCTAAAACAAATAATATATCACACCGTGACGTCTGTTAAAAAAAATAAGTACCTAAGTATCATAGATTTCACCTACACCTATAGCGCACTTTATAAGTGTCCTCATGACGAATCGTGTCGTTTGCATAGACAAATATCATAAAAAGTTGCAGCAACCAAACATTGGTGTATCGTAAAATTAAAATGAATATAAAAATATATACCTATATAGGTAACATTTCTGCAATTTGTAATCGTAAATAGAAAACGATTCAACAACATAATATATTAGTAATATTATATCATTGTGCACTACATAAGATAAATGATTTTAAATTGTGCACGCAAAATATGGTTAGTTTTGAACTTCCTCTTTTTATTATTATTATTATTATTGTTATCAAACCACCGTTAGAGAGATAATATGTGATGACGTCATTTCGAACGATTAAAGTCAATGATGTCAAATTATCATCCAAAACGTTCTTCGGGTCGTTTGCAAGTACCTACCTACCTAGCATAATAATTGTGGGAACAAAGTTAAACAGTCGCAATTTAAGGTTTTATGATTTTGTAAGGCACTATTCAGTCACTTTTAGAGGATATTATTTTAATGGTGGCTTACTATTTTTCTCACGTGCCATATAGCTTTCTAGACGATATTTTTGCGTGGGTCAACATATCCCGCAAAAAACGTAACACGTCATATCTATGATAATAGTAGGTATATATTGTGGACAAATGACATGATATCGACATAAACAACAGCCTCGGAGACGCAGAATATGTTGGTGAATAATAAATAGTTCGTTTTACAACTTATTTGTACAAATTATATTCATGAACTATAGTATATTAATCGAGGATATTGTATTATTATAATTTATTAATATTATTCCTTCCCTTAATAAATCATTTAAAGATCAAACTAAATTTTGTATTTATTTTCGTAGACGAATGCATGTTATAACTTATGGTATATATACCGATTACGAGTACCTACCTATACCTTATAATATTAAATGTGCTTCGTACAATAATATTATTGACACGGAGAACCAACAACTACCTACATACCTCATGTGTCTAAACTCCAAATATTAGGTAGGTAAGTACATTACTGATAGTAATTAATGGTGTCTGTCTATCACCAAAGCTATTGACTACTGTATTATTTTCATCTAGGAATATTGCTTATTTTATTTTAAAATGACGTACAGACCACTAAACCAGAACTATTTTGTATTGTTCTAATTCACGCATCCGACCACAAGAACTATTTACAAATAATATTTACACAAGCATCCAATCAGCCGAAAACACTGTATTTAATTTAAATACCTAGTCTATAATATATACCTATTTAAATTTAATAAAGTTTAGTTATTTGACTTTTGACTTATAGGTATTAGACTCATTAGAGGTATTTAAATTACATACTTATATAAGTATCTCGTTTTGGCTATCATTTCTTTGATCTCGCCTTAAGCAGTTAAGCCCCACCTTTTTTTGAAGACTAGTTGTGCTAATGACGGTTACACATATTATAATTTATGAAATTCTTGTTACCTATTAAACTATTTGTATATTAATATAAACTATTATTAATCAATGTTTTAATTAAAATTCTTTTCATGATCATGTGCAGTTCTTAAAATATTTTTAAAAAGTCGTTATGGATGAGTAGGTACTTAATTAACCACTAATATGATCATAACGTGGACGTAAAAATATTATTGTATTATATAGGTACCTACAGCCATACAGGTGGTCTTAATTTTTATTTTGAAATCTTTATCATATAATTTTCCAATTTATCAAAAGAACAATTTAACAATCATGAAATTTTAAATTAAAAGTATTCGTGCTAAGTAATATGCATATATTTTTAGATTGTATTATGACATAGATATCTATACATGTATTACATATTATATACTACCTGCTTGTAGGCAAAACCGTGTATAGAACACCAAGCATATAATGTTTATTATTAAATCACAGTTCACACGATATACACACGTTATACCTTTATGTTTACAGCCGTATTCAAATATAAAATGTATTTCCAAGGTCTTGTGCATATTTTTAATGCAATATTTGTTATGTTTCGCCAAGTTTTTTCTTTTTGTACGTAATCCCTATTTTATTTAATCCTAGTGAAAGCGTTGTGTTTTGTGTGGATGGTCTAATAAACTTGGACTTGGACCTGCAGACTGCACTCTTCTGTTTGAACCGTAAGCAACGACCATAGTAACCATGCACACTTAACAGTTTAAAATAGGTTTAACCGAAAAGCATGATTATTTTTCACGTATACGTTTTTAGAGTGTTCAATGTGGGTAAACAAAACACTTGTATACCTTAAAGTTTGGGTAGGTATAACTACGTTTGAGTCTAGATTAGGTTGATATATATTAGCAAATCGGGATAAAAAACTATTCGTGGCTAATAAATAAATAATTAATGACAGTGTGACACTTTGATTTCCAGGCAAACTTTTGTAGTGTTGATACTGAGTATAAAATGTTTTTATATTATTTAATTTTATTCATAGGAATCATTCAAATTTCAAATCAGGCAGCAGCCTGAGAACTTAAAAATCAAAACTGACACTTTAACTACAGAGTTCTAATAAAGTTATGAAAAATTGCAACCTAATGGTGTTTAAATGAATCTTTAAAATAAAGATTGTTGGCAATAAATTAAAAGAAGTAGGTACCTAGCTGCACCGTTCAAATTGCACAAACAAAACAAGTTCCAACTTCCTTGTATATATATATATATATAAGCTATAATAAATCCGTTTTGCAGTTAACGATGTATTTGTACTTGAAAAATATGTCGGCACAACGTATTCACTTTACATGGTTTAAAAATAATTTAGATACATCTTTCGAAAAAAAAAACATTCAACCATCGAAAATTTAACCTATTATGGTAGTTAATACTAGCATTTTTAAAGGAAGTATTTTTGGCCAAGTATATATTAAGTATTTAAGTGGTAGGTAATAGGTATATTAAATAAATGTTTAATATACTTTATATAATAAAATAGATCCTCTGTACTGATTAAAAAATTTGAATTTGTAAATGTGTTCATTTTTCTATAAAAATAACTTGAATTTCACACGATTACGAAAACGGAAAAGTCCGCTCATTATTAAATACGATTCCACAGTAAAAATGCATAAAACAACATAATAATATGTTGTCAATTCTACATTTGACTTATTGTTATTATTATTATGTTTAAAATACAATATTATAACTATAACATTAGGCTAGCTATCTATTATATTAATTTCATTTATCTAGACGTTTCTTAGAAAAATGTAATTTTACTTAACGTGTTTTCCAATATAGTTATCCTCTGTCCGTTGAAATAAGTTTGATATTGATTTTTATCGTGTACATAATATTTTCGAAGGTAAAAGTAATTAAGTCGTCTGCGCACTAATTGTTTTCTCTCTCTGACCCACGCGCAACATATCAAATTTTCGTTCAGCAGAACATAACTAACCTTGTGTTGTTAGCTTAAGTATTAGAGTGAATTAACCTATTAGAACATTGTATGAGCGTGTATTTTGGAATTTTTACAATATTTCAATTTCAAAGCGAAATAATAATATTATGAGCATTTTTAAATAATTTAAAAATATAAAATTACAATACTATTTTAATTTCATAGTTTCATACCCGTAACTTGCATAAAATTGAAATATCGCAAAAAGCGAACTCACAAACACAGATAATTAGACGATGTTCTTTAAGTTTGATGATAGGTCTCATTCATTCCAAAGCTAACAACACAAAGTTGGTTCTGCTGAACGCGAATTGTCCATTTTACACATGGATCGGAGAAAGAAAACAATTAACAGTGAGCTGACAACCTGTCGAATGACGATGTTTAATCTATAGGTAGGGTACCTAACCTATATTATGTACTTTGTCAACTCAAAATAATAGTTATGAGTTTATATTATAGTTATAGGTGGGACAATGCAGAGCGTTCAAAACCGTCAGAACAATCGATACAATAGAAGAACCTATCTACGGTTTATGACTAGGTACTGATCATAATAAGTAATTACAGTATTAATTAACAAGCACCTATTATAATACCTCGGTACTCGATGCCCATTCATCAGAAATTCATTTGACTGAAATCACGAGCTAATCGAATCTGTCTGTTTGAGTAATCACTCATATCACTCATGTTTTTGATTCGTATCAATGATAATACCTATTCTATGAAATATTTTAATAGTGCAATGTGATTCTTTACCATTTTTTCATTCTATGATATGTCTTATAATATAATATGACAATCATATAGGTTTTGTTGCTTACATACTATATTGGCGCAGTAATTGTTATAACTTAAACTTATAAATTGTTATTTAAATTTAACCTTATGAGCCGAGACACCCGCAGAGAAAGGCCAGTGGGTGCCATTTCAGCCACTGGGATTCTTTTAATGAACAAAAATATCAGTGTGTAATAATGTAAGTATGTATAACACAACATTTAATTTTGCACCCACTGATAGATGATTTTTACAGGCACTCCTGTTAGCCTATTATGACAAAAAACACAATCCTCTATAAGGTAATATGCATTCTTTTTGTTGGATTTTCAGAACTGATTCATTTCATACATTACCAGCTATATCATAATAAAATTATACGTTGTAAAACAATTTAAGCTAAAAATATTTTGAAATATTTTTTTACCTTTTTATTGTATTTTGACAATTTGAATAATTATTATTTCAAATTATTGTGGTTCGCAATATAAAAATAAAAATATAATATACAATTTCGGTTGTACAATATTACACATTACAGGGATTTCGTAATAAATTTAAATAATATAAACTACCAACTAAAATGAAAACAACATTACACGTTTCTCAAGTTATTTAATAGCATTATGCGCTTATGCTTACTTTATAATTTATATTGTTTATCATATTATTAAAATACTATACACTATCACAACACTGCGCTCAAAAACAATGTAGCAATCTTTACATCGTTTGCATCAATTATCTGTAGGAAAATCTTAAGACATTGTCATCTTAAATTAGTGTACACGTTTTGTTGAATCATTAATTCCTAAAACGGTTCCTATAGGCTCAATAGTGAATAATAGTTTTACAGGACATTTTGTAATAATTGGTATCCATGTATAATACATAATATTATATATTATAGTCTAACCTAAGCTGACTGATATAGTGATACTGACATATAAGCTGATAAAACTATGTCACGCACCAGACAAAGTATGTATAGGTACCTACCAAATTATAATAGTATAATATTACTATAACATTTCACAATGTTAACGGCTCTCAGCTTGCAGTAATTTCCACGAAAACAATTTCCCACCAAATACTAATCATCATTTACGTATCGTAGCTACGGAGCCTGTGTACCAGTAAGTTACAGCTAAGTGTATTAAAAATAAATTGTTTTTGCAATTTTTTAAAATATGAGCTATGGTTAAGAAAATAACATGTAAGATTATTGTTACCAAAATTATCGAATAATTTAAGCGAAATTTCCATTTTTTAAATTACAACGTGAAAGCATAATAGCGATGTAGGTAGGTACTAGGTACTCAAAAACAAGTGGAAGCGATTTTCGTCTTCACCAACGTGTTTTCACTTTATATTCAGTGGTTAGACAGTCACGTGTTCTATTCGTCTAAGGCCGAAGAATGGGTATATAATTTTTACATCAACAGTCAGCATCAGTGTCAGTACAAAAAAAATATGAACGATAAATTTTAATGATATACACAATTCGTAACAGATTTAAGACGTTATGTTTGCTAAAATAAAATCAATATTATGTTTTGCATTTGTCAATACACATTTCTTCCATTTAAGAATTGGATTAGGTAATTAAATCGAGTACTATTGTATATATCTATATAGGTAGACATATTTTAATAGATCACTGTAATATTTATTTACCAACATTATTAATTCAACAGCTGTGCCTATGATTTAGACATTTAGTTTAATCATTTAACGAAATTATTAGGTATATATGAATAATTATGGTTTATCAGCAACTAATTTTAACTTACATATACTTAAATTATTTAGTACATGCATTTGTTAACTTCCAGTCTTGCTTCCTATCCCGATGAATGTTTTAAATACGTACTATGGTCTATAGTGTATCGATATGTGTATTTATAATAGATATTTTAATATTTTAATGATTAATATTAAGTAATAAATATTTATTTTTTTACATTTGCTGGCCCATCTTAGCTTCTTTATACGTTAGGTCTAAATCTATGTAAAATAAAAAAAATAACACTTCTAAAAAACATTTATAACTTAATAAGATATACCTATATAATATCTATTATAGTTATTTATTATTATATTATTATCAGCGTGATTCTTCTTTTAAGTTTTGAAGGTACCTGTTATATAATATTATATGCTTTATACAGAATTTCTTAGTTCTTCGTGAGTTTAATGTTTAACATATTTGTTTGTATTTAATATTTTTCATAGTATTATACTTTTTTCTAAAAGTATTTAAAATGTTTTTAAATAACTAAAAAAATATGGGTTACAGTAACTCTTAAACATATTAAATTAAAAAAAGAAATAAAAACAGTTTATATTATCGTATATATTACACAATTTTAATTATGTTGCTAAATTGTACTTTTAATAATCTACATACTGTGTGTTATTACAGAGCGATCGTAATACAAATTACGGATAAACCCTGAAATGAATGCTTGATGGATTTAAATATCAGACCGTAATTTACGAATAATTGCGATTAAAGCAGTAGTGCAATAAACGTTAATACATTGAGTAGATAACGTCCTTACTTAATTTTATACATATTAAGTTATTTTGCCGTGCAAAAGGTTAATTAAATTTGGATTCGGTTAAGGGTCACCATCAGGTTGTCGCTTGGAAGCTGTTGTACACCGAAAGTAAATCCTTGACGTCCCCGATAGACGCGGGTCGTGGTTCAATGAAGGTGTCCAAAACCCGAACTAATTGCATTGCATTTACTCAATGTATAATTAGAATAAAAACAACAAATAAAATAAAATAAGAGAAGGAATTTCCACACGTATGACGGTGACTGCTGTGTTAATAATTTTTAACTAAAAAATAAACAAAAACAAAAACAAATAAACTGTTTAAAATTGATATTACGCTTTCACATCTCAGGCTACTTTGAAACATTAAAATTTAAAATGTTCTGAAGGACAGTATGATTTTTGAACACATTTTTAAACGTACTTGTCATCTGCGCATATTATCGTAGAAGATGAATATTATTTTCAATTCAGACTTTTAGTACAAAGAACTGACATCAATATTGCAAACTCAAAGTACCTACCTAATACAATACAACGAGCCACAAAATGTTTTGTGGCTGTGAATGGCTGAGTAATAATGTAAATGATTCAAATGTTGAATAATTAGTATTGAGTGAATTTGTATTCCTTGTTTTAAAATCTATGTATTATTATTTATCATAGGTATCTCAAATGTATGTATATATGTATATATGTTTGTATATATGTATGTATATATGTATGCATGTATGTATGTATGTATATATGTATATATGTTTGTATGTATGTATGCATGTATGTACGTATGTATGTATGTATGTATGTATGTATGTATGTATATGAATTGAACATAATATACAACTACGTGTCTATATATGTAAGCATTCCGTTGACCATACACACGGTTTATTTCTTGGAATTCATATTTTTACTTTTAGTCAATCGTTATAAAAATAAATGTTAAATATGTTGATAAAAAACAAAAGATTTAAATCGGGATTGGAAAAATAAAAATAAATTTTGATCGATATTCGAGAGTACAATAAAGAATGAAAAATTCTTGGGTCCGTTGTTTAATTTAATTTTGGAAAGGATTTAGAGTAGGTTCGTATTCAATTATCTATAATTACAAATTAATCCAAAACCAATTACCTATATTTAACTAACCCCATATGAATAGATACCTATAATAAGCCTTCTAGTATTAGGTACATTTCTAACTACTGTATGGCTGTCTTCATATATATTATATTATACTACATAGAAGTCACGTTTTATACTGAATTTATTAATATTTAATGTGATGGTGGTTTATAAAACAACTGTTACGAAAACCAATTTTTCTTAAACAGAAATTTAAATCAAATTAACGAATCTGTTATTAGAAAATTATCAATTAAATTAAATTAGAATGTAATCAAATCTTGATGTGGCCATAGAAAGTTAGCAATGTTATATATCACGTATTTTTATGATTTATAAATTAGATATTAAAGTATAAAAGTATATTTAAGATATAAAAGTAAGTACTTACAATATTATAATATAGATTGTAGAACAAGATGACTATATTGCTTTGATGATATATACATGTATATATACATATCATATCATGATGTCATATAGCTGATTTAAAATTATGAAAAATACATAGCAACATCTCTTTTTGATAATTTAGAGATAGGAATTCATTAATTAAATATAAATAATATAAAAATCATTACCATTTACCAAAGAATGGTTAATAGTAGGAAATAATTGAAGCCAGGTATAGTTAAAATTACAAAGTATAAATTTGATAGCTACTTTCTGACATTTGAGAATACACTTCTAAAATTTAGTTTTTGTAATTTTAACTTTACCTAGCTTCAATTCCTTCCTACCATAATCAGGCTGGAAAAGCTTACATCATATTTTAATCTTCAATATTCAGAATCCGTATAATTTTAAAAAGATTTTATTGACAAATAATTTCACATTTTTCATTGTTTGCAAATATTATGCATATTTTACCATCTATATTATTCATCATTTTCTTTTCATTTATGTCACCCAGTTATTTGCATTGATCCATCATAGTAAACATTTGTAAAAATAGATCATTAGAAGTAGGAAACACAAAAAAGGACTATCTATATTATTTGTATTATTCAAAAACCCCTAGCCGATTCATACCTAATACCCCAAATATTATTTTTATTTTAATCCTGTTCATATACAATTTAAGTCTTACTGATAAATATTCAATAATATAAAAACAAATTGTTATTAATACATATAAAAAGGAGGTTTGTAACAATTAGGTTATACACAGCATAAGGTTATATAACAATTATTTTTGTTAGTCTTGGTAGGTATGTAATTTAAAATATTCTAAATTCCATTTTAATTTCAGTACAAGATAACAAGATTAAAGGCATTTGTAAATTGCACTTAACAACAATAGGCTAGATATTGTAAAATGTATTAAGTCAATACATATTATGAAGGTACGTGTTGTCTTATAGTTCCGATAAAAATGTATGTTAAATTATAAATATTTTACTGTAGTTGAGTGTAGTTGTTTAATAAAAATACTTAACCGTAATTTGTAAATGACCTTATAAGTTATAATTATTATTACAAGCGGAATAAAAGTTCGATAATCAATGATAAATTTACGACACGTAAAAATATGATCACCCATATTGCTATTTTATTTACTTCATCATATTATACCATTTTAGTATTATTTTGTGATGCAAAGATACTTGGATACTTAACCTATAACTGAAAAGTATAGTAGAATATTAACTTTACAATTATTATACATTTTATTATATTTATGCATCAATACTAAAATGATAAGCCTTTTTTTAAATGCATTTAGGTATATATAAAACAAATTTAAATAATTGAGTTGTGAAGTCTGTAGAACAGTTTCATTAAAAAACAACGATAATATACGCGGACAACACACATTAACACGACAACAAATTTATACACTGAGAAAATTGCGTGAGTAGTGGACTTAACGTCTTTTTTTTTTGTTTTTTGAATTTGTTTCGTGTATATTATGAAAAATTTTATTTTTATTGACGGAACTTTGTCTTATTCGGTGTGTACCTACCTACGTACAATTATAATATTATACCTGTCTGCCCGTGACCTCCAAAAGTAAAAATATTTAGTTCAATATGTTTAAACATGAAACGTTCATATTATTGAAAAATACCTATCATGTAAATTATACTTAATTTATAATATTATACATCTGCATACGATGTTATCGGTTTTACCAAATTTATAATAATATTACATACATGTTTATAGTGATTTTTTATAGACTAAAGAAATCGTCTATAGTCGTTCAAATTCAGTTGAGATAATATAGATTCTACCTATATTATTTTGATATATAGTACCCATGTCCACATGGTGTTGGCACCGACGGATATTAGATATAACCTATATGTATAGACTTTTTTCGGGATAGAATTAAACGAGCCTTTGAACACTTTTTCGAACACTCAAATATATTTCTTTATAATACTTTTGATACTTTTGACTATTTTTTTTGATATTAACTTTTATTCAATTGACAAGAAAAAAAAGAATTTTTGATTAGTTTAATTTATTATTAGGAAAACATGTGCTGAGTCAGTTAAGATTTCCGCTCCTTAAAACTCTCACTAAATCTTGCTATGGACACCTAATTCGCAAAATAGCTTGGTTATGTATTTATAATAATATAAATAAAAAAATATTATTCATCGGATTTATACATCAATATAATATTAATATAATGTTCAGATTATATACATTTGGGGTCATACAGTGTTGACTATTATTTGGTATACATTTTTACATATTACATTGAATTCAGTTTTACTCACGTCAGCTTTCATATTGTCGACCTTTGTATAATATCCTGTTACATGTCAATGGTCAAACGTCGTGCGTACCTTCAACAATACAACAACGTTTACGATAATATATTAACGTGTTACGATTGACGACGAGAAACGCGCAAACATCGAACGAGCCCGCCAAATACAACAACTGTGATATAATATAGACGCACCAAACGCACTGTTTCACACGAAAAATAATAATATTATTTTACCTATCGAGTGAACCTGCGCCAGTCGCACGCACGAGGAGACTACATCATTATAGCTACCTAACCAGGTAACTTGGGCGACGGCCTCAGTCATCGTTAACGTGTTCATCTGGACGTCCCCTCCATATCCGTCTAAGAGGACACGCTCGCGGAGTTCTTGTGGTCTCGCAGTGACGTAGCGGTAGCCCGACGTTTATTATAATATTATTGCAACGATAGTCTCGTTGTGCGTCTTAGGTATTTTTCTATTCCGTAAAAGTAAATTGAAAAAATAAAAATAAAATAAAACCGTCAGGAAATAGCATAAACTCGTTTTCGTTTCCATGCGCAATTCTCTGTCGTGCATAATATTATAAAAATATGTATCATAATATTAGTATTATAATATTATATAGGAACCCTGCTGCATTGTGATACGCGCAGTAAACACCGGTTGATTATCGATGGTCGATTTCTATACACCTATGCCTAAAATATAGAGTTTAAATTATTACCTACCAATATTATTGTTATTTGATTCCGAGAATCGATGCCCAAGTCGTTATGGTAATATCGCGAGAACGGTTTTCATAAACCTTTTTTTCGCTTCTGGTTTTCAAATTGGGTGAAATTTAAAAAAATCGATTTGAATTTTTCTTCGACTGACGAGGTAATTTGTTACACATTATAGATATAGGCGCAAGGCACCTATCTGTACAAAGAACAATACATTTTAATAAAATATTGTATTATTCTGTTATCTAAAAGATTTTAATTTCGTGTTATATTATAACAATAACAAGTATACAAAAAACGCTAAATGATTACAAAAGTAATCAAATTATTTATCTTATACTTTTGTTTTTTATATAATATGTGTCAGAACTTATAAATAGAGATAGAATATTGATAACATAAAAAACACAAAAAAATACAATCATAAAAGCTCTAAACAATAAGTTTAAAAAAATTACTTTAAATAAGTGGACAATTTTTAATTTTAAAATAATAATAATTATTTGTATATCATATATTTGTGTATGTAGAATATATTAAATCTATACTAACCTAAATATTTTATCAAGCATGTAAAATACGTCTTATACTACATAGGTATTGTATTAAAATAGCATTTTTCAACATACATTTTATATTTTGTCCAAAGAAACGTATACGCCTTAATATATCTTATTTAATTTAGTAAGCGCCATATTAGCGGCTAATAAAGTTTCACATAGCATTCAATTAAATTACAATTGATCGGTATTATTTGTTGGGTTAGGCAATTATAGAACTTGATTATGTTGTTTCAATTGATTCAGTTTTCGTTGAATTCCACGATCTAATCTAGACTAATGTGTTGCTGAAAACCTTCAATAACAATACAAATATTTTTAAAGATTTAAAATTATTTTTTTTTAAATTTAAAATGCGAGAACATTAACCTACAATTTACAATCATTACAAAAAATTACACAATACAAAATTCATAAAATGCATATTGTCTCAAAAATATATAAACGGATTAATAGCTAAAAATTACCTAAAATGCAAAAAAAAAAAGCTAAATAAAATTTATATATTATTCTGAATAAATGAAGCATGAAACGTATTTGAAGCTTAGTTAGCATTGTGAAGAATTAAAGAAAAAAAAATGCGAAAGTCATTAACATCCTATCTCTAATTGTAATATAAAATACAATAATGGAGGTTAAATTTTCTGTCCTATGATTTTTGTTTAATCTTACATTATAGGTAGGTACCTGCATTTAAACGATAAAGAAATTATTATATTTCCTCATTATGTAAAATACAATGTACTTAGTAGATACGTGCATTATGCATAGTAACTATTTAGCATTGTAGGTACAATGCATTATTGATGGTTTGCGTTTGGGTGAAATTACAATGAGTTTGAGTGTACCTACAATTTTAAAATATTGTTGGTTGTTACCTACGTATGTCAGGATTAACTGTATGAACTTAAACCTTAATATTGTGCTATAATGTGTTTTGTAAATACTTTACAAATGCATTTTCCATCTTATTTTAACAGGCTTGCAGGGACTAACTGTGTGCTGCACGTGTAATATGATTATTGAGTTAAAATGTATTTGTTTTTATTTTTTTTATTAAAAATCATATAATTTAAATATTTATATATTTTGCTCATGAAGATGTTTTACATTTTCAGTATGTACATCTAAATATAAACAAAAATGTATGGTTTCTAGCATAGTGTTTTGTATATAAGAATATTAAATTTATCTTGACAAATTAGAATGATTAAAACCTATTCGAAATGTAATAGTTTACTATATGTTTAAAGTCTATTTGTTTTTAATAAACGACGAAACCACTGTATTCTAATAATATAGGTAAGTTAGGTACATATTCATGTGTACAATATAGGTACCTACATATTATAATATAAAATATGATCCATTTAAGTGGCTATATATTATACTCATTTTTCGAAATGTTAAAATGTACTGAAAATATTTTATTTACACATAGTAATGTCATTGAGAAACAAACTATTTGAAAAAAGTTTATTTTTTACTATTTTTTACTGTCACGCATCTTTTTATCTTTTTTAAAGTTTTTTTTTTTTCAAAAGACAACATAAATTTTAATTTAGTTTATCCAAGCAAAATATTTTTTGGAGCATCTACTTAAAAATATATATAGATTGAATTTCGAATGAGTTTTAGTTACTTAATTAGTTATTGATGATCGCGAAGTTGACCCAACCACTTTCTCTCAAATCAATCTAACCCGCATACATAGGTATTTGCTACATTCATCAAATAATTAGGTACCAAACATTTGCAAGTTAGGTTTTCAAATTCGAAAGCCATTATTTTCAAGTAGGTATAGAACAAAAATTAAGAAGGATAAGATAACTTCCCCGTAACCCATCATCTTTTTCGACCCACTTGTTCGAAACCGGTCTTATTTAATTTCTATTATAATATTGACAACTCCATAAAAACAATTTTCAAGTCGTTGCTAGTTTTCAGATTTTTTTCCCTAGCACATAAAATAAATGAACTTGTTGTTTAATGATTTGTCTTTATCAAAAAATTATAATTATAAAAAATTTCAAAAATATTTTTGTTTAGAAATCACATAACATTATGTGAAAAAAATATTTTTAAAAAAGTTTGAACTTCTAAATAATGATTATAGGCTACATGGAATAGATCACATCACTACGTTTTGTAAGTTGTCGGTTTAATACAATAGATAAGTAAATCGTTTTTATTCATTCAAAGTGTATAAACAAAACACAATAAGTACCTATTTATTCTTTTTTCTAAAATGGTAATACAATTAATCTATTAATTCTATTCTTGAAACATATATGAACATCATTGTGTTATGGCTGCATGCTTTTAATGATATTTATAGGGTGAAGGAGCGATTGACTTTTACACACATCTGATTTCCGTCGAAAAACCGCAAGCAGTTGAGAAATATTATTGCGCAACGGCATGATTAAATGAGATACCTACCATTATTATATACGCGTGTAAGTTTGTTTATATTTAAAAAACATATTCAAAAACAGTTTTTTTAGAATTTACCTATTGTACCTTAAGGACGAAACCTATCGGTATAATATTATGTATGTCGATATGCCAACCAGTAATCATCGCGGCTAGCCTCTCAGGATTACAAGAGTACTATATTATTATGAATGTGTTAGTGTTATGTTATGTGGATTTTATCATTGCAAGTCGTTACGAAGATTGTAGTATTGGATTGAAATGTCGAACGCATCTTAATTACATAATAATGTAATATTATCGTTATTACATAATTTCACTACCTATCTGTATACGAAAATACCAATTCAAAATACATCACACGAATAATATAATAATATTGAACCTATCTGAATAAAGAAAAAAACCTGATGTCTGAGATTAAGAAAATACCTTTAATAATTCCAAACTATGACAATTATCACGGTAATATAACGTCATGACTCATGCTGCTGTAATAAGACTAAAAAGTGAGATTCCTCAGCAGTGTTGTAGTTGTAATCGGATATGGGTCACTGTTGCAGATGCGCAGTAACGGATGATGTGTTTAGATTTGAGAACAACATTGCGGCACAAGAAAAACGAGTTTTCTGATAAAAAAAAAAAATTCTTATCGTTTTGTCAAATACGTCAAATACCTATACGTTCGATATATAATGTGCATTCGGTTTTCGACCGATATAAGTTATAATACCTCCTATGCAATGCTCGCATAAAATAATAAACGTACATAAAAAATATTTTTGTTGGCTACGATTTCATAAAAATATTACATATTACGTATCATCCGTATGTACTTGCATTCCTCACAGTTTAATAGTTTAATCAACAGACTTCTATGAAAATATTAATCCATCGAATTTTGCAATCCTAGAGCGTTTCATTAACCGCGTTGGTCCGTATCGCACGCTGCAACTACAGACGTTAATCACTGTTGCGCGCAGTGCGCACACCGTGCCTCCGTCAATAGTTTTTGAAGTTTCAAAACTCCGGATTTGCACTCGATCAACGAGTATTATACACTACGATTATGATTATTATGATTATTATTACTATAGGTAATTATTGTTGTTATTATTATATCGATTTCCATCGATCGTACCGATATTTTTGCTCCAGGTCGGCTGGAAACGGATGTAGACCGTTGTGGTGTAGGTTTATCTACTGCACACGATCGATCGATCTCTCGCGTTGCTGGCTCATGCCCCAGCTCATATTATTATTATTATATTATTTGATATTATCTGTTAGGCGTTTGAAAATTATGCTCGCAGAGACAATTTTATTTAAAAAAAAAATAAATAAAAATGAACAACGTAAGTAGGTACAAAAGTTGTGTGATACATTGATTTTCAAAATAATTTATACCCCAGTGTGCCGACCGACGACCAGAGTGACTATAACGTTCTAGTAGGTACAGCTTCTAATTTCTACTTTCTAGGAGCAGTGGAGCATATTATAATATTAATATTTAATATACACAATTGAAAATAAAAAACACTATGAATCTTACATTAACGAGATATTTTTGAATACCTATAATTGATATTATAGATATTATCGTAAATACCATTTTCAATGCCATAAGAATTTGGTGATGTCTATTTCAACCGTAATACCTACTAAACTGGTCAGCGTTGTTTCGTTGTGAAACACCAAACACGACATGCCGTATTATTGTTACTTGCACTGTTACTTGCATTCCAGTAATCGATAAGTATATATTGTATGTATAGTATAATAATAAATAATAACAATAATAATGAAATCCCCATTCCCCAACTATACTCTCTTTTAGGTAAATATGAAATCAACATTCCGACCAAATCGCATCACAGCCTACCAGCGGCGGATTGGCCCACCGGGATACCGGGAAAGTTCCCGGTGGGCCGGTTGTCGTATTATAACTCTGGGCCGATGTATATTTTGGATTAAAAATTATTTTTTAAGTATATTGTATTTAATTATAAGATAAGATTGTTATTGTTATAAAAACCTAAACGTGATGTAAACAATTCTACAATAATTTATTCTATAAATAATAGCTGCATGGTTAGTGAACTAAGGTAAAGTGATAAAAATATTATTATCACGTAACATGTTCGTGGTAAATGATACAGCTGTTTTGTTGATTACATTCAACATTCATAGACCTTATAGTATCTACTATCTACTGTATATTAAACAGCATGAAGACTATAATATTCTAGGTTACTCTAGAACGCTTTTATAAATTTCTAATGTCTTATTAGTTATTTGTCTAAAAATTTATAAACTGCCTGAATAAAATAAGAAAAGGTGGAGCGCAAAAATTAAGGGAAAAAAACAAAAATTACTTGCTGATTCTGCTAAGTCATGCCAAAATATTCGCTCTATAATGTCTAATCAAAACGTAAAAAATAAAGCAATGGAGGTAAGCAATTTAAAATATTAAGGATTTTACCTATTAGTTATTCTTATGGAGCTTTAGAACAGTTAAAATTAATATCAAGAGATGACCAAGAATTGAAAAATATTGTTTCAAAATTTATTGAAAATACAAATACAAAATTAGAGACTTTGGAAGATACTGAAGACAAAAATTATGATTTATTAATAGAAACTAGTTTACCACAATTAAGAATTCGAAAAAAAAAAACAACATTTTGAATCAGTTGAAGATGACCCTATTAGCGATCCATATTTAAAATTCAAAGTAGAAGTGTACAATGTTGTAATGGATAGGGTAGTTAGTAGTATGGAAAAAAGATTTGTATCAAACTCTCAGATTTACACTGATTTATCTTGGCTTTCACCTCAAAACTTTCAGCATATTAATTCTAAACTATCAAACGAAGCTTTTGTCAATCTTGCCTTAAAACTAAAAAAAAATTGATCACGATATTATACATGAAAATCTGAAGTCAGAACTATTAAGTTTTGCTGTTAATTGGAAGTATTTAAAAAAATCAGTATCCCAGTCGTACTAAACAACAATGCAGCCTTATAGTGACAAAGACAATAATGATCATGATGAAATTTGTTTTAATATTGTTTTATACGTGCACATTGCATGATGCATGAGCACTGATGCAAAAAGTAAAGGTAAGTGAGTGGATATTATATTAAATAAAAATATAATATTTATTATGAAATAAATAAGACAATGACTAAAAAAAAAAATTTTTTAATGGACAATTATTATTTTTGGACGGTGGGCCGATCATTCGGTTATTTCCCGGGCCGAAATTTTTAGCCAATCCGCCGCTGCAGCCTACTCCTACAATATTACCGAGTTCCGACGCGTTTGTCATTTATTATCACTATAGAGACCGGATTTGTTGTTCCAATAAATGGCAAAATAAGATATTTTTATGTGGTAAAAATGTAGAGAAATATTTTCATAATTTTATTTAACTCTTAAATATGCTACTACGTAAAAAAAACACTAGTTATATTATTATGATTTAATGTTACAACTTAAAGCTTGGATAATAGAACTATACCTACAATTAAATAAACTTTCTAATGTGGTAAATTTGTAAAAAAAATCTGTACCAAATTAAAAAAAAAACAACTTGAATAAATATGTTTCATACAAAATCAAACAAATTGAATCAGTTTATACTTTATAACAATATAATATAGTATAAATGTATAATATAGGTACATCTCTAGATGCTCTAAATTAGACAATATTACTACAGAAAACATATGCCGGTCGAATAATGGTGGTATTAACCAGAGGTGTATTAAAACGTAATAAAAAATTTATATTTCCTATAAAACGTATACTATTTTTTTTTTTAAGTGCCTTGTTATTCATTTTTAAAATAGAAGAAATATTCCCAAAATATGTCATTGTACATAATATATAAAAATATTCTTTTAACCTTATAAATAATATGCATTAGTATGTAAAATAAAATGTTGCGTGTGCATTTTTCGTTAAATAAAACTTCGAGAAACCTCACCCAAATTATATACTGCTGTATATAGCCTCAGTAAAAATATGTAAAAATCTGGTATCTAATAATTATCACGATATATTTTTAAGTAGGTACGGTCGTCCATAGTTCGTGTACATATCACGTACGAATAGCCAAATGGATGAAAAAAACGCGTGAGTGATTTCTATATTAAATTTATGTTTATGCTTAGGTGCTATATAGGTACCTACGGACTTTTATAAGTTAACCCATTTTATACCTATTATCTTCAACGCAATATAATTGGGTACATTACACGACCATGACTACAATGACCATTATTACGACGTTCGTCCGTCTCGTTAGGTAAAAAGATCACTGCAGATGATATGGCGTGTTCGTCTTGTTGAAAATGAAAACAATGGTCAAACAAATAAACACCTGCTATAATATAATCACCAGATGCAACATGAACTATGATGTTTATTTAAATATTTATACACATTGGTATGTTAAACGTTATATGCAGAGTGCAGAAGTTTAATGTATTATAGCAGATCAACATACGGACCATCGAACAACGTATTATAAGAATTTCAATTTTGTGTACCTGTTTAGATTATATTCCAAGTGCTTAGGACCATAAATCGTGCTCGAGTGCAGCCGCAGTAGTTCACATATTATATACATTATACATATTAATATTTTTATATATACCTCTCATAGGTATATATATAATATATGTTATTTGCATCTGTTTTCTTCTTCTATACCATTTAAATATTTTACTATATATTACATAATATTATAAACTGATTGTGCGATTCCGATTTACCCACCGCTTTATATTTTTAAGAACAAATTATACAGAAATATATAATAAAGGTACTGCAGTATATTCGTGCTATTAAATAAAAAACAGCTAAATAAATCAAATATTGATATAAATTGTAAACACTGTTTATTTGAAATAAATTATATACAATATTATAGGTCCCTTACATTTATTAGCTGTTTGAAAACACTTTGAACAGATAAATATCAACAGGCTATTATATTGGCGTGGTTATTAATTACTATATTACTGGTTGTGAAACGTCTGTGTTGCGATATTATCAGCAACTGAAAAATTATTGTGTCCATAAATTAATCAATGTCAGACAAAAGAAAATTCCAGCAGTACAGCAACCCGTTGTTATATACTTATAGTAATGAATTTAATAGGTAAATGAGTTTATACTTATAACTTATAAGATATATGAGCAAACTATATATAGTAAAGCAATTTTAATGAGCAAACTAATTTATCATAATAGTACCAATAATGCATGTAAATGAGGGGTAACAGGGTAAAGTACTTGAAAAATTCGTTATTTTTATTAAAATATTCTTATTAAAATATCTTTCTAAAAAAATGTGAATATGTATAGTATATATTTTTTAATTTTTGTGAGAAAACTTATGTGGAACCTGGTATTAAATTGTCAATCTTTTTTACTCACAAACTAAAATTGTTTTGAATTACAAAAAAAAAAACAAAATTGTTGTTCTTAAAAACTGGTTTTATATTCCAGCTTTTCTGTAATTATTTTAGTTATTCCTGATTATTAAAAATAACCAATCATATACAAATCTAACTATACAAATGCTACCAGGAATCACCCTCGAAGTGGAAGATTGAAGCATTTATACTGCTCCAAATGCTGATTACCAAACAAAAAGAATTAAAACTAATGATAATGATAAAACATAAATAAATAGGTACATAACATTGTAAAATTTAAGTGTAAAATCAATATGATTCATGGCTCCACTCAGAATTGAATAGCAGTTATGTTTTATGAAACCGTGTTTATATTATTATTATTTAATACAAAATACTATCTTTGACTATAGAGACATAGTCGTAGGTACTCGTATACTTACGTGTATGGATGGAAGTAACAAAAATAATAATACCTACTGAAATAAAATCTACCTGCTTGTACATAGATACATGGATTATACTTAATATTTAATGCCTATGCATAATATATTGACACAGCATGGGCATAAGAAATTAATCACAATAAACCTGACAAATATTCTTATCAAAATATTCACAGTTGTTAGATATATTCTTATGTACGGTATATAATATATTATAATAATTTATAGTATAATTGATCGTATAGAGCACCTACGACACGTGGGATGGACGTCCTTGCATGTGGTTTACGCCAGAAAATTTATCGGCCCAACCATGAACGAATGAATAAAAAAATCGAGTGAGAAAAAGCAACAACCATGCATGTACTCCGAATCGTACGACGAAACGCTCTGTTTATTTTCTAATTAAATAACTTCACAGAGCACAACTTTGCGAGAATCATTGCAATACATGAAGATGTACATATATATATTATAATAATATGTTCAACCGTCAATTGGCAACATCCAAGGTGCAATATACCTACCTGCAGTAATCGGTAGGTACAAGTAAAATACAATATTGTGTTACTCTGTATAATATCTTACGTGAAATCAATACGATGTAGGTAGTACATACCTACTGGCTACTACCTGTATGGCTAAGGAACACTGTAATTTATAAAGCACGGACTGCAGTGAAATGTGTGCTGCAATGGCCTGTAACGCCGTGGTATAATAATTTAAGGTTTGAAAATCGATTAAGAATAAAAATATGTACTATTTAACGGTCTTAATAGAACACATACATGGTAAAGGTTTTTAATTTTTATCAACAAATTTGTCTAGTTCTTGAAAGTCCTAAATGGATATAGTTTCAATCTTTAATGTTATAACTATAAGTACCTACCTACCCAGTTTGTCAAACTGTTTCGTACACGCTTTTTATGATTAATTTATTTTACGAGTAGATAATATATCATTATAGGTACCTACACTATACCCATACTATATAGGTACTGATAAGTGTTAATAGTTCCGACCGAAATATACGAGAGTTAACGATGTGTAAACTATGTTTTCCATCGCTATCTGATAATGACATAATAATAAAACATACGAATAATAACAATAAGTTTTCTATAATATATTATAATAGCACGTCATGAAGTACGCTCAGCATGTTTTTTACCTACCGCCAAAATACCTGTAGGTAGAACGTGATTGCTTGACGGCGGAACACAACAATTATTATTATTATTATATATTTATATTATAAACACAAATTATACATAATGCATCGAACCGTTTTGATTTCGACGGTAATATAATACATAATAATTGATCGGGTGAGGGGGATAAGTAGCTGGTTGGCACGTACTGAGTATAGTGTTATTATAATGGACGATAATATCACATTACACACGGTCGTGATTGTCGAGAATCAACCGCAATGTAGTTATCAAAATGTTATCGTCCGAATACATAATATACTGTGGCGATCATTATAATAGAGGAAAGATCCAAGCGAACGTGTGGGTGGGTTTGCTGCGGTGGGTGTGCGTAGTGCCAGAAATATAGTATTGCGTTCCGACTGGTATAACTGCATAAGTGACTGCCATACGAATAATAAAGGGGGCAGAGGTTGGATCAAACATAAGGTGTAAAACATGACTGTAATAATAATCACGGATTGAGATAATTGTATTATTGTGATCTCGGCGGTGTGTGCCGAATGATGCCGATTACAATGACTCGGTCATACTTCCGGAACGGTTTACCTGCTAGTTATTATTAATATTAAGTACCCAGGTATTGTTTTCACATTTTCGTGCAGACAATAAAAAAACAAACGAACTTGGAAAGAAAAAATAGAACCAATTTGCGTAGCTACTGAAATAATTTTCATGAATTTCCCACGGTTAAACAATAATAAATAATATAATATAATGCCATTGTACATTTGTGTTCGTGTATACACATCATACAATTAAATTACATACCTGCAACAGCGTATTATACATCCATACATCCATATATACACAAGTTCGTGCTGGTCTTATATCGAAAATAATTAACTTTTTTTTTTTTAAATTGTCACACACGAACGTCGAACACTATATAAACACTTATTATGTAGATACTTTATTATATATATTATAATATATATATATATAATGTATCTTTATCATACGGAAATTCATTTTGGGTACGATTGTCATATTTCATAAGATATTTTACCAAATGGATGGGCACATAAGACGTATCTAGATACCTAGGTGATAAACCATAAACTTGTAAATTATATGATATTATATAATATTATATTAGGTATATCGGCGTAAGTAGGTAGGTGTATAATATGATATTACACTTGTTATTTGTTACTTGTTACTGCCATCTGCTATAATAATGCAGGGTTTAGCGTAAAAAAAAATAATTTAATTTTTATAATAGAATTATTATTTATTACACACCATTTTGTATCACTTATCATGCCTATACCTATTCTGTATAGCTGATGTGAAAGAGCTTCAGGATCTCGAAAGACAGTACTGCGAATGAAGAGAAAAAAATTACCCATCCGACGAATTAGAAAACCCCGGTGTTGTAATCGTGTCCTATAAAACGTATCATTTTCAAACTTAAGCACGCACAGTAGCAGCACACAATCTTTATATCGATCATCGTGGTGCATTCCGCATATTATACAAATTACTAATAATATACAAAATGTAAATAATAATGTAAATATACGTGCGTGTAGATGCGACATAAAAATATATAATTTGTAATACCTATACGAAACCTTATAATAGCGCATACATTGACACTTAATTTGCATTTAATTTTTAGTCATTATTCTTTTTCCCATTTGTGTATAAAAATAGAAACAATACGTTGGTGCACGCGTGTGTAGACGATTCAACGCATCGTCAGAGACCCATTTATAACGTTACGTCATGCGCCCGCCAATTTTTTTTGTCCGATACAACTAAATTGACCAGCCGAAGGTCGTGTGAACTACATATATTTTGCCGGGTACACTACAAGTTTCTCGGGTCAACTCTGGGAAATTGAAAGAAAAAGTTCTTATGTAGGTAGTTTATGGAGTATTCACAACTATACATTTTATACAAAACTCTAAAAAGTATTTTTTGTGATTTTTAATTGGGTTTTATAAAAATAAATATTTATAGTTTCGTAGTTTAAAGCAGAATACAGTTTAAAAGTTTACATCTGAATTTAGTTGATGCATACACTTTAATTATTAAACAAAGTGTTTATTACTATCAATCACTCTAAGACTATAGTGGAGTAGTGGTCCACAATTATTTGGACACCTTGCCATATTACATACCAGTCATCTAAACTTGAATTCCTTATTAATATTAATGTACAGTTCATTTTTTTAAAAATCATAAAATTGGAATAGAAAAATTATGTAGCAGTTAAATGAACCAGCATATATATATATATACATAATATTTATATGATATGCTATTTGATGGGTTTTCTCTGTAGAAGATACCCCAAGCAGGCTCGCACGTATAGTATCGCCAACCGGCTTAATCTGTCTTCACTGTCACATTGCCGACTTAATGCTAACCAAAAATTCTTATGTGGAATATTGCCTGGTACAATTGATGTAAAAACTCTTTTATCTTTAATTCATTTTAGTGTTCCTTTTCTACCAACCCGTCTAAATACTCCATTTTACATTCCTAAATCCTCTATTACCAATATATTATATGTATATTATATTATAACGGACCAATCCTTAGATGAATGCAATTATTATCCAATTTGGATCATTACTATTCTTATAGAATAATAATAATTATTGTATCTTATCACTAATGTTTATTTCTGTAAATTAAATAATATCTGTAACATATGTCCATTTAATGGCTGCAAAATGACTCACCCATAAATATAAAAATAAATAAATAACTGTTTATTATCATGTATTATGTAGTATTTGTATTTTTTAATGATATAATTTTCTATTAAGACGTATTGTATAGGCATGTAAATCATATTTGTGCTAAAATTTCGATGGAAGAAAAAAATGTGACTCTCAAAATATATGATTCAGCACCAAAATAATATAATATTATATTGTATGGTTATTTTTTTACAAGCCTAATGCATTATTTAATGACCTGAAGATGACCGTGTGAGTGCCAGCACGTATATCGCGAGTCCTATTTAGAGATTAAACGTTTCCATCATAAATAAAGCCCGAGGGTGGGCGAACTAGTTGCGCCATAATTCGCGTCTGTCGTGTTGCAGACGACGACTTCGTTGGTCCAAGTAATTTTCGTTCACAATTTTCATTTTAAAAACGCCACTCGATTCGGCAATAACACAAGGAAGACACCTCAGGGCGCCGCCACTATACCTGCCACCGCCGCAAAATATAAATGTATAATAATATAATGACGAAAACAGCGAAGTTCATTAAATCCCGTATGTCAATGTACTTTGTTGGAAGAAAGGCGTCGAGAGTTAATAACAATATAATACCAAAAATATTTCAACACGTACATAGATTAACACATTGGCGCGCGTGTTATTATACAATAATTATTCAACGATAATAAAAAAATATTAAGTATAGGTACGCTATTTTTATTATTTTGAAATAATGTTACAGGTTTATACCAATGTAATATTATGCATAATACTCTGGAGATCTATACCTGCACGGGTTTAATTTTTTTATGTTGAACTCAGACCCAAATATCATACTTACCTATAAGAATGTGTCAGTCCAGCCAGAAAAAATCTTTTAGTTCAATATCAGAAATGTTATCCTATTTTGAATAAAATTAGTTTAGGCATTAAATTAAAGTTTTATCTGAACAAACATAACCTTCCTAAGCATAAATTTTAATGCCTCAATGAGTTTCTTTAATAATATTAGTAAATTTAAATATCTAATAAACCTACGAATTATTGTTATATTATGGTTTTATTTGATTTAAAATTATAAAAATCAGATATCGTTTTATTTATTATTAAACCGTTATAAATAATATTAAATATTGTAATACTATTATATCACATGGATATGTGTGCGTGTGTATAACTGCAGTATAATACATTATTATAGTGTCTCTATAATATTATATACTATTTAGTTAATTGCTGTCTATTGTTGTATAACCACAGCAAAATTGTGTCTTAATAACGTTAAGTTTAGATAACCGTCATGCCAGGAAAACTTTATATTAATAAAAATATATATATGTATTGGCATTTTACTATAGTCTCGAGATGACTAGTACTGTCATGCAAGTGCGACGAGATAATGAAAATATTATAAACATGTACTTTGTTTATTTAAACAAATAGGTACGATTTAAAATGTATTACGTATAATGTAATATATTTAAATGTATTAAAATAAATCTGTTTATGATGAAAATGAAAAAAAATTCTTATTTAGTATAGTTCAATTTTAATGTTGTAAATATTATTATATTAATTTTTCAACGTCTGCAATTATAGGCTTGTGCGGTTGTGCCTACCATACCTATAGTTCAGGTTAATCCGGAACTGCAGGTTGCGTGTAAGTATGCAGCATAGGTGTTATAACATAATATAATATATATTTATGTGTCTGATAATAGCCTATAATGTAACACTACAATCTTTCTTCCATATAGGTATATTATGGATTGGACGTCTACGCTCAATAACACACTAGTCTATAGGCAAAATTATTGAAATTTCTCTTTTTATTTTCTCAGTTTATGAATATGATTTGAAGTTATTTTATTTGGATAACATGCATCGAGTTGTCTGCCATTGTAAAGTGATTTTCTTGTAATATAATGATGTGTTACATGTCGTTATTAAATATGTACCATAACCGTACATTATACCGTTTTATAAGTACCTATATTAAAAGAATCAAAATACCAATTAAATGTGACGAAATATAGATAAGTACAGCTTAACAATTATAATTCCAACAAATTTATAACACACAAACAAAAATATTAAAAATATATTGTTTATTTTTTGTTTTAATAGATTACGTATTTCATAACAATATTATAACCTCCAATATTTTCAGTGTTAAAAATAGGGCGCTGAGCATATTGCTATATATAATATAATATATTATATTGTTGTATACGATGTGCGTGGGATTAACCAAGACAATAGATTGCAGCGTGCAAAGTTCTTAAGAAACATAAATAATAGTTATTGCACACCGTCAAAGTACCTAATTTAAATTATTTTCAGTATGCTATCAATTTTCGGTGTTAAATTCGTTGGATTATTCATTTAAAACATCTATGTATGCAGTGAAATAATTATATAGGTACACATTTTTTTGTAAATAGGTATTGAAAATAAGTATTTAGTATGATGCTTTATTTCGTATCATACATAAGTGAGGTCCTTAGAGGTGGCCAACCCATAGAGATTCGTGGTTAACTATACAGAAGAAGATTACTGCCGTATAGAGTATAGGCATAGACTAAAGAGAGCATGTAAGTTGTATTAATCGTGTAATATTTATTTAAGCCGCACAATAACATTCATATAATATATGTGCATTACACAACATCGTTGACATTCGGTGGTTTGGTTTGAAAACGTTTTATGATTTTATTTCGTCATTTCCATAATTTAAATACCTATAAAATAAACTGCTTTTTTATATTTTTTGACGATATCGGTGGCTTGAGTTTTCCTTCTATCGTAACTTACATTTATCATCAAGAACAAAATATACAAATAGCCATGCACCTACTTCAGACTTTCATAGACAGGTGCCAGATATTTGGTTGAATATTTTTTGTATTTGGTGGGGGGAGACTATAGCATTATCCAAAGTAAAGTGGCCTATATCCCATTACTATCTACGTGGTTCGCAAATGTACAATGCAATTCAATAAGACTGCTGTTTAAACAGGCATCCGATAATTGGGCCATTTACAATGAACCTTTTTTCAATAAAGTATACGGTAATATGTGGGCCACTAAAATTGTATGTTTCTAACAGTGTGATTGGGCCACTATTTCAAACGATTTTTTATTTTTGAAACCGGAAAGTGAGAGTTTATATTACTAGATATTACTAGGTATGAGTTGATCATAGTCAAAAGAAAGAAAAAATCAAATAATTATAGTTCCATTTGGTTAGTTTCATAACGAATCGACACGTGAATCGAGTTATGGAAAAAAAGATCACGGTCAATGATATAATACAGGTTTAAATATTACCATAACGGAAAAAAAAGGCCAGAGTCCCACTTTAAAACTGCAATACTAAACATTTTAATAAAATTGACTATTACCGTTTTCCCGGTAACCCTTCATATAATATATCTACTGCCTAAGATAATTTTTTTTGTATTATGAAATTTTACTTTTAATAATATCGACCTATTGTCGTATGAGAAGTGAGAACCAACATATTATACCTGGGTATAATATACGTCACTAGTGATACGACCCGTCTCCGCCAGCTAGGTGTGGCCCACTGATTTCTATTCCATAAATACCTATGATTTCGTGTTACCTTGTCGATGTTACCGTGAGTGGCCGTTAGTCAGTAGGTGCATATTGATAAAATACAATACGAATTCGGGGCGTCATAGAATATACGTGATTCGGCTGTTGTGCCGATGATGAACGTCATTTTCAAACGAAACTGCAACATCACCAAAATATGTAAGAATTGACGATAAACCTAACATTGCTTACTGCAGGCCACGATGGACTCTATGGATTTCTTCACAAACTCGTATTCGCCGTGTCACAAGGTTGTTTTGAATTCGTAGGCGCGTCGGTTTGAAATCGGTTTGACAATTAATTATTATTTATTTGGGTATAATAATATTATAATATAGGAAAGTACCAACACAACATTTCGACCACATCTTCCCATTGAAACTTGGGTCCAACCTCTTGCTACTTTTTTTTTTGTTAAAAAACTATATTAATTCTGTTTTAAACATTGGGTCGCCATAAAACTACACCGATTTTGATTCTAAAAATAATATTACAATTCTCTACATTGCTACAGAATATTGATTTAGTCACAATTTTAATTTTCATCATATAAATATATGCTCAGGAACGAGGTAAAAATTTCGAAAACTCGCTCTGTTCAAGACAAAATATTATGTAAGTAAAGCAATTTTTTATAGAGTTCAAGATAGTTCAATATATTAGGCAATATGAGAGGTTAGCGTGTTGGGCTGTATGCATAGTGCCGTAGTAACTAGTAATGTCCATTATTCATTTCCCATCAGTGCGCATGCGACACCTGATATAATAATATATATAATAAATCATATTATTTTTAGTATTTTATTTTATTTTATTTTATATATTTATTTTTATATATTGACGGGCGGAAGCCTATTTAAAATAATAGGGTATAATTATAATGGTATTTACAATTAAGGGGATTCCATACCGACCGTTTTAAGGAGTTGAGTATAGGCAATTTTTAGACAATCTGTATAGTACGTGCTTGCGTGGCGTGCATGTGTGTATGTAGTAAATGATCATTAGTGTGTGTGACTTCCCTGTACCCTAGATAAGAGTTGCGCACTCGCACTCCCTGCACATGTCCAGGGCCGTTCAGAGGGGGGGGGGACCATTTTTCCCCATTGTTGGAATATTTTTAGGGGGCCCCCATAAAGACTTGATGTATAATAATTAATAATAAAGAACTATCACCGACCACCGTTATTGAGACAAAAATTATCTTCTTTGCGTCATCCACATAATATTAATACTTAAAATTAAATTAAAATATAAAATATAATTTAATACTTTTACAGTCATACAATGCGAGCGTAAGAGTGCTAATTTCCTCCACCGCACCGCTCGTCTATGCCGCAGTTTCTACTTAATAATCTATACATATAAAATCCAAATACCACTTAGTCACTGATCGCTGTAACTCAAAAACTACACAACGTACGAACTTGGAATTTGGAATAGAGGTTCTTCTCATATTTTCACCGTGCAATAAGAAAGGATTTGCCGAAATTCGCATTTTAAATAGGTGCTCAAATAGGGACATTGAGGTTCACGATGAAAATTGGAAATTTTATTTTTATTTATTAATAGTTGCCGTTGGTTACAGTCTTCAGTAGAAATTAGTATTTATTTATTATTGGTTGCCATTGGTTATTCGGGAAGAACAGGTACAAGCTTATATTAATCCACCATATTATATATCAAAATAAACTTGGTGTAACTTTGATACTTTAGAGTTAAATCATACACTTACGTACAAACAGCACTGGGTCCGCGATCTACCACAGGTAGATTGCCTACCTGATAATATACGGCTGCGAATCGGAATGTTTATTCCAGGCAACAGAAAAGTTAAGATAAATTTTGAACACCGTACACCGAATATTAAATAACGAATTGAACAAAGTTTGAGTCAAATAGAGTTGGTACATTTAACAGGCAACGAAAGTGCACAGGATCAGCTAGTTTAATATAATGTGTATAGTATAGGTATGTGTGTTTTAAATAATTTTTTTTTTCCTTGTTATCTAAATATTATACAGCATTTTCCAGTGGCGGAGTGCGGAGAGAAAAAAACAGCCCGGGAACATGATAATTTTAGAGGCCCTCAGACCTCAGTATACTAACGGCCCTTTATATAGTATATACCGAGTATATCTTATGTCATTGTACGCTGTGTTTTTTTTAACGATTATGGAACGATGATATGGAGTTTCGTTTAAACCAAAGAAAGGCGTGTTTCTTTATTTTTAACAGGTAACTAGGGTCCTCTAAAGATTAGTAAAATATGCATTAATACTTTTAATTGAAATAATTGGTACCTATAGGTTTAATTTACAAGCGCTAAACAATTTTTAATATTTTCCTTGAATATTTATAACTATCTAGGAATAAATTGTAGTTTTTTGTATATATGGTAATACATTGCTAATAATGTATTGAATAATATTGATATAAATCATATGAATAATATTAAACTCTATTATGTAAGTATGTAATGCAGTAGGTACATGAATTTAAATGAGCTTGATTGGTTAAGGTTTGAAAAAATACGTTTATAAAAATTTTGTTATTCTCAGTGAGTATTTTGTTTATCATATCTTATTATTATGGTCGAAGGGCCAGTAAGTTATACACACGCGCATCCACGTCATAATAATATATCATTACCCCTGAAGAAAGTTTTTGTTTTCCGCTAGAGATTTTATTTTTTGGTATATTGATACAGATAGATATTATAATTTATCACATATACCTAAAATATGACTTCTGAAAATTATTTTACATTTGAATGACTTCCTACTGTTTAATTTATTTATATATTAGCTCCATATTATGATAAATGTGTTAGAATAGGTAGGTACCTCATACCAAGGTAATATATAATATAGGTATCATGTATTCATACTAGTTAAATATAAACAATAAGAATTAAGATAAACATATTATTTGTAAAAAATTAAAACCAATATAAATGTTGAATATAATTGATACTTGTTGCAACTCATAAATAATACATCATTATGATACAATAATTATTAAGAAAAGTACTTGGAATTTTAGATTCTGAGCGGAGCGATGAATGTATTGGTTTTACAATGATGTATGTTTTTATATTTTTATATTTTTATATTTTTATTTATATTTTTGTGTCTGTCATCACGTTTTGGGACAGTAAAAGTGCTTCGATTTTCTTCAATAGTACCTTTTCTGATAGGAAAGTGAATCTAGTTGGTACTTTGGGGGGTCAAAAGTAAACATTTTCCAGTAGTTTTCACAAGCGCCGGGAAAAACAACATAAAAATTAAGGAAAAACGGGAATTTTTACGCAAAATCGATTTTCCAAAAAATCGAATTTGGTTATTGGTGTAACTTTAAAACAAATGACCGTAGATACATGAAATTTTCACTGGTTGTTTATATTTGCATTTTCTATACACGATAACATTTTCAAAATATTTTGATTTATTTTGAACTGTTTAGGGACATTTTCATTTTTCATTTTTTTTAGTTTTTTTTCTAGAAATATCAATAAAATTTTATTTGTTGGTTGCGAAAGCTTGAAAATTTAATAGAAGGCTCCTAATATGTTGTTTCAAAGGCAGATGAAAAATATTAAAAATCCTTAGTCACAATTTTTTTTTATAAGCATTTAAAGTTCAAAAATTGACAAAATATGGAAAAATCACGAAAATTAGCAAATTATTTTGAGTTAAGAATTCGTAAAAATTTTTCTTTTTAAATCTAAGATTTGAAAATGAAACACAAGATTCCTTATAAGATTATCTACCTTTATCAATAAAAAAATCTCTACCGGACAGTCAAATTAAATTTTTATGAGCGTTTGAAATTCAAATTTTTACAACATTGGATTTTCACTCGATTTCTCATGTAGCGATTTCCTTATTTTGTTGTAATTCAAAAACGAATAACTGTAGATACATGAAAATTTCACTGAATGTTTATATTAGCATTTCCTACACACCATACAATTTTGAAAATATTTTGACTCTTTTTGAGCTGTTTATGGACATTTACAGCTTTCAATTTTTTTTAGTTTTTTTTTCTATAAATATCAATAAAGTTTTATCTGTTGGGCCAAAAAGTATAAAAATTTAATACAAGGCTCCTGATACATTGTTACAATATCAGTTGAAAAATATTAAAAATACATAGGCACGATTTTTTTTTATAAGCATTTAAAGTTGGAATTTTGACAAAATTTATCAAAATCTCGAAAATTATCAATCGTTGGAATTAAAAAATTATAAAATGTTCAGTTTTTATAACTAAGAGTTGAAAATTTAAAACAAAGATTCTCTTAAATAATTCATACTGTAACCAAAAAATCTAAAAAATATATAAACACACTTATTTTTTACAGACATTTTAATTTCAAATTTAGACAAAATTTCATATTTAAACCAAGAATTACGATTTTAGTTATTTTGTTGTGATTGAATAATACTATTCGTGGGTACTTGAAACTTCTAAAGTGTACTATTATATATCTATGATAGTATCACGGTTTTTGTTGATGTATAACGCGTTATAAGTATCTAATGGATATTGTGATATGATTAATTTGGAATTTATTATAGGTACCTATTATAGGTCAATTTTTTGTTTAATACCATAGATATGTATATAATATGCCTTATACATAGACTGACATACCATCACCGCTCAGAATCGTTTTTCTTATACAATGATATTATATCATTGAATTCAAATTTAATACCATCCATTATACAGTGACCCACTTGTAACCTACTGTACAGCAGAGCGACACCCACTTGCCCACCTTTTTTACTTTTTATTATCGAATCACCTTCCAATCATAATCAATGCGTTGGTCGGTGGTCTGAAAAAAAATACAACCTCATAGGTACCTAGGTATTTTGGAATGGAAAAAGGAAATCTGAGAACTGTATAATGAATAAAAAATCTATAGGTACTCACTGCGTCATCTAGTGAAAAAAGTAAGTGATGGTCGCTGATGGTTTTGCGAGTGTAAAGGTACAAGAAACCATTCAACGTTTAACGATAGATGTCACTGCCGTTAATGTTCTAACATTCAAGAAAGACCTAGGGACACGAAAATGTCCTGGATTAATATTTATAGTTGAGAAAAACAATACAAATTTTCATTACGTTAATCACCGGAATACCAGGTTTATAATTTACACGCCGCTTATCTATATTAATCGTTCGTACGTTTATTTTGATTATTTTTAATTTCCACTGTAGCGTAATAAGCACGATTAAAGATAGAATAGATAAGATACTATCTTTAATCGTGGTAATAAGTAATAACTAATATTATCATGAACTTATTACTGTTAATATTATTATAATAAGTAATAACTAATATTATCATGAACTTATTACTGTTAATATTATTATCTAATCTGGTGAACAGTTTTATGAAGATGTTTTGAAGAACAGAGATTTGCTGAAAAAAGTCCACAACTCGTCGAAATATAGATGAATACTTGGACGAGTTTAGTTGATAAACAAGGCGAAGACAGTTCTTTTTCTGAATAACTAATTTTTTTTTTTTAATTAAAAATAATGTTTACAAATAAATTTGATGATAATAAATTAGTTAATACATATTTTTCAGTATTTTTTTTTCAGAATGTTTTACTGTATTGTAAATTTTGTATTGGTAAAAAAAATTAATTAACATATTGTAACATATTTTTAAATAAAATAAAGGATATTATTATTTTCATATAACTATAGGTACTATGAAAAAAAAGGTTATTCAATATTCTGATGTCCCGGTTTGATGAATTTAAAATCTGACAACCCTAACATATTTGTTTTAAGAATTATAGTTTATTTTTAGTAACCAATGGCAACCATTTATATATAAAAAAAAAAATAATAATAATTTCTACTATTACTATTATAATATGCAACCAATGGCAACCATTTATAAACAAAAAAAAGTTTCAATTTCCACCGTGAATCTCAATATCCCTGTTTGGCCACCTTTTTAAAATACGTAGGTTATTATCCTTTCTTATTGCACATCTAGAGCATTATTAGAGGAACCACTATTCCAAATTCCAGGTTTGAACGTTTTGTAGTTTTTGAGATGTTTCCATGAATCAGTATGAATTACATCTTGATCATTATACATTACCTAAATCATATGAAATTTTATATACCCATATAGATTTCATAATATAGATAATGTATAATGATTAAGATGTAGGTTTTATATATACATGTACACGTCATAGTTAAGTGTTTATTGTTTACGTCACGTCATAGTTAACATATTGTTATAATTTTCTTTTTTATTCTTATTGTGGATGGTAAATTTTATTTTTAACCTTTGGATAAGTACCTACAACCTACTAGTGTAGTAGTGTCATAGACATATTATTACCAATTGATAGTATTATAGACAATTAGTAAATAAGAAGCACTAGGTACACAATTTTACATTCAACACACTCATCGTTGTTATTCCGGCTAAGCATTCCCACTCCTACTCGACCTTGGACATAAAAATCACTCTATTCGAACATTGAGAATTCTTACAAATATCTATCCGCAACCGGTCTTGTGCTATGATAGTCGATAGTTGAGAGTACGAGGTTCTAAACGCATATATTTGGTGTATGTCCGTAATGAGTTTAATAATTTAACAATTTATACATTTTTTTATTTCTATTAATACCTACTTCATTATATTTTACATAAGATTCTATCATTTGATTGTAAGTAAGTTTATTCTTCACCATAAACTCGTTAAATTTATTTTTACACAGGGTTAGGCCACCTTGTTTCAGGTGTTATACTGTTTTAGCTATAATATGAAAATTCACTACCTATGTGTATCTATCGTTTAATGTATTATATAAATTTTACATATAAGAAATTGTGTATGTTATAGTTAAGTAAAGTTTTAATTATGACGTCTTACAAATTAACGTACTTCAACTTCACTGGACTGGGCGAACCCATCAGATTCCTGCTGTCTTATTTGGATATTGATTTTGAAGATAACCGTATTGAAATTGAACAATGGCCATCAGTCAAACACAGTAAGCCATTTAAAATGTTATGAGTCATATGATTGTCTAAGGTTAAAATTAATTTGGTTATATTCTTAAAGTTTGTGACTGTATAATTAATATTATGTATACGGATGTCGGCCATATTTTTCAAAAGTGATTAATTATAATTAATGAAAAAAATAAAATTGAGTAAAGTTACTAAATAGTAGGGCTCGGATTCAAAGTATAATAAATAACAAAAAAAGCACAAAATTGTTTTAAAAAAGCAAAAATGAAGCATATTTATTTTTTAATAAAGAAAAAAAAAAGCATGACTAAAAATTAACATGAATTAGTTATAATTTTGTAAAACTGAATAAAAAAAATTGAAAAATTAATTTAAATTAAAAAAAGAATTTACTACCATGTATTTGGCAAGATTTTCAGAAGTGAAACTGATTCTATTGTCTGACAGGATGTTTTTATACATAGAAAACGAACGCTCTACATCCACTGAAGTGATCGGTGCATACTTCATGCAAGAGGTTTCGTTTAAATCGAACCCATGGTAGTTAATTTCGTCTGATGAAACGCCACACAGTATAGTATTAATGTCCAGTAATTGTTTCCAGCCTTTGTTTTTCAAAAGAACACGATTTAGCTTACCAGAAATAGCAGTTGCAATATCCCCATGAGCTTCATTTAACTTTTTTTCTGTATCTAAGACAATATTTATACATGTTGTCAACGATTCGCCTAAAATGATACATATAATTTAGTATTATGATGTTAAATTGTTTAAATACTTTGTTAAAAGTTACCTTTTCCCTCTAATGTTGTAAAATATCTGGTAGAAATCTAAAGTTGGTTGAAATATACACAATATTTGATTGAAGAGATACATTTTTAAATAGTTGTTTCACTACTTTAACACATTGAGATTCTTCTTCGAAGTCTTCAATTACACTTTTTAATTCATTAAAATATTTGCAATAACACTGGACAGCTTTTATCCATGTACCCCATCTGGTCGTTATTGGTCTTATGGTGGTTTTGGAAATTCTGGGCATTTCTCATTAAAGATTGCTGTACGTTTGATACATTTTAAAAACGTTTTTTTCATTCCTCCAATCAACTGATTTACATCTTGGTAGTGTGCACTGTGCACGTACTTCTTCGCAAACATTGTGTAATGCATGTGCCAAGCAAGTCACATGTATGAGTTTTGGGTAAAGCGCTTTTATACAATCTTATTAGTAATTAGTAATTAGGTACCAAAAAATATAATATTTAACTCAAAAAGTTTAAATTTCCATAGTATAATATGCAGAAAAATATTAACTTAACTCAGTTAAAAAGAAATAAATTAACTTTTTTTTTAATTACAACCTACATTCAAAAAACAGTGACATTTCATACTACTAGCTGTCCGTTTTTATTACACACTAAAATACAAAACATCATTCAGGCTAAATCAAATAGTTTTTATGTCACGTTGTATTATACCTACTATTATTTAAGTTGTGTTTTTTTAGCCATGCCATATGGTACACTCCCTTTGTTGGAAATCGATGGTAAAGTATTAAATCAATCTTCGGCCATCTGTCGTTATTTAGCAAAAAAGGCTAATTTAGCTGGTAGCGATGATTGGGAATCTTTATTGATAGATATTGCCGTTGACAATTATAAAGACTTTGCTCTAAGTAAGTACAAGTCTTTGTCTAAATATACTGACCGAACCATTATTTAAAGTGTATAACATTATTTTTAAAGGTTTGAAATCTTATTGGTTTGAACCAAATGAAGAAACTAAAGCTGCAAAGTATGTTACATTGGTCAACGAAACTATTCCATTTTATATGGAAAAGTTTGAAAAAATTGTCGGTGAAAATAATGGATACTTCGTAAACGGAAAGGTAGATAATATATGTATACCTACATTATTTAATTATTTAAATATACCTAATCTACATTATATTATTATAGATGTACATTGTACCATGTATACACACATTGTACCTACATCATTTTGCAGTGGGTATTTACTATTTAGTAACAACATGTTATTGGTTTACCGTATTAAATTTAATTACTAGGTACATAGATAGTCAATGCACCTATAATATTATGAAAAAATTATTCAAATATGTAAAAAAACATAACAGCTTTCTTTGACGAGTATTTAATGGTTTGACTTATAATACAAATTTAACCAGAGGTTTTTAAGCATAGTTAATAATATGATTGAACTATATAATATATGGAAATATAATATAATTACTTATATGATATATCAACATTCAGTAAAATTATTATAATTATTTACCAACGCGTAATTTTAATAATATTCCAATAGATACCTATAGGTATAACCAATGAAAGACGTAAATAATTTGGATTAGTAATAATGCATTTAAGTCATTGAATTCAAATAATAATACACTGCAGATATAATGTTTTCATTGTGGCGACTAAGTGTTAAATAAATTGTACTTATCACAATATATTTTTTTTTTCAGTTATCTTGGGCTGATTTATTCTTTATAAGTGTTATGGACCATTTAATATACAGATTAAATATTGACATGTTTAAAGATCGTCCAAACTTACAAGCGCTCCGAGAAAAGGTATTGGCAGTACCCAAAATTAAATCATGGATTGAAAAACGACCATTATCGTTTGACATTGCATAATTCCATCGTATTTATTGGATACAATTAATTAAACCATCATATCATATCCAATATAAAATTAGTTTTAAGTATTACATAATATTTCAAATTTCAATACAATATTTGGTAAAATATAAATTTAAAAAAAAGTTTTACAAACATTATACATATATAATTAACCTATTAACATATTGTGTAAATTGTATAAATAATTTGGTGAATTTTCGACAGGATAATAAAGTTAAAAAAATACACTTGTTGGAGAACAATTCTATACTATACCTAGTATACCTACTAAAATATTAATGTTTAATTTAAAATGTGTACCTATTATATTTTAAGTACCCACTTAAGTATAATAAGCATTCACGTGGCCCATACCATAGTTATGATTAATCTCTTTTTTGCAAATATTTAGTTTACCATTCCTTCAACATCTTGTCTTATAATACATATTATAAACTTCCAAAATTCAAACCTATAGTTTCGAAATTCACACGAAAATCCTTGCCACTTAATACTAAAAAAGGTGCTCTGCTGTACAGTAGGTTACAAGTAGGTCACTGTATAATGGATGATATTAAATTTGAATTCAATGATATAGTATCATTGTATAAGAAAAACGATTCTGAGCGGAGACGGTATGTCAGTCTAGTTATAAGGCATATTATATACTAATCTATGGTAATTATTCAATTTCAAATATGATAAATTTTGTCAAAATTCGATCTTTAAATGCTTATAAAAAAAAATTGAGCCTATGTATTTTTAATAATTTTCAACTGATATTGTAACAATATATCAGGAGCCTTGTATTAAATTTTTACACTTTTTGGCCCAACCGATAAAACTTTATTGATATTTATAGAAAAAAAAAACTAAAATAATTGAACACTGAAAATGTCCGTAAATAGCTCAAAAAGAGTCAAATATTTTCAAAATTGTATGGTGTATAGGAAATGCTAATATAAACATTCAGTGAAATTTTCATGTATCTACAGTTATTCGTTTTTCAATTACAACAAAATAAGGAAATCGCTACATGAGAAATCGAGTGAATATCCAATATTGTAAAAATTTGAACTTCAAACGCTCATAAAAATTTAATTTGACTTTCTTATAGACATTTAATTCTTGATAAAGGTAGATAATCTTATAAGGAATCTTGTATTAAAATCTTTTAATTTTGACCCCCCAAAGTACTAACTAGATTCACTTTCCTATCAGAAAAGATACTGTTGAAGAAAATCCAATCACTTTTACTGTCTTAAAAGGTGATGACAGACACAAAAAAAAAATTAAAATAAAAAAAAAAACACAAATCATTGTAAAATCAATATATTCATCGTTCCACTCAGAATCTAAAATAGGTAAGTACATGAAATATATAGACCGGGACAGGAACAGGATTCGTCAGTTCCGCAGGTAAAACAAAAATTTAAATTTTTAATATTATTTAGTGAAACTGTAATTTGTCGTACACGTGAAGTTGGGAAAGTACATTTAATTAAAAATATAATATTTAGTTGTGCAATTTCAACTTTTGCTTGGAGGGGGCTGAATATATTAAAGGCAAGCAGACCATTGCAATATAGCATATTAAAATTGTATGCCCCAGGTTTGGAGGGGAGTGGGGGGATGCTACTGATAAGTTTGGAGGGGGGCTTAGCACCCCCAAGCCCCCCCAATTTGCGCCTATGTATACTGTAAATCGTTGTAATTAAAGAAAAATTAGGATTTTTCAAGCTCGTGAGTGCGGGGCCCAGGCTCGGCCCGGCCTTAGGGACTATAGGGAGGCCCTGTTGAGTGTGGATGTCTCCACTCATCGGCCTTCGTACACTAGTATTCGCTGTGTCACATGGGTGTTTAGATTTCGTAAGGTACAAGTTAATTAGGTGGGAGGGAGCAGACGTTTAAAAACTCTATAATATATACTACTGGTCTATGGGTCAAAAGAACCACAAAATAATTGACGGACGAATTTCTTCGTCCGCCTCCATAATGATCGTTGTGGACGTCCGTGTTTGCCAGACGGCAAATCTAAGTCCGGACCGTCGCTAGCAGAACTTTGACGTACAGCGATATCCGTGGACATTTGTGAAGTCACCTCGTGTTGGCCGATGACGGCCGAGCTCACCATAGACACGACGTAGTCGGCTAAATCAGCCTCTCCGTCGTCAATGACTGGTTTATACTCTGTGCAGTAAACAAGTTCGATTTTTGTCATTAGGGCTTTTACCACGTCCATCACGGAAACGTTGAAATAGTCGTCGTCTTGTCATTGCATGATGTTGTTGATGGTCTTGGACGGAAATATGTATTAACTGTTTATTAACGGTCTTTCTTACGGAAGAATTCTTACGGACTTCGGTTTGGTAATCTGTAGAGTAAAGGAGTTCAATTTTGCCCATGAGAGCTGCTACTACGTCCATTACCGAAACTTTAAAGTGGCCCCTGAGGATCTCGTCGTTGCATTATGGTGTGGAAAACTGTACGTGCTTGCTACACGGAAATGCAAAATGTTATGAACGCAAAACTAGAAAACCGTCAAAGGCTATCGTCGAAAAATACAAATATTTCCCAGATGACGGCGGTTATTTTTTCAAATCCATTATTATTGATACCTATATACGCGTATGGCGTATAGGTAAAATATTAAATAATATATTATATTATATTTTAACGAGTAATCGTGTTTCTGTTTGTATTTGATGTAGGTACTGCAGCGCTCATCGATGCATTATGTACGTATCTACTTTACGAAACTCAACGCCCAAACTCAATTAAAATTCTATTTATAATTGTATGCGGGAAATGGGTTTGGCGTCTTATTTATTAAGAATGGAGGTCTATGGACGGCGAAAATTCGAAAGCTTAGAATTTTTAGACCAAACCGTCCTCAAACAATTTATTTTATTTTATTTTTTTTTTAAATTATTTCATTAAAAAATATCATCACGTGGATTTTTTTTCTATAAGTGCGTTACACATTTAGACGACGCCAAAAGAGTTGTTGACGCGCACTGCAATTCAGTAAAAAGGATTATTATATTCTATGTGTCGTTTACTGGTCAGGTTGTCCATGATAGTGATATTATTGTTTTCGGTCGAACAGACTTAAGAGCCTGAACGGAATCAAACTATAGGGCTCTGCAAAAATATTGCTCTTAAAAAATAAAATTATTTATTTGAATGCAATATACTGCCATATTTTAAAACATACATGCCAGTAAAAAAATGTCATTTGAAAATAATATATTACTAACGTTTTTTTATAATACTGCTGCAATGTCACAAATTATGAAATGCAACATCACTGCACAACACTAAATATTGGCTATCTGGCTGTAGTTATGATTACTTACCTACATAAACATTTTGCATGATACTTATAAGAGTTTTAAACAACTTACAACATCAATTCTTTTTATCAATCTTGCTGGCATTACCATTAAAATATGCTTTTATGAAAAATGAAAATATGCCCACACTAGTACACTACAATGAGATTTTAAATTCATATATTATATTCATGTACCTAAATGAACGGTTATTGTAGAGAGCATACTTTCATAGGCAATAAACAATTTTCTCAGAAACTACTTACCAGAATAGGTACCTAGGTACTTAGTTACCAAATTGAATACTCAAGTTACTATCTTGAGTTATCATTAGTACTCCTAACTCCTAAGTCATAGTAATTAAAATATAATATAAACATAGAATTGAGATAAAATCAATACAAATGATAAGTAATATTACTTATTTATAATTATTCCGCTATTGATTAATTAGTTAAAAGTTGTTTTAATATAATATTATTATACATTTATAATGAGTAATGACGTACAGATTCAATAGATTTTAAGGAGTTAATTAAATGCAATTTTTTAAGTTTTTTTTTGATTATTTGAGTGTGAGACTGAAGTAGTCTAAAAGAAATCACAGGGCACTGCCGCAAGTGCAATTAAATGTCAAAATGTGTTACACGAATATAAGTTATTTTTTATTTGAGTTAAGCTTTGACAACTGAGGTCATTAATCTGATATTACGGAGAAGGGTACTGTTGGTTTAAACACTTATGTGTATGTGTGTGGAAAAGATTTGTCACTGAAATGCAGGTGGTACCCATCTAGGAACTAGTGACACCGGCCGGTGCTGGCACTCAGAACATGTTAATGACTAAAACCAAATACCGCGCTACATCAGGCCACAGTTATTTTGTTTATCTAAAGCAATCAATCTTTTGAAATTTTTTTTTAAGTTTTTCGATGAAAACAATAACTTTCTTTCATTTTTAAATTAATTGTTTGATTTCAAAAGCATGGACATTAAAAAAAAAAATTAATTAATTAATTTCAAAGATGTGTTCAAAAGTTCATCAGATTAGGCGATAACAACTATGATAGTGGGTATAATAATATCGTATAAGGTATATTTTGGTATAAAACACAGTCGGGATCAAATCTCTTGAAATACAAAAGGGATACTAACTGTATTTTAGCATAGTCTTAGTTTCTTCATATTAACTAGTGTAGTTAATTTCTGTTAAAAACAAATTTTAATTAAATGATAAATTGATAAAAATAGTTCTGAATGAAACTCTATTTTCTCAAAAACTATAGAATGTGACAAAATTAAATTAATATGTTACCTACATTTCTTCACATTATTATTTTAATGTTTTCTATAATTACTGGTAATATAGAAAAATGGCACCCTTAATTATACAATTAACATTTATGCTGTATAGTATATCTGTAAGTAATACACAATCAACTTACTTTAAATTTAAATTATGTAGTATATATAAAAAAGAAAAAAGGTAATATCTATTGTATTTATTAACTAAATATAAATTGATGAAATATTTATTTGAAGTTTAATATTTGTTAAACTAATCAAATAATGACATTAATAACAATTTGTTTTTAATAGGTATTTACACTAAATAGCTCCACATAATTTAATTCTTATTCGGTGGTACCCAAGCTTGGATTTTTGGTGGCATTGTACTATATGGTACATATTGACGTTCGGTACCAGTTTCGTTTTCTGTATGTTTGGCCATCCACTTGTACTTCGGCCTATTTGGATCCTTAAAAAAACATTAATTAAAAATAACTATTAATAAAGTACTTATGCATTCCCTATTCTTTCACTTGTTAATTTTAAAGTGCCCTCAAGTTTTACTTGTCATAAAACCTCTTTTTACAATAATTCCTCTGCTCAACCTTTATATGTCCAATAAACCAATTTAATAGATTAATGAAACTAGTAAATAAGGATCCCTCATTCCTTAGTATATAAATCCTTTTAACTCAAACTTATTGTTTTAATATTGTTATATTGTTATGCTGTATATTATATTATGTTATATTATGTATCCTATTTACTTAAGCACAAACATCGTGATTTTTAATTTAAGAATTCATTGTAATAATTAGATATTTTGTAATATTAACTATAAAATCTGAAGAAAAAAATGTTCACTGGAATTATTCTTGGGACTTTTAATCCAAATAAATTGGTGTAAAGAAGCTTAAAAAAATTCTTATCATACCAAATCTGTTTGGTTATATATAAGCACGATTAAAGATATACAGGTTGCACATCGCCCTATAGTAAACCGCTTCCAGACTGATTTACAAAGTGACTATAAAAATCAGCTGTTAATAATTAACTAGTGGCGCTTAATGTCAACACTCAACCATATGTGTCGACATTTAGAACTAATTTTACACCTATATATCTATAATTGGTTAATTGTAATACTGCCGCTTGGAGCGCCACTGGTTAATTATTGGTAGTCATTTCGTATTTCACCTTATCAGTAGTCGATGTGCAACCTGTATATCTTTAATCGTGTATATAAGGTTAGATCTGGATAGTATTATGGGTTATAGCAAGAATTAGTAATAAACAGATTGTGAAGGACAATCAAAAATATTTAACTTTTATGGTGGGTTCACACACAGACATTTGTTTTTGAATTTTTTTTTATTATTTGTTTCTATTTAGAATAATATTGTTTAAGGTTCACTGATCCCTATCAAGAAAAATTCTGCTTATGTATAATTTCTCACATTAAGCTTATAACATTGTTGTCATTAAATTTACTTTTTAGTATATAATATTTTAGTCTGGATTCTGGACCTTATATATTTTTTTAAAATCATCTGGCCTCCTTATAAACTAATCACTGATCCTTTACTAATAAAGTTTAGTGTCATATACTTTATAATATTAAAATGAATGGTTTCCCGGTAGGCCTATCCGCCCATGCATGAACACGTTTGTTTAAATAATATTGTTTTCATAAACTTACATTTTATAAAAAAATAAAGCAATTTTACTTAAAAATAGTTCACAGTTTTAATATTTTCTATTAACTAATTATATTTACATTATATGGAAGAAGGTCCGTTTTGTAATGGATCCAACCATACCATTCAGCAGTAATTTGACTTGCATCATAATTCAAATAAACTTGGTCATTGTACTCTACCCAACGATTACGTCCTGAAATATATCAACTGAATTAAACAACATACCTACAAAAGAAAAAATGTTATCGTCAATTGATAGATAATTACCATAAAAATACGTATTGTTTTCATAATAGCGATTGCCCATTTCATCAGTGCCAACTAATGTACCAATTTTCAATTCATCATGTCTGTAAAAGTTAAAAATAATTATTATTAAAAAATGTATTACTAAACAATTTTTAAAAACTATGGAGTATAAATAATATTATGCATAAACAAAATTACAATGATTCTATTTTTAATTTATTTTCTTTTTTAAAATGATAAATTATAAGTGTTTTTCTAACATATTTGGATTACAATTTAATAATATTAATTTTGACTATTTCTTATAAAGAGTTTATCAAATGATAACTTTCCTCAACATGTCATTCTCTTATTACTATATTATATTCATGATTCATTTTATTTACCTAGGTGATTATTAAGTCAGTGCTATTAAGTCAGATTAAAGGTTTCCAGAAAAAAAAAGCCAAACTATTTATTTAGTTATAAAGAGCATGATAAAGATAATATGTATTATAAGTTAGAAAAATAAATACACAAATGGTTCACCCTGTCTTCAGCAATGGTACAATAATCATTTTTAAAAACCCTAAAATATAATTAAATGTAATATAAAACTATAGAAGTTGACATGATAGATTAATAACAATAGATACCTAGTAAAAGAGATCAGCTTAAATACTTACAAAATATATTATAATGAAAATAGTATGAATATGACTGGTCCCACCACTACCTAAGGGTTATATTAACAAAAATAAAATCTACTAAAAAGTAATAAGTGAAAATCACCAGGTACTTATGTGAATGTTTATGAATTAGTTTTTGTTTGATTATGCAATAGATACAATAAATACGAAATTCAAATAAAAATACTTGAAGAATAATCAACTAGATCATAAGATACACGATAGTAAGTATTAAATACCTAACAGTTGTTTTAAAAAAAATTTAAAATCTTAGTAGTAGGTATGATAGACATGTAGTATTGTGTACAATTAATAAAAATGCACATCCATTAAAATTTACATTTTAAAACACCAATTATCATTTAAAATTAATTATACTGACGTAAATGTTGCTTAATAGTAGCATTTTACATTTTTCATTCATTTTTAGGAATCCGTACGGTAAAACAGGACCCTATTACTTAGGCTCCGCTGTCCGTCCGTCTGTCACCAGGCTGTATCTCATGAACCATAAAAATTAGAAAGTTGACATTTTCACAGATTATGTATTTCTGTTGCCACTATAACAACAAATACTAAAAATCCTAGAATATATTATTATAATATAAGAAGTGTTGTTGCCAACATGTCTATAGATGGTGGAACGGAACGAACATTTCGTGCGTGAGTCCGACTCGCACTTGGCCGGTTTTTAAACTAATGGTGTTAAATGATCAAAGTTTAATTCGATGACATTTCTGTAGAGTAAGATTCGTATTGAGGAAATGACTAAAAATTGAACAGAAAAACTGTATTATTTAAGTATAAAACTCACCTGAATAATTTTTTGAAGGCGTTTAATGGTCCACCATTGGCTTTGATGATGTTAAAGCCCGTGATAAATTTATTAAAAGGAAAAATTTTGTTCATTTTGACAAAAATCAAACCATAAGTTGTCTTAAAATGTTGTATCTAAAATAATATAATATTATTGTCGTCTTGTCGATAGACTTGACTTTAAAAACTATTATCACTCGAGTTGTTATCAATGTCAAGAAATCAGATGTTTATAATTTCTTACTTTTCAAATCATAATAATGTTTTAATAATTTGAAAGGAAAGATTTCGTGTTTTGTACTTTAATATTAATCCATTAATTAAATCAATTCAACTCTATTAAAATAACGAATATCATTTATCATAAAAATATTACATTTATGAATTTTTATTTATTATCTATTATTTTATTTTACGTATATGTAGCTAATAAAGTTTCTGATAGATGGCGTACTATGCACGTCGTTGGATAATAATTTTGTACTTGAAATTTACAATTATTCAAACAACTAATAAATTGTCCACTCTCTTTTGGTTTGTTTGGTTCTAGCAGTTCTGCAGTTCTGCTCTTGAATTAATTATTGAAAAAGAATTAGGTTCTGGTACTTTTTAAAAAAACACAAATAATAAGTTTAGGTTATATTTAATTTAGGTAGGTAGTAATGTAATAGGTATGTACATAATTAATTACCTTGTTAAAAAAATATTTTTAATTTAAGCAATTTCGATGTGCTTAAAATGCCTAGTATTGTTAAATTTATAATTAAAAAATAACTATTTTGTGGCACACTGCAATACTGCACAGATCAATCTGATACGAAATAATACTTGGGCGTTTATTGTTGGTTAAAACCATAGACCTTATACTAAGATATTAGAAAAATATATTTCTTATTCTGTGATATTGTTCTGTGGTGATATTATACTTAGTATAAGGTCTATGGTTAAAACAACTAATCATAGAATACATAATAATATTATACATTTGTTACTATGTAAATTATTTTAACTGTTTTCCAAATGTGTGTTTATTGCTATCAATACCAAATAATTTTCATATTTGTTAATATAATATGGACTTTCTCACTATTTATATTATTAAATTCTTCTAGTTGGTAATTTAGTAGTTATCATTCATTTTTTTGTTTTGTGCGTCTTGAAAATTTACTGTTATGCTTTGTTTTCTGTTAATCTATACTGAAAAGTTGTATAAACTGATAAAAAATATAAAAAAAAGTGATGATGTTTTTTCTTCGCATTGTTCGTACTTTATTCTTAAAAATGATATTCAAAAGTTATTTGAGACGAAAAGTCTATGCATTGGAAAAACTAAAAGGAAAAACACCAAAATATTCAATTTTCGATCGTTTCATTGACGTTTTGCTCAAGTGATTATTTGTTATTGTTTTTATTACTTACGTTAAAACTGTAACTGAATATCTTGTTACCAACCTACTTGTTTAGTTTATTATGGTGTGTTTGGATGGAGAAATGGTTTGGTGTAAACAAAGAAAACAAGAGAATGATAAAATGGGCAAAAATTAAGAAAATTATAGAAACTAACGGGACGTTTACTAACTTCGTTTTAAAATCTTTACTAGGATTTTTGAGTAAATTGTTTTGATATACCTATGGTTTTATTTTTATAAAGTGTATAATATCTATTATTATAATTTATTATTAACAATATTATTATTTATTATTTACAATAATTTTCAACTTACCTTGTTTTTTCTTGTCTGAATACCACTCGTACATTTTAGTTGGCGTTTTATTGACTATGGGAATGTTCACGTTTCTGTTACTGCAATTAAATTATTCTTATTCGAAGGCCACAGTAGTAAGTTCGGCAGTTGGGGGCTTACTGACATTAGGATTGGCCTTTTCTCCGAAATGCAGGTGAGTGTTGAACTTAATAATATAATAATATACATTGATTAATTACCTACCTACCTACATAACTAGCATACAAATTAAGGATATTATGCTTTGTTTAATAACATATTTAAATATTTTACACTTGAACATCGAGGTGAGTATAAGCTGATATTGTATGAATGCATAATAACTACAAACCTTTAACTTACAGTAGGATCGACAGTCAAAATTACCTACCTATCCTAACTCTAGATTAAATTAACAAAGAAAATACCTATAGTTTTTTTTATTTTCATTGGTTTAGATGTATTTTTATGATGGTCTTGCCGCAGTTATTTTCGGATAAGGGTCGACATGCGCTACTCATGTACGCGTTCATTTTATCGTTTTCCGGACCTTCCAAGACTACATTACACAACACCGGAGTCTTATCGGAATCACTTACTTGCTTGCAGGTGCGAATCTTTGGCACAAAAATAATTCCTATTGGGTAATAACAATGCATTAATGTATCCGAATGGAACGTTTTAGGACGAAATAAAATCGGCAATACGACAAATCGTTGAAATAATAAAAAAGCCACTACTGGCCATCCGATCTTCCATAACGCGCATAAAGGCAAACCTATCGGTAATAGTAAATAAAATGAAAAAAGGAATGTTGGCCGTCAAGAATACTGTGATAGAGTTAGGTGAGGGTGTTTTATTAATTTGGATATCGTCAGCCGTACATACAATTAATAATATATTAATATGATCGTAATCATATCATCGAAAATGCTCTTATCTTTATTTGTGAAATGTTTGCGTCATGAATATAGTAATATTACTAAACTTTTTGATCTTTTTAAAATTAGTTAAATAGTTACTTACTGGAGCTAGATATAACTAAGACATTTTAAGACGTTACACCTAACACTTAGGCGACAAAAATACACATATTACATAGTATGTTATATGTATGTCTTAACCTTTATACATAGTACGAACAATTAAGGCAGCGTATGAATGGCTGTACAGCGTAATGAATATTTGTAACAAAAAAGTCGGCACACCATATCAGAGGTGCACAAAAATGTTTGACAACGCTTTGGAAGAGTGTAAAGTAAATAGTATTTATAATCAATGGCAATACATATTTAAATATTTTAGTGGTGAAGAAATAATTTGTATGACCACTGCAAAAATGAAAAATAACTAACACAGGTTTTACACAGGTGACAGTGTCGCCTGCTTTCGATTTTATGTGTTCGATATCCTACGTGATTTCAAATGTATGCTACACGGTTAAGTTTCTGGACAGCCTTTGTGAATTTTTCGAATTCATAAACGAATCTATTTTCGGGGCCATTCGTAACAGTAAGCTTTGAAAAACCTTATGAACACCTGTTTCTATGTACCACACTACCACCACATTACCGCTCAATCATAATATTAACTAATTAAAACTTAATGGTTTTCAGGTTTAAAAAGTTATGTACGTCACATGAAAAACATGTTTTACGTATCCATTGAGTTCAAACATTCGTTTGCATTTGAGTCGACACCGAGTAAAATGAGTAGTGACATTATTCGCGGTATCATTACCGAAATTAAGTACAAGATCGAAAATGTCGTACTGTTGTTTGACTGGGCTGGGTCGATTTTTTCGTTCTTCTTTCTGTACGTGTTTGTAAGGTGAGTATTTTTGTAATCGGTGGTCCCTTAAAATATGTCCCACTATTAAAATATTATGGTCGCAGAGTGTTACAGTACAGACATAAGTATTTGACGGTTGATTCGTATGATAACAAATACTTGACAAAGGAGTTATACGAGCTAGACGAACGAAAACAGATCCTTGATCGACCGACCATTATGCCGCTGACTAGAGTAGAAAAAAATAAATTCATAGAGGTTATTCAGTTTCTACTTTCTATTAATATACACAGGGTGTAATAGAAATAGCTGACAGATTTAATAAACATTATCCCCATAATATTTTCTGTTTAAAAGTTTTTTAGTATAAAATTATTAATAATAATTTATTATAACTGGTATTTGCATAAAAGTTTAAAATATTGATTAATGATTATATTAAAAGTCAAAACATATAGTTAAGTATTATTAGCTATAACATAGTTGGTTATTTCTGTTATACTCTGGATATGAATAATATATTATTGTATTAGATGTTTTCAGCTTTTAGCAGTTGAATTTCAAACTTACCTATAAATATTAATTTAGATGGCATAAATATTTTCGTAAGTTCTAATGTCAACGCGTATATTATAATTAATGCATTTGGATAATTCTGTAAAACACTACTTATTCAACTATCAACTATATTATATTTATACATCAATATATCATAAAATATCAATATTTAGTTATATTTTTATTTAATAATAATATAATAGTATAGTAAACCACATTAAAATAATATCAAAAATGATTAATAGGTATACAATAGGTACTCAAAATTTCATAAAACCTTTAAATATTTAAACAGCAAACATATAATATATTATGTTTATTCTATTATTTTTAAAATATGAATAGGTTACGATTGAAAGTTATTTGGTCTCGTGTTAGGAACTCCTTACTCGTTTAACACATATATTTTATTTTTGTATTTATTCCATGACGTGGATTTAGTGAACTCATAGTTATATTCAATTTTTATATAATATATACTATGAAAAAAAAAGTTACAAATATCATTTTTTTTTTTGAAAAATTAATGTTTGTATTGGTAATACATTTGTTGAACGTATAAGTAATTCAATATGATATGTTTGTTGTCTATATTATACATTAGCGAACATCTGCTCATTTGGTACTGAAAGAAAGAAAAGCGTTGTTCCGGTCATTGGCCATACTATTACTGGCGACATTTAAGATACTCATACAAATGGCGGTGGATTACAGCCTTTATTGGATATTGATCACTGTCAGAAAATATGGGCGACTGTCATCACAACTCGACCGTAAAAACAATAAGGCCGATGTATGAACTGCAAGTTATTAATTTGCCAAATATATTATATAAATATCGTAGCACCAAGAATGATCGATGTGAACATCGAAGGCGATGGAATACTAGCAGATCTGTATAAGACTATAATTCAAACATTTAAGCCGGTGGCGAAGGAAATGAACATGGACACAATGAGTTGTTTGCCGAATCCATGGCCGCCAAACTACGATTGCTATCGGCGGATAAGTAATATACAAACATCTTAAAAATTTTAATAGTCGACCAATAGCGTAGAATCGATTAAAACAATTAATACCATGTGTCTGCCATACGTTATATAATATTATTATTATTATGAAGGAGTAGAAAAGTTTAGGTTCAGGGCGTTGAAAACTTGAAAATATAATTTTTAAAAAAAGGTAGTAAAAAATAATGATCGTATTGAATTATATTTTTTTGTTTTCAATAGTTTTTGTGTTAGTTTTGACGTGGTTTCTGGCTATTATGCAACCTTACGGTTTGCGGTTTCGGTCTTACGTTATGGGATACTATCACCCAGACGTGGCTAGCACAAGAGCAGTATGGCTGCATAACCACATAATCCGCCGGAGAATCAGTTTTGTCAAATTTGCAAGACGATTTCTGCGCAGGAAATTCGGCTTGGGCGGCGGAGAAGGTGCTACAGACCCATCCTGCATAGATTTTATCTATTCTAAGTCAGTGTTTAAATTAAATTCTTGTACGATAAATTCGAAAATGTTATTCAACTAATACATTTTATAATGTGCGTTCCGCATAGATCCTCAAATAAACAGTTTTTATAATTGATATTATATTTTTGAGTTATTTAATAGAAGATATTCTTAAAGGTATCCGATCTTGGATCGCATCTGGAGTCGTAAAAAGCAGGCAGTATGCCTGCTATGTGGCTACAAAGCAAAGGGAAGAGACTTAAAATCGGGCGAAATTATATTGTGTGCCAATGACAACTGTAAAGGTGTGTATTGTTCAAAATGTTTCACAGACATTGATAACATGTGCACTCTGTGCAGCAAGCCTATTCATTATGGAGATATAACAGACATTAGTGAAGAAAAGTATGCAATTTAATGCTTAACTCATAATATCATAACACTATAATTGTAAATAGCAAATAAACGGGCTTTCTGCAGAGATAGTTCATCGGATGCAGCGGAGATGAACGCTGTAAAATTATCATTGCCCAAAAGACCATCGAAGAAGATTAGAAAACGAAGACAGGCGGTTACGTGGGCCAAAACAAAAGTGCCCTCAGTTTTCCGTAAAGATAGCTCTGGCGAGGAAGGTGATATCAGCGATGAGAGTTAGTATAACGATACGTATCCAGGAATATACCTATTAGAATAAAGTTCCTTATATATTCCTTTAATAAGTTGATTCAAACAAAATATCAATCTATTATTTGGTTTTAGTAGGTACATGAAAGATAATTAAAACAGGCTCTTAATATTATATTGACAAAGACAAAATAGATAGGCAAATTACTTATTAACTGTGTGTGCTTTTAATGTTAAGGATCAAGCGTATGTACAAACAGTACATGTAGCACTGTGTCAAACTCTTATGAAAATGATCCTAACTACGTGAACGCGGATTTGAACTACAGGACGTTAATTGTAGAGAGCCAAGATGGAATCCGACCGAATTTGTCGATTTAATTATAATAGTAGATACTATATGGTTATATTTTTTTCTGATTATCAACGAGCTTAATTAATTAAATAAAATATTAAATTACACGAAATCAATACAATATATAATATTATATTGTAAGGCGTCAGACAGATTCTGTACAATATAATATATTTCTATACACATTATATGAATTGTATGATTATAAAATAGCATTCAAATAACTTACTAATAATTATATACTCTGTATAATCATGTACTTACATTGTTATATTACTATATACCTAGGTAATAATTAATATTAGTTATGTTTACTGTTTAGACAGTTATTGATATTAAAGCATTTTTGTTATGTGACAATAACGAATTGATTATTTAATTTGCATAATAATATTATGTATTTTTTTTATCCACGTGGGTCTTGTACATGTGTTCAAATAGCAATAATAACCAAGAAGTGAATATACCGTAACTGAGAAATAATAATGCTGGATAGATTTCTTTCATGGAAACGCTGTCGAAGCGTGCTACGCCAGAGTTGGCTGAAACACACTTTTGCTTCTGTGGCATTATACTCTTGGCGATTCGATCTTTTAAGCCGATTTCGTGTTGTTGTATCATCCTGGAATGGTAAATATTTAGTGAAACGTTAACCATAAATGGGTGTGTTTATTAAGGTAATTGGGTCTTATAAATCTATTCGTTCTACATAGTGCAGGGTGGATCACTAAGCAAGCTTACCTCCGTTTATAATTCAATGATTAATTTATTCAAATTTTAAAGTTTGATTTTTGGAATTTTCAAATTGTTAAGAATTTTCATATTACTTAAGTGAGTGTCCTGTTAAGATACAAGCTTATATTTTACAAACTTGAACCCCCTTTTTTACGATAAATTAATTAGCTAATAATTTTTCTGAAAATGTTGACGTATCAAAATCAAAATTCAAATGAACAATTAAATAGGGAAAATACGGAAACTTTGGAAAATGTTAGTTATGAATATTAATCTGATAACATTTATTATATAACTTGTAAAAATGGTACAAATACAATATAAAATCATAGATCCAATATTACACCTATTATATATTATTATAAAACCATTTTTAAGGATTATTGTCCTTCGTATGAAACTTTTAGTTTTAATAACCGAATAACCCATATTTTTAATTAGATTCATCAACATTTTTATCTCATTTGAAAAGCAGAAGTTTATATCGCCACAAAACACTCTTTTAGTATTAAAAAATTATCAAGAATTTGAAAAATGGTCTTTAAGTGCCTATATTTAAAAATTCCAAAAATCAGTATTTGAATAAAGTCATTAAATATCAAATAACAAATAGAGGTGAGCATCCATATTAAATCACTCTGTATATAGATTTTTAAAACCCGAATGTAAACACTGTAATAAGTAATAACACTAATACCTATACTTTTACATACTTTTGTTTAAATACGTCTTTGTATCCTGATTTTTTTACGACATATAACGTAAGAAGTGGTATTTTATATAACTCTGTTTCAGATAAACTGCATTTTTCATGTTCTTGCCATGTTTTAGCTATTATATCATACGCTGATGTGATTTCCACCTAAAATTTACTCAATGTTACATATTTGATATGCATTACGATTTTACCAGCGTTTAAATAATTGCATAGCACTGTAACTTACCAAATACGAATGAAATTCGTTTCGAACCCGTTCTACGCCTATTTCAGGACTTGTAAACGCCCTTGCACCCTGTGGTTTCATCTTTTCGCGATAGATTTTCTTTATATTTTCATCGACCGTTTCCTGTAATTAAATATAAATTATAATATGTAATCGTAAACATTGTATTTATTTTAAATAGACGCAATTATATAAACTGAAAACACAAATTTAAATTTAAATCACCAATATAATGTACGTTTAATTTCGGTCGGTAAATTAAATTGTGAAAATATTACTATTATAATATGTCCTTATATAGATATTAATATTATAATATATTTCATTATACGTATACCGGTATACCTAGTTTACTTGGAGAGTATTAAAAAACACATTTAAATCTATGAAATAGAATTCTCGAAATCTGATCTAACGAAAGCCACCAAGCCACTATAGGTACCTAGTACCAGGGTACCAACTACCAAGTACCTAGTGTGTTTATATATAGCCAGTATTGGTACCCAAGTAAAAACATTACTTAATTAATAATTGTTTAAAAGTGGTTTAATTCCACACGGGCCAAATAAACCTAAACAGAAAACGGGTCGAGTTTTATATGGTCATAAAAATAATATACGTGCGAGTGGAGGTTCTCGTTGTTACTGAGGTGTGTAGTTATTTCTCGTTTTTTATTTTTGCATCGCCATGGTATTTTCAAGGTATATAATATAATACTAGGTAGGTATAATACTTTAATATGAAAAATCAAAAATCCCGATTTCTGGTATTTTTTTTTTAAATCCTGGGCCCGCATTAGATTTTTTCTAGTCTGCAAATGCATTAACGGCTCACCGCTTTATACCGGGAAGATCCCAGTGGCCTGTTGAGACAATTTATGTTAATCAACAACAGTCTTCCTATGTTTTATTCGTGATATTGTGTTAAAAACTATAATATTTTCTATATTGAATACATGATACACCACAGATAATATTCCTACAATTAAGTTTCATAATATTACTCTAATCATTAAAGTTTAAACTAATAAAGCTAAACGTGAATTGCTGAGAGAACATTTTACTATGTTGCACAATTGTATGACGGTTATGACAAATGCTGGTATGACGTCGGACGTCCTCTTAAGGGTATACATTATGAGTTTATATAAAAACTTCAAACATATAGTACTGCTTACTTATATTATAAATTACTTAGGTACTTATAAATTGGCAATTTAACTTTTTTTTTTTAAATTTTTTTAAGAGAATGCAATATGTAGGTAGATATGAGTATGTAGGCATGTGAAATTGATAGGGGCGGTAGAGTCACACTCTTATCACCATAGTCAATAACCCACCTAGTTACACCTATAACGAAGACATATAAATGTAGTTTGGATCATATATTTTCCCGTCCAGAATTGTTCTCCCAGGCCACCCCTGTGCAGGTACAACAAACGTGACTTAAATATAAATATATATGTAGAGCACAATTATAATATTATCAATTCACGATATCATTATAATAATCATTAATAATTAATAATGACATTATATTTTTGGACCAACATTGAAGTATATGTAATTGTGTTTAGTGTCCTGTGCGCTGAATGTAATCGGCTTGTCTGCCAAGTCTTTGACGGTGTTTATCGTCTGGCTGGGCGACTGAAGCATAACTACAATGCAAGCAGCGTAGGACGTGAACAAGAATACTGCGCACAGGAACAGCGTGAACGTGGCCAACCGAGTCGGGCCTGAGTATTGGGCAGCCGCCACCGACAGGCCTGCGAAAAGTTGTAAGTTTTGTAGGTCAAATATTAAAAACGACGGGGACATGGTTATTTTTTAATCTAAATAAAATATAACGTTCTATTGCTGTTATCGAATTATCGGTGTCGTCGCTATTATAGGCAAGTATGTTGTGTTATGTTATATTATAATTATACAATATTATAATACAAAAAGATTTCAACTTCCTTATTTAGTATTTTTACATCATATACTAAATACTTGGATGTATATTAATTTTTAATAAATCATTTAAAAAAATACTGAGAGAATGAACACACTATTAGTGGTTTATACTTGATACGTGAGAAGTCTATTCACGGGGATCATGTTTTTTGTTATTTATTTAAATAAATATTTAAAAAATCATGATGATTATGTAATCGATATGATAATAATGGATCATAAACTTAAAATTGTCTATACAAAACACTCTATGATAATCAAAATGTTATTATTTAAATACATTAAATTAAACATAATAATGTACTTCTTATAATAAGGTAGGTAGCTGAAAAATAGATCTAATAGGTATAGCTTGTACGAAAAAAAAATGGAAAAAGTGCATCTAAGTTGGTCATTAACTATTACTATTGAATTAAGCATTTTATTATATAAGAATAAATTAGAATACTATTATTATAACAGTGAACACTCATATTGTTATTTCTATCCATCTATTATTCTTAGACGATATTCCGTATTTCCCGTATATTACTAACACATTTTGATGTTTGTAGGTACGATAACATGATTGATTTTTAAATTTCAACATCTTAACGTGTAAAATAATTAATATCGATATATTTAAACTATATAAATGATTTTTAAATGTATTTGTTTGATTATTTTGATATTGACAAATGAAAAATCACAAATAGGCAATAGCAGACGGTTAAGAAAATATCGGAAAAAGTTTAAATCATTTTCGGAACATTACAGAGTGTTACCTGTTCAAAGAATATTGTTCAGTGTATTATTATTTATTGTGCACTTATAAACTTTTGATTTTATCTTTGAAGGTATACCTTGTTGACAAATAGCGGCTAAGACCAAAGTGACCGTATCTAGTGCGATCGAGAGTCTCGTTTCTACGCCATGCAACCAATTGGACGTCCATATGAGAAATATCAGAGCCACTGTAAATACTGACATTACGGCAAACATCACTATCCAGACGTTAAGCACGAACGGCAGGGTGAAAACGTTATTGACACTGGAAAGAGGAGGCTGTTTGAAAATTGCGACAGTTCTGTAAACATAAAATTAACTACATAGTTTTTTTTTGAAAATATCGAATATCTATGACGTACTGAATATAGATTTAAAACTATTGATGGACACTTGTTACCCACTTGTTACAAATAATTTTTAGTAGATACTAGCTGGTAGTGTACAAAGAACGCGGTGGCTTGCTAACTATTGTTTACAGACACTGATAGTAACACGTATCTATCAGTGTGTGTGAATCTTAATATGTCGAAGTATGTTTAATTTTTTATTACGTTTTAACACGAAATTGAGTGATCTAAAACGAATTATCTAGGTACCTTATAATAAATATATCCTATATATACAGATTACAGGTATACACCTATACACCTATACACCTATACACCTATACACCTATACATCTTATAAACTGTAACTTTATAAGAGTTTAATTTTAATCTAACTAATAATATTTGTTATTTGAAAATGTTCACGTTCATAATAATAAAGTAAAAAAATAATGGAAATATAACACCATAAACCTGCAAGTGTGTACTCCACTGGCGCGATGAACAAGATTTTACTTCGGATAATTAATATTAATTAATTAATATTAATCACTATAACATTTTCAATCATTACCGAGCTACGAATGTCCCGACGGTCAAATCACCAACATCCATTCGATCTGATCTCATCAGACCACCTGCAGCAGTAAAGTCGATTTCTTCTCTTTGCAGTTTTCCTATTAAACCGCTGTACGTCCCGTTACCGTAATTCCATCCATAATCGGCAGACAGAGTCAAGTTTAGCCTTTGAGCATAAACAAACTTTAGAACTGATAGTTATCAGAAGTAACTTAAAATATATTATGCTAACGTGAAGTTCAACTGTTCCGCTAACACAGTACAAATGGCGTAGTGCATATGGGCAAATGCGTCTAAATTGTGAGTAAGTATAGGCTTATTCCAACCGCGGAAACTATTTGGTTCTAGAATCTGATAAACACATAATATTAGACAATCATATTTTCTATCAATTTGAATTCTTTGGTAATAATTGTAATATATAATGATATATTCATTCGATCACTGTAGTGATCAACAAATTATACAATTATACTTAACATAGGTACTATGATTTATGTAGTAAAATGTATTAGGTATATTATAATATATATTTACATGTATTAACTATGCAATATAATAGAGTGGAACTGTACTTATGTGTACCTGCTATTGAAGGTATTTCAGATACCAATAATTGAATTAAATTTATAATTATATAATATTTTTTTGATTAAAACCTTTGAAATGGGACTTACTACCGATGACGCCGAAAGGACGACACGCTTGAAATTCGTCCGATTGGCGCGTTTAATTTCCACTCGATCCGGTGTCATCACGCCCACTCGGGAAACTTGGACTTCTTCGGTAACACTCAAGCGAAAACCATCCCATATTTCCCAGACATTTCTATCAACCTCTATCAATAGATACACCCTCGAGTCTGGCATCATGTAGGCTTGATTCATATGCGTTCTGAATGAGTGTAAAGCAATTTCTAGGGTGTCTGTTTTATTCGGATTTCCGTGCCGATCAAAAAGAACCCAGTCGTTTTGAAGGTTGAACAGGCGTCTTTTTGATGCCTGTTTAATGTTTATATTATAAAATAAAATAGGTACTATATTTTTCGTAATATTATATAATATATTTTGTTTAAATATTAAAATATTTATTTTATTATATTTATATTATATATTTTGATTAAATATTAAAATATTAAAATATTTCATCAGTATAATACAAGTACTTAGGTACTGTAAATAAATACACACATTCAATAACGTATGATATATTATATTTTATTACGGTTTACGGAGTTGTTCCTCTCGCCCGTGTTGGGAACTAACTAACTATAATGGACTGTGTGCATCTAGTCTGTCACATTGTATAATAATAGCGATAACATAAATAATAATAATAACAATAATAATAATAATTTAGAACCTTACATTACATAACTTATGGTTTACACTATATTGCTATTTTGTCCAGTGTAACTAACCTGTAAATCTGATTTTTTATTACCTTTCAGATTCAATACAAATTTATACTATATCCTTTAAGTTCTTAGTTTTAAATGTTTACGTATAGGTATATCCACGTTTTCCCACACCAGTTGAATAATGTCATAATATACCTATTCGAGTCATTATTATTTTACAGGGTAATCGGCTTTGATAACTTACCGTTGATCGATATTTATTTTCTAAAGTTATTGATGTCAATTTTATATCTTCTTATTAACTTTTATACTTTTACACTATTATCAGAACTTGGTTCTTATTGTTAAATGTGTGCATCGACCCCTTTATAAATGAAACGAGATAAGTTCTCAACACCCATTGATGCACCAGTATGGTTTTTTTTTTTATTATGTATTTCATTTGAAACTCTGTTCACAGTTATAGTTTATAAACTTATGTAAGATATTAGGTTAAAAAAATAATTGCTACAATAAATTCAACCTCCTGAAGTACATCGGAAGCTTCATCGCATGACAAGTCAACTAATATTCCAGATTTAAACCACTCTTTTTGCGTCTGATGTACACTCGACAGTATATTTCTTAAATGAAAATTTATCGATATATCTTCGTTTGAGAGTTTCATAAGAAATTCACTGTTAATACCTATATTGGATGCAAACACAAAAATGTGTATTAATAAAACATAGTATTATTTAATAGGTAAGTATACTTATTACCAATAGTTTATAGCTGTTACATAATTTAGACGTAGATTCATATAGTAATTATAAATGATTTATGATTTGTTTTATTAAATAAAACGTAAAATATTGTCAACATGAAAAGTAATTACAATATTTTAATTGAATTAGTTTTAATAATCATTATATATCCCAAAACGTATTCTATTTTTTCGTCTATTATCTATTAAGTACAATATTATGCATGTAACTCGTGTAATGATTCATATATAATATATTTTTTTTTTTTTTGTTTTTAATTAGTTTTATTACACAATCTGTAAATATATTATTTTTACAATAAGTGTAAGTGTTGTAGATTAATAAAATAAAAATACAAATACAAATAAAGAGAGAAAGACAGATAATTTGAGCGAAGAAACCATCCAGTGATGGTACTTCTTGGAGTTGTGGATAGGTTTTATTCAGTCAGGAGGTCCCGACACCATTTTCGTTTTAAACGTCTTCCAGGGTCACCTGGAATGCTGAGGGTAGATAAGTTTGAGATTAGAGGATTGCGGTGGTTGGAGAGATTTGAGTGGAATCGTTTATACAGAGTTTTGGCTACGAGTTGAACTGTTGGAATAGAGAGGTCCTTATGGAGTGTATCGTTTGAGACGTAGAAAGGGGCTTTGGTAATTTGTCGAAGGCATTTAGATTGAAATATTTGAATTTTTTTTATATTAGATGGTTTGGCTGAACCCCAAAGTTGTATACCATATGACCATACGGGCTTTAGTAGTAATTTATATATAAGTATTTTGTTGTTCAGATTGATGTGTTTAGATGTAAGGAGAAGACGTAGCTGACGGGATCGGTTATTCAAAGCAATACGTTTGGTATGGATGTGGTGGGCCCAGGTCAATCGACGATCCAGGTGGAGTCCGAGATATCGGAAATTTTGTGTGGGTGGAATGGGTAGGTTATTGAGAGTTATGGTAGGGCAGTTTCTAGGTCTTAGAGTGAATGTGCAGTGGGCTGATTTTGATTCGTTTATTTTTATTCCCCAATCTTTATACCAGGTTTGGAGAAGATTTAAGTGGACTTGAATGTGGTTGGAGGCTATTTCAGGGTCTGAGTTAAGCGCCATAATAGCTTTGTCATCGGCAAAGTCACCTGTGATCGTATTGTTGGTTGTTGGTTGGTCAGAGATGTATAGATTGAATAAAAGTGGAGCTACTACGGCGCCTTGGGGAACTCCAGCATGGATGGGGTTTATTTCAGATAAGGTTGAGCCAGAGCGTACGACAAAGTTCCTGTCTTCAAGGTATGACTTAAACAATAGGTAGTAGTAGGGTGGGAAGATGGATTTCAGTTTGAAAAGGAGGCCTTGGTGCCACACTTTATCGAAGGCCTGGGCCATGTCTAGGAATGCGGCTGTACATATTTGTTTTTTTTCCAGAGAGAATGAGATTTTGTCTACTAAGCGGTGGACTTGGTGTATGGTGCTATGGTTTGTACGGAAGCCAAATTGATTGTTTGGAGTATATATATAATATATGATTTATGAAATGTAATACATTTTCTCGGATCAGATAAGTTAAATGGTACTATGCTTATAAGTTGTAACTGATTGTTTTAATACATAATAAACTTATTTTTAATGTAATTGATTCGTAGTTAGTATATTAATATCAGATAAAGTTTTGTTTATTAAAAGGTGTCCTTACTTGTGTCCCAACATGTGGTAGTCCAAACTGTGTGGACACTCATATTCTTGAACATGTTTATTAAGCCATTTAGTAAATTACTGTGAGCATTATAATTTTTACAATTAACGACACCAAATATTGTAAAAAATAAAACAAATTTACACAATCTAAACATTTTTATTAGTTAGTTGTTATACAAATGTATAAATGGTGTACAAAAGTTCTACCATTGATTATGAATTTATGAATACAAGTATTATTTTATAATCAATGGTTCTACTAATAAAATAAATAGAACGAATATAATAATATTCGAGTTTATATATAGGTAGTTGCGTGTTTAATTCAATAGAGTTAGTGATTTGTCAGCCAACCAATTCTTAAATATTAAATGTGTTTAGATAGTAAATACCAATTTTACATGCAATAAAATGAAAGAGAATAATATTACGAATATATTTTCAAATGTATTTTCTAAATAATAGTTATTATTGTACGTTATAATATACGTAGGTAGTAGGTACTATTTAACAATACATGCATGTCACAAATACCAATAATGATATTTAATAATTTAAAATTTAAATATGTTATCAATTTTATAATGGTTCAAACGGATTTATATTTTAACATGTACCATTATAAATGAACAAAAGTAGCTCGTTAAATGGATAATTTAATGAACATTTTAAGTCATTTAACTCCATTAAAAAATTTAAAAAATGAAAAATAAATCAAATAATTTTAAAAATTCATCATTTATACCTGTGTTCTATGTTGCAAAGTAATTATTTATACTTTATAACTCTTTTAGCCACGAACTTGAAACACTTTTAAAATATTATAATACTTTCCAAAACCCAATTTTAATATAATAATTTTATTTTTTTGGAAATTCAAAAAAATCGTGCACGATGAATTATTTAGTACTTAACTCACCAACCACTAGATTTCTGTATTAAGTTGTTAAAGATTTTCTTTATATATGTTTAATATAAAAAAATCAAATAATAAAAAGTGTGTGACATTTAAATTATTTGTGGTTGTAACTAATATTCATAAAAATATACAAATACATTATTGAGGCTATTATATAAGTCAAAATTATTGTTGTATTGTATTTAATTATTTAATTTTCTAAAAAGTGTGTTTATTAAATGCATTTTAAATGGTAAGTAAGAGAAGAAAATTCAAATTTAATTTTTTTTTAAATTAATTTCTGAATTCATTATTTTAGTCAGCCAAGTTAATACTATTATGATATTAACCATCTTAATTGAAACTCATAAGACTGTGTAAGACACTGAGACTAATAAATTTAATGATCAAATATTAAATATAAATTCAAATATAAAGGAAAAGAAAACTCCTATTTATACTTATAAGAATATTATAATCTACATATTTTAATTTGAAAACTTTCAAAACCAAATTGACTGAGAAAACTGTAACATTAATTTTAAGGTTATACATAACATATTATAAGACTATTACCCATGTTATCGGCATGATTGAAATCTACAAAGAGTGGTACCTAATCTTTTATTGTTTTTCTAAAAGCTATTTACTTTTTATTTATGTTCATATATTTTTTAAACTTAACTTAAACATTAAAATAAACAATAATATATCAAAAAAATATTCACATGCTGTATTGTGTGCACGAATTTGTATGATTTAATATATTCACTTAAATTAGAATAATATTGTTTAAACTATGCAATATACATAAAAAAACAAACATTGCGTACTTTTTAATTTTGTATATTTCAATATCATTTTTACTGCAAGCTGAAAATTATAATAATATATATTATAAATCAATATAAAATAGATCACTATATTATAAAAGGCAATATTGTTTTGATAAATAAATTAATTAAACTGAAATAAAAATATAACTGTAGTTTTATAATTTATTTCCTATGGTAAGCATGGTCATAATAATAATAGTCATAAATTAATAGTTATGACTCATAAAGTCATAAAACTATTATTGTATATTTCAAACATATGTAAACCGTTAGTTTTTACTTCCACAAATTTTTTTTGGATCCGCGATTCGTCCAGGCGTGTTGTAATACTTCCAGTATAAAAATCAGCAACGAAATGCATACACCGAATCCAAATATTGCAACGGTTAGATATGTTTCTTTGACAGAAACGCTAACGTATTGTTTGGCTCTACCGGACGATCCACACGATGGCTTCGGAGGTAACCATTGACTAGAGATTCGTTTATTCAGCCCGACTTCCATTTGTTGTATTAGCCTGATCGTAGAAAAATGTAATGGGAAATTTTTATAATGGACTTTAACGGAGGATCATAAATTGTCAACAATGGTGGTTTGAATGCATACTTTTGTTTGAATATGTCTTTGTGTCCTGATTTTTTGACTAAAGCTATTGACAAAAGTGGTATCTTGAAAAGTTGTATCTCACCCAAGCCACATTTCTCCTCTTCACGCCATTCCTTACTGATAATCTTGTAGGCCGACATTACTTCTACCTATAGAAACAAATATATATTTTATTTTTACTAGAAAGTAAAAAACATATCACAAAAACCTGAAATCCGTGAAACTCCGTTCGAATTCTTTCTATCCCTTCAGCAGCTCTAACGAACGATTTATTTCCACTAGGCACCATTTTTGTCTTATAAAGCTTCCTTAATTCTGAATCTTCTGTTTCCTAGATCAATACAACAGTTTATATCAATTGTTGTGTATAGTCGTATAGATGCGTATTCTATAATATCATAAATATATAATATTTTATTAAAAACTATTGAATTTAGACGTAACGAATAATATAACTTGTTAGTATTTGGTAACTTAAAAATATATTTTAGGCAACTATAAATTTATATTTATAATTTCAATATCAAACATTAAAAACTAAAAATGAACGTCAAATTTACAAGTAGGTAGACGGTAAATGTCTTACCGATATACTATAAGAGTGTATTGTGTTTAACTATGGGAAGACACAAAATTACAAAAAGTATATTACGATAAAATTAAAGACCATTCGTTTCTTTATTTCAAACTATTTATTTATTTTAAATTAAAAATGTAAGGTTTAAAGTTGTTTTCAAAAATTCGAAGTTCACACATTGAAATTAATTTATCTATGTGTTTAGAAGAACATAATATTATTATAATGATAAATTTATATTAATTAAACCACCCTTCGAATTGCATAATATAGCCACCAGTATAATACTTATTTGGAATGAAAATAAAATAACCATAATATGCTTAAAAAAATTAAATAGACCTTAACAATTATTGTATTAAAATTAATTTTTGAAAATTAAGACTATAGTACGTATAATGATATATTATATTATTATGTTATTCACTATGTAATAGGTAGTATGATATTGTGAACTGTACTCACTTCAAAATAATGTTTCCCATATTGGCTGATTTGAGCACTAAATGTCATGGGCGATTCTGCTATATTTTTAATAGACTTGATTGAATTACTATTTGATTGAACTAGCGCAGCAATGCTTGCAGAATACGACGTATATATGAAAAGAGATGTAAAAAATAGTACGAATACGACAACACGTATGGATCCCGAGGTTGAAGTTGAATTATTAGACCCTAAAAATATGATTATATTATAGTAAGCTTGAGTTTTTCTGTCTTAACTAGGTAAGTAAAGTGATTTAAAATTAAGATTTATATGATATTCTCGGATTAATGTATTGCGTAAGTACCCAAGTATGTATATGTTAGTGGATTCAAATCTGAAAGTTTCTCAATCAAAGAATGTATTTATACACACGACGAGATATGAATTGTTACTAATTTATAAAATTGTACCAATCGCTCAGTAAATGTTGTTAAATGAAAAATTACACTAACAAAGCAAGACCTGCCTCTTACATACTGTCTTGAACTACACTCAGTCTGTACAAATCATTTTCTGTATATTTATGTTTTAGGAAGTGACATTACTAACTTCTAAGGCTTCTTAAATTGTTCGATCAAGGACTATAGTATTTTTACTAACTATTATCACATATTCTTATTGTGCCAAGGGTACAGATTTTGAATATTCTTGAAAAATAATTTTCATATGTATATTTACGTTTGACTATATAGGTATTTAAATAGTAAATAGTCCTAAATATAATGTTTTTTTTGATTTACAAAATTTGGTTTACGTATGATGAGTGTTGTGAGTCAATGGGCAAAATGTTATCTAAAGAAGATAGAGATAAAATTAAATATTTTTTAGTATTTTTTATTTGATTTAAATATTATATTTCAATGAGTGATGAGAATTTATTACAATTTACTATTTAGTATATTTTATACAGTTTTAGATTTTTGAGAGTCACTAATTTAGAATCACTCAAAAATAACAAAATTCGAATTGGATGAAATCTTGAATTTACTATTCTCAATCATTTTTACGCTAGTTTTTCCTTAGCATTTATCTTAGAAGTATACAACTCATAAAATTACGTCTTAACAGTATCAACTATAGGTATATGAAAGTTGCTAGTCAAAAATGTGTACACACTCACCGATTGTATCGGTAAAGTATACTGATAGAAAAATGTTAATAACAAAAATTCTTATCTGAAATAAATATTTTCAGAGAGTGATTTAAATTAAAATTTTTCTAGTACCTGTGTAAGGACTTTTGTCATCTAACATGACCATTAGATAACTGGCATAATAATAACCTATTTAAATACGGTAAAATTGAGTGATTTTAGAGAAGTTTTCACACTGCAGCGTACGGTTAAACTTACCTTGTTGACATATAGCTCCATGGACTAAGGTCACTATTTCTGGAATATTCAGTGTAGCATATTTTTTCTCAGCGAAGTAGTTATTTACACGCATTAAAAAAACCAAGGTGAGCACAAATGCACATAAAGTTGCACATATGCCTAGCCATACATCAAACGTGAATGGTAACAACAAAATATTATGTACACTGGACAACGAAGGCTGCCTAAAAATCGCTGTGGTTCTGTTTAAAAAAATAATATCCAATTTAATATTTATAGTAATTTTGTAAATTTAAACTTAATCTGCGATTCACCGTAGTGCAATTGTGCCGACTGTAAAATCGATTACTGACATTCTATCTGGCCGAATAAAAACACCTGTGGCACTAAAATCAATTGCTTCTCTTTGTAAAAGTCCGGTTACACCACCGAACGAACCATTGCCCAGAGACCATCCGTAATCGTTGTCAATGGTAAGATTTATCCTGTAAAAATATTTATAATATATATCTATGTTTTGCAATCGTACTTAGAATATCATTTAAGTATTATTTTTTTTACACATTGCTTACTTACTTAAAATTAAGTTGATTAGTCAATGTAACGATCATTTCATAATGCATATGAGCGAATACGTCCAAGTCAGAACTAATTTTTTTATCAAATCCAAAAAAATGATCTCTGTCAATTATCTAATTGAAAAAATCCTTAGATATTTTATTTCGTTTCATTTTAGATTCATATTATGTTGGTGTTTACAAACCACTGTTGTAGATTTCAGTGTAATACCACGAAAATTTCTTCTCTCGTCATGTAATTCACTTATTGTCAACCGGTTTGATGATGCCGTGCCGTATTCGAACACTCTTATCGTGTCCAATTTACTGGCCCGAAAACCACTCCAAATTTCCCAAATATCACTATTATAGGTCTCAAGGAATAAAAATACACCAGCATCCGGTAGAACGTAGGCATTGGCCAAATATATTTGAAATGTTCGCAATGCAAATTGAGCTGAGCTCATTTCATTCGCTAGCGAACCCTCATCAAACAGTATCCAATCGTTTTGCGTATTGAACAGGCGATCGTTAGAAATCTTAATTCGATTACAATACAATTATAGTTATTTACTGTTATAATATAATGTTATAAATAATTAAACAATAATAATTACATTTATAACGGTCTCAGTAAAATACAATTACTATACATGACCGTGAAGGTACGTACTACACCTAACACAAAGTTCCATGCATACCGTGTGTGATTCATAATATTCAAAATTTTCAACTTATTCGTCATGTTAGTAAATAATAAGGTTTAGGTAAAACAATTTGACTAGTTAATCGCATTTACTAACCACCAAACCAAATGGTGATATTTTAATTGGTAAAGTGTAAGCCACACGATTTAAGACGGTTTTCCATTTTACTCGTACGCGTGTTGGTGTATACAAATCCTTTTCTGTGATTGGTTGGATAGGTTAAGTTACCACACAATTAACCACGATACCGTGTTGTTGGACATAGCTGAACATTTTTCGTGTACACGACATACGTGTATAGTGGATACCCGCCTTTACACGAAAAACGGCGATAGGTAGTGTTATAACAATATTATGGTAGGTACCTCATTTACTCTATATAATATGAGCACCCGTATGAGTTTGACATATTCGGTAAATCCGGAAAAAGTTACCTGTAGTAATGTTTCTGTTGAATTTCCACAAGACAGATCGATTATAAAGGCGCATCTGTACCACGTGGAGTAGTTTTGTGTTTGTTGCGTGGGTGGACTGAAAGAAACGGATATGTCGGCCGACGAGAGATCGTCCAAAAGTTTTTTATTGACGTCTACACCAAAAACATAAAATATTTCTTAAATTATCGTCTTATTCGTTTCGATACATACATCGTCAAGACTATGCATTATAATTTTATCATATATATATACGTATATATTACGTATATATTGTATTGATAATATGTATCTATATATTTACCAAATGGCCAACACGTTTTTGCAGCTGTCACGGTTTGAACATGTCTCCGAACAAAAAAGGTTTTCAATACATTTAACATTTCATTGTAATCGGCTGAAATAGCAGTTTTAAAAACAATAAATAACACAAATATAACAAATTTACCCATTTATCAATTTTTTAAAATTTTGTTCACAAAATTGTACGTTAGTAAATGGTATATATTGTAATTTGTAGTGTTTGGATTATGGCTCATACCCTAAATATAGGTTTAACAAGGTATATGACAAAATATACAATATTACTAATTCAAAAACTGTTTAAAAAAAAAGTGCATAAATTAATTTTAAATAAAAGAAATAGTTACGTGTGTGAATGCCGGAGTAGTCATTTTACAAAGGAAATTTAAATTATTAGTAAACCATTATTCTGTATTACGTTTGAAAATAGTACGCAAGCGCTCTGATTTACTTTCAAACAGAATTAAAAATAACTGAATATCAAAACATGCATTTCAAAGTATTTTAAAATAAATTTTTTTTCATTAGCTCATCTAAATATTGGTTTAACAGAAATAATTGATTTTTCCATGTTCAATTTTCATATTCTAGTAAATCATTATTATAATAGGTAGAGCAGTTATGGTGAAAATAATGTGGACAGAAACTATACTTACCTACATATTTTATCATCTCTCGATAGTAAGAGACAATTATAATACAAATGTTATATAAATTGTAATATATTTTTAATAACAATATTTATCTAATTATTAATGATACAAAATATATGTTTTACATGCCTGATAAATTATACTAGCTCCCCAAACAACACATATTAAAGTATAATAATATAATAAACCATTTTGGCTACTTGTACTTATACCTTCTTCGTAAATATCGAGATGAAACTAAATTATAGTCTACAATGTACTGTCCGTGTGACCATTGGCACAAATAGTGGGGGGGGACTAAGTTCCCCCATATTTGTGCCAAGTTACCAAAGTTCAAAAGCCAGTAATCAGTATATTGTATAATTTTTAGAAAATATAATTGGAGGGGATTTAGTCCCCCCCAAAATAATTTGGCTATTTGCGCCTATTCGTGTGACAATAATCATATTATATTAGGTAGAAAAATACATTTAAGATCTCTCGGTGTTTACTGTTTATATCGTTGGGGATTTGAACTAGGTATGTGATGACTTTCACTTCGTTTTGAATCGTTTAAATCTACTAATCAGTCTACGATGTCATTATTATCAATTAATCATTATAAAACAACTTCTACCATAATATTTCATCCAATAATTAACTTAACACGCCATCGGATACCGATTACGTCAAATAGGTAATAACTGTATAGGTACTATAGTTTATATAGTTGCTTTATTAAACCCGCCAATTGAATAATTGAAAACCATGTACCTATAACTTTAAAAGGATTTTGTTGTTTTAGAAAACATAATATTTCGTTTGTTATAGGTACTCGAATAGTAAGCTCCATCGATAAAAAATATTATGATTTATGATATATTATATTATTGTAAAATGAGTGACTGCGATTATTATAACTTATAAGGCTAGGTATGACATATCATCTTATGTCATTACTCATTATGCATTTATATGCATATAATTATTCATTGTTGACGACATCTGGGTATTTCGCAAGTAACTTAATTGGTAGCATGTTATTTGATGTGTATTGGTTATAAATATTATACAAATTAAATATGAATTTTGATGTATTTCCCCTTGCAGAACAGTTCTAATAGTTGGTATTATCATTAAATAGGGCATAATTTTTTTATACATTTTTTTCAAACCACCACACATTTGGGAAAATTTACAAAAACCTGGCCAAAATCATATATTTAAAAGTGCATTAAAATTTAAAACATATTCGTAAATGATAGTATTAATTTTCTTGCGATAATGCCTTAAGCAAGTCGATCTTTAGTGGAATATTGGTCGATCTTGTTAAGAAGAATATTATTATACAATTTCTTATTGTGCTGCTTGTAATAATATAAATAGTAAACGTAATAAAATTAAAAATAGACAATATAGTGGTAGCTATCAGTGCCTAATAATAATAATAATATTTTGTATGCCACGACGTTATTCGATCTTATCCATTCCCCTGCTAATTTCAGACTTGATCCGGTCAGTAAAATAAAAAATTCTTATTGGTACGCACCAAAATATAATCTAGTCCTCCGGTGTACCTCTATGGAAGGACAACGGGTACCACGTTTCCTTGTAACAACGACATATACGCCACTCACTATGTCTTCATCGGCAATATGTATAATTATTGTTATTATTATTATTAGATATTGATTAATTTCAGTACACCCCGTCCTTAGTAAAACACGTTCCACATTTAAATATAATTTTTTTAGGTGAACCCCGACATTGGTGTGACACATGAGAGAATATAATATTATTATATTACCTACATGTTTATAATACTATTGTGGTAATCTGTAATAATATACTGTCGATGTTTTTTACATTATGTAATTGTAGTCTAATAATAATAAATTGTTATTGCCTTATGAAAATGTATTTTGTTTTATCCGATACCAGTGCAGATAACTACATTTTATTGTACGTTTAATTTGCTATCCCTTGCTGCTTATTACTGCTTTACCCCTTCTCACCACAAGCATGCTTAGAGAGAGGGGTAATCTGCAGCTCAGTTCATATAATTCCTTATGTTTGTTTTTTCTTCTTTTCTTGTTTGTATTTTATCTGAGCTGAATAAATTATTATTATTATTAAATTATTTTTGGTTTAATTTGCAATAGATTTTACTATAAATTAGTCAGACTTTTACAAATCGTTATAATTTATAATATAATATAACTATATTTTGTAAATGGATACATATAAATTCTGTAGTTGATCAAATAAATCTTCAATCAATATTAGATAAGTTTGTTATTTGGAGTAAAAAAAATTATTTACCATTAAATATTAATAAGTGTAATGTAATTTCTTTTACCCGTAGAGCTAATCCTCTTTTGAATCAGTATATAATTAATGAGTGTCCCTTATCAAGAGTCAACTCAATCAAAGATTTGGGAATTCACTTTGATAGTGATCTTGGCTTCAAATTGAATCATAAAACAATCCTCAACAAATCATATAAGATGTTAGGTTTCTTAAATAGAAATACTAAAGAATTTAAAAATCCTAGATGCTTAAAATTACTTTATACTTCTTTAGTTAGATCTAACCTTGAATTTGGCTCACTTGTTTGGTCTCAAAATCTAACAACATTTTACTCTGAACTTGATAATGTTCAAAACAAGTTTCTCAAAAATATTTCATATAAACTAAATCTTCCTTTCTCCAGAGACTCAATTATACCAATTCAGGTATCATTGGATCTCGATAGTCTTTCTCTGAGACGGAATCTAACAGATATAATGTTTATTTTTGACATTATTAATGGTTTTGTTCTTTGTTCTGAATTATTAACAATGATTGGTTTCCGAATTCCTCGTCTTCATACGCGCAATCTAGATTTATTTGTTATTCCACATTATAGAACTAATAGTTCTTTTCTACCAAAAGCTCTTAGGTTAGCCAATTTAATCTCGCACCATCTTGATTTTTTTAATTCTACTCGTGTAAATTTTAAACTAAATACTGTATTGCTTCTAAAAAAACCACATTTTATCTAATTATTATTATTACTTAATATTGTTACTTGTCGTATACATTTATTCTTAGTCATTTATTTTTAATTTTAAAACATTATTTAAATTTTTGTATTTTTATTACCTACTTAATTTATATGTATTTTGATTGTTGTCATATTATTATATTATATACTTTGTAAAGGGCTATTGCCCGTTGAATATATTCAATAAATAAATAAATAAATAATACCTCCAAATAAAATTATTAGGTATACACATGACAGTATGACACAACATTAAACAATGCACAAATCTGTGGATAAAACCTTTGCAGTCAAAACGCCATTGCGGTCCATCGTGATATCACAATCGGCTGTAAATAATGATAGATAGAAGAATAATTAAAGGACGATTTCAAGTGGTTCAAACGAATAATATTATAGCAGTCATCATATTATTATACTATGTCAATAACTTTTTAATTATCAAAATAATAATACTTAATATTATACTGTGCTTGAATAAATTAACCGTGATATATGTTAGGAATATAATTTATTGATACAAAATGTCATTACAATGCGTATATTGGTACAAACAATTCAATAATTAATTGTAATCAAAAATTTAAGTGAACATTTTTATTATATTGTATAAAGCTATTTCGTTATAAGAAATAAGCTATTTTAATAAGCTATTTCGTTAATAGCCGAATATCACGACGTTTACTGCCTTTATGATGGTCAGTGATGGGCCGAACCTTGCACTGGTCGTCTCAATACAGCGGACGGACATGTTTTGGCACATCGTGGACACCAAGGCGTGGACACCGCCACAATGTTCTGCTGAAAAATTACAAAAATTACGTTAAAACCTTTTCATTATGATACGATGATAAAATGCAAAATGTGTTTATTATAACTATAAATCAATCTTCAATTTGGAAAAACTACAACTTCAATCGTAGACAAAAAAAAAATAAAATAAATGTGTACATATGTTTTGTATATTTTTAAATTACTTCAACGAGTACGAGTTGTACTTGTGTGGAATCTTGTATTAAATTGTCATAATTTTTGACTGACCATAAACAAATAGATACTTAAATATAATATACAACCAGTGTTGGGAATATATATCTAAAATATTATCTAGATGAAGATAATAGATTATTAATAGACATTTATCTAGTTAAAGATAATAGATAACAATTCTTAAAGTATCTAGATAAAGATGACAGATAAATGGAATTAATCTAGATAAAACAAATAGGTAGATAAGTATTTTTGTGTTGTTTTATACTTGATATAAGCCATCCAGTGGCTTAGGGATGTTGTATGAGCCAATATTACTTTATGCTAAATAGATAAATGTTTCATATTTATAATAACAGGCCAACGAAACAGATGAGCTGAGGCAGCATTTTGTAAAATTATATGTTTATGTTTAATAAAGTTATTTATTAGTGTGAGTATTTACATCGATTATTTTGTATACGACAGCAAGAAATCTCCCTAGGTGAGGGGAACCACTAGATTAAATACCATATATTTTATATACTATATAGCCTTGCTGTATACTGCACAAATAACCAAGGGGATGGCCGGGGCCACTCAACCACCCTAAATAAGCCACTGGAGTCTGGAACTATGGGTATAACGATTTATCAATATTTTTCTATACAATTAATATTCTTCTTTAAAAAATCAAAAACTGTGGGGCCTATTTTACACATAATACTTGCTTCATTAATTTTATTATGTTTTTAAAATTAAACTAATGATTTTACTCAAATTCAATAAATATACTCAGACATGCATTAAAATACTTCTTCGTAAAATAAAACAACATTTATTATACTTATATACCTAATCGTTTTAAACGACGTTATGTAGGCAATAGTTAATTTTTAATTTGTATTAAGACGACGCTGGTACGTACCCATGCTTTGATTGTCTCCGTATTCGTGTATGAACCAGTAGAGAGGCGGATTTTGGAGACTACGTGGGGTCAATGGTGAGCTCGGACGTCATCGGCCAATACGAGGTGACTTCACAAATGTCCACGGATATAGATGTACGTCAAAGTTCTGATAGCGACGGTCCGGACTTAGATTTGCCGTCTGGCAAACACGGACGTCCACAACGATCGTTATGGAGGAGGACGAAGAGATTCGTCCGGCAATTATTTTATTGTTGCTGTTCTTTTGACCCGTAGGCCAGTATATATTATAACTTAAAAGCGTCCGTTCCTAATAACTTGTGTAATGTCTAACAATGTAATAATATGCTAATAATGTGATAACTTGTGTGATTTATAAATAATGTGTAATATTTTTTGGAAAATCATCATCTATAATATTATTGTTTATTTTAATTTGTAATGCTTATCTAATAATGTAATAATTTGATAATAATGTAATAACTTGTGTGATTTATAAATAATGTGTGATATTTTTTGGAAAATCATCATCTATAATATTATTATTTATATTAATTTGTAATTCTTATCTATACTAATAAAATATTGTTTAGGGCGTATTTGTGTGTCAGATGAGATACGCAGTTTGACAGGGGTTCTGTCGTTCGATGCCACCATCGTCGCAGAACATAACTTTAGTGTGGACGAGCCAATATTTTAATGATTTATAATGATATTTTTTTTCCTAAATTATTGTACATTTTCATAAAAAATCGTTTTCATATTATATAATGTCGAAAAAACAAATTCGGTTTTATTACACGAATCTTATTTTTAATAACACAATATTAGGTGGTGCATATTAAACTTGTACATTTTATACACATAAATATATAATTCATATTGTATTTACAATGTAATTTCATAAGTTTTATGTCTTGTATATTTTTTTTTTAAACTAGACAATTGTGTACAATCTATAATATAATGGTTTACAATAAGCACAAGTGATAAAAGAATAAGCATAGAAAAGACAAAATAATAGGGTAATGGAATAAACAGGTTGATAATTACAATTATTTACATCAAAATAATTGTAAATGAATTACTATTAATAATTACAATTATTTTGATGTAAATAATTGTAATTACTAATTACCAACCTGTTTATTACATTACCCTATTATTTTGTCTTTTCTATGCTTATTCTTTTATCACTTGTGCTTATTGTAAACCATTATATTATAGATTGTACACAATTGTCTAGTTTAAAAAAAAAATATACAAGACATAAAACTTATGAAATTACATTGTAAATACAATATGAATTATATATTTATGTGTATAAAATGTACAAGTTTAATATGCACCACCTAATATTGTGTTATTAAAAATAAAACTCGGGAAATAACCGAATTTGTTTTTTTGACATTATACCTATAATACGAAAACGATTTTGTATGAAAATGTACAATAATTTAGGAAAGAAAATAGGTATATCATTGAAATATTGGCTCGTCCACACTTAAGTTATATTCTGCGACGATGGTGACCGCGAACGACGGATCCTGTCATACTGCGTATCTCATCTGAGGCACAAATATGAGGAGCGTCTAAACACAGGAATGCACCTTATGCATTTTGGGCATGCGCGTAATTTATTCTCCACTATCATGTATTCATGTTGGGCTGTTATCAATATATTATCTTATCACTATAATACGATGATATAATTATAGGAATCAAACTATTCAAAATTTAAACATGCTTTACATTTTTCTTGTGCTTCGACCACACTCATAATATCTTTTGATATTTGTATACTATCATAAATTGTATATTATTAAAAATGACTTACGGCATATCTTTACCAAATAATACATTATATATACCAGATACATTTGAAAAGTTAATAATTTTCTAAACTGAGTTGAGTCGTCTTCGTCTTGCAAACATCTGTAGAAATATTATTGTAAGTATTACGTGTTATATAAATAATATAATATAATATAATAATAATAATTAATGTGTTATAAATTATAATGATTTACAGTTTGTCATTTAATTGTTATGCTCACTTCTGAGATTCTTAAAAACATCAATTGGCATCAATGTGCCATCAATGGCATAACATGTAATACTTACAATTGATGTTTATAAGAATCTCAGAAGTGAGCATAACAATTAAATGACTGTAAATCATTATAACACTTTAATAATTATTATTATATTATATTATATTATTTATATAACACGTAATACCTACTTACAATAATATTTCTACAGATGTTTGCAAGACAAAGACGACTCAACTCAGTTTAGAAAATTATTAACTTTTCAAATGTATCTGGTATGTATAATGAATTATTTGGTAAAGATATGCCGTAAATCATTTTTAATAATATACAATTTATGGTAGTATACAAATATCAAAAGATATTATGAGTGTGGTCGAAGCACAAGAAAAATTTAAAGCATGTTTAAACTTTGAATAGTTCGATTCCTATAATTATATCATCGTATTATAGTGATAAGATAATATATTGATAGCAGCCCAACATGAATACATGATAGTGGAGAATAAATTACCCGCATGCGCAAAATGCATAATGTGCATTATGTTGTTTAGACGCTCCTCAAATATGCACTAAATAATATTTTATTAGTATGGATGAGCATTACAAATTAATATAAATAATAATGTTATAGATAATGGTTTTCCAAAAAATATTACACACTATTTATAAACCACACAAGTTATTACATTATTATCAAATTATTACATTATTAGATAAGCATTACAAATTAAAATAAATAATTATATTATAGATAGGTAATGATTTTTTCAAAAAATATTATACTTTGTTTATAAATTACACAAGTTATTACATTATTAGCAAATTAATACATTGTTAGACATATTGCCCAAGTTATTTGGAGGAGGCGCTTTTAATGGGATTCGATACCGTGATTTTCTGTTTTTGTCTAACACACTCGCGACATAGTATTTTAGATGTGTTTTTGCGAAACATACCAATTGATCTAATGAAGCGATAAGAATTCTGAAAACAGATGTGGGAAAGTCGATTTCAATTAGACTTGACGACAAATTCAAATCTGTTTTCAGAATTCTTATCGCTTCATTAGATCAATTGGTATGTTTCGCAAAAACACATCTAAAATACCATGTCGCGAGTGTGTTAGACAAAAACAGAAAATCACGGTATCGAATTCCCTTAAGTTATAATATTAAATTCTACTTATGGTCTACGGACGGGGACAACAACAGCAAAATAATTGCCTGACGTACCTCTTTGCTCTCTTCCAGAACGATCTTGGACGTACTTGTTTGCCTGACGGCAAACCAGCTATGTCCGGGCCGTCGCCCCCAGAACTTTGTAGTACATCTACTCCCTTCGTGGACACTTGCGAAGCTGTGGAATCCGGTCCGAAAAACGGGCCCCACACTTCATCGTGTTGGCCGATGACGGCCGCGCTCACCATTTCCACCACGTATTCCTTCAAATCCCCACCATCAAATTCTTCTGGCCTATCTACTGGTTCATAGTCCTCTGCTGAGTACAGAAATTCAGCTTTTGCTAGAAGCGCGTTCACTACATCCATGGGTGATACTTCAAAGAATTTATTTAACAATTCTTCATCGTATTCACGGTTCATCATCTTGTATAATTATCTTGGAGGTATATTATATAATATATGCAATATAATTGTCGGAGAACAATAAATTCTTCTTATGCAGAAATATACAGAATGATAGCTAAACGATTGTTATTAATTGTTACTATAGGTGACCCAGATAGAATATGGATATTTTTCAAACACTCGTATACATGGCAACAAAGTTGGGTTGTTTTTGTAAATCTGAAACTTTAACGGGAACGATAATTATTTATTAAATCGTCCTTTTGAGTTATACTGTTTGAGAATGCAAAACTAAACTTTTTTTATTGTTTAAATAATATCTATGATTTGTAAATTTGGGAAATAATATTAGATACTTATGGGTATAACCGAAGAAAATTAGAATATATACAAATCTAAATTTGCTGTTTTGAAAGTTAATGCGAGCTGCTGTGCCCAGTGCGATATTTAAAAAAAAAAACCGGCCAAAATATTATATAAAGATTAACCGAACTTTGAATTTTTTACTCTCTGTGATGACTGCCATTTAGATATGAGTAGGTATGATATAAATTTATTCAATAAACGGGCATTTTGATAATGTAATCAAACGTTCCTTTAAATGGTACGAAAGGATTATTGTCTAAATCTATCTTGGAACTTTGGAAGTCTATCAAAAATATTGTTGACATTTTTATTTAGTATATTTTGTTTTAATTCATATACAGTTATAGTTAAAATTGCATATTGATTTGATATTTTACAAAGTTATAAAATATAATGTTACATACTAAATCTGCATACTTCCTGGTAGTGAGACTTTTAATTAGGGATTTATTATAAATGTGAAATCGGCATTGGAAAACAAAATATTAGCTTAGCAAAACTTCTTGTACCTACAGTCGCATCGACGCATCAGTAATGCCCAGTGGCGGATTCAACTTAAATTTCAAATGACGCATTTTCATAATTAAGTACTTATCAGCTTTCACCACCTGACCACCACCACTATACCACCCATTATAACTCGTAACAAAGTTATGATATTTTAAATAAAATGTGGTCCAAATATCCAAGAGGTCAGGCCTTAGCATGTAATTCTGCGCCACAGACTGCACGGGGTGGCATCAGCGAAAAGTTGACGCAACTACGTCAAAATTGAGCCCTTCAGCTCGCCACTGGTAACATCATACTTTAAGGCAGGGGTCACAAACCTTTTCCACCAAATGAGCTACATTAAAAATGTCAAGTATCCGATGAGCTGCCACTATTTGTTTACGTATACTTTTTATATTATGCAACATAACATAATATTCTACATCGGAAACTATGTGTGTTTTTCTTCGCTTTCAAAGTTTCAAATACTATATTTGCTGTGCATAGCTAAATATTGTACTTTTGATAGTATTAAATAAATGTCTACACACAAAAAATTATCTGGATAAATTCATAGGTACAGACAACTGAAATGTTCTTCTAAGATAAATAAAAAGATGACCAGTAGATTTTAATATAGATAAGATAAAATATAATTACATTTTCATCTAGATAAGTTTCAACACTGGTTATGAGATACTTATATATTAACAAAATATTGATATTGTAAAAAATAAATAAAAACTAAAAATTATGTTTTTACAATTATGGTCATGATATCAGTATAAATTCACTTATAAGCTCACAGAAAAATCTAAATATTGCTACCATGATTATGATTATTATTATTATTATTATTTTAGTAATATTAATACTCGATTATTTATCATATTTCTGATCTCCTTGAGGATATAATAATTTCCCTTTGAATTTAATTTTTGTGGCTTTGTCTGCTTTTTTAAATTTATTGTTCATGTAGTTCATAAGGAAATGATAAGCTAGTTCCAACATAAGTACCATCAAAGAAATTAACAACCCATAACCGAACAACATTATCGTTGGAAGTATATCTTTGATAGATACACTGACATATTTCCTATTTATTTTCACAGAGTCACATGTCGGCTTGTGTGGCGTCCATCTTTGAATTAATCGTTTTCTAATTCCAACCTCGTGTTGTTGAATTAACCTTTGTATATTATAAAAGTAATACGAATAAAAATTTTGAAATGCTTATTATCTTATCACTTAAACAAAAACATACTTTTGTTTGAATACATCTTTGTGACCAGATTTCTTGACCACTGGTATGGCTAGAACAGGTAGTTTGAACAGTTGAATTTCATATAATCCACATTTCTCTTCTTCTCTCCACTTTTTATTGATGATTTGATAAGCTGACGTTTTTTCAACCTACGCAAAATAAATCAATTTTATTCGATTTCTATAACATAAATATAAATGTGTGTATATATATATATATATAATATAATATTCAATTTCAACCATAAATCCGTGGAATTCAGTGCGAATCCTTTCAATTCCCTTTTGTGCATCTGTGAACGAGTTGTTTTCATCGTATGGTTTTATTTTCATGTCATAAAGTTTTCTCAATATTTCATTTGTCGTTTCCTATAATGCATTTTGTATTTTGAAATATTATAAAACCGTCAGCTAAATTATATAATTTAAGGCATGTACACCATATTATATACAAGTGTATTAGTGTATTGCTAAATTAAATAGGTTAAGAACGTTATGTAGGTATTTAACGAGTATAGTAAAATATATGATAATATAATAAAATGTGAGATTTTTAATACCTAGTGAAACAAATATATTATTTAGAGCTTATTAATATTTATATGTTATGGTAGTAATGTTGGCACTGGTAAAATGTTAAATTTTGATTTATGCTTACGTTAAAATAAGGTTTTGCGTATGAGGCAATCTGTATACTCATTGTCATTGATTTTTCGTGAAGAAAATCTTTTACGTTATTTATTGAAGAGCTCGTTGACTGAAATAAACTCACAATTGAAGCTGAGTACGCGTTGAATAGAAAGAAGGTAGTTAGAAATAATACAAAGACCACGATTTTTATAGAATTCAAAATTAAGACAATTGTATAACCTGAAATAATTGTAAAGATAAAATCTTAAATTATATGTACTAAGTTTACAGGAAAGTATGCAGAGAGGGTTATTCGTAGTTACTAGTTATAGTAGCTAGTATATAGGCAATACCGACAGTATACCGACAATTACAACAGAAAGGATTCTCGAATACTAATTACTAAGTAGTTATATACTTATATTAGTAATTAGTAATTAGTAATAACTAATAACATATTATGTTTCAAATATGAAATAATATTTACCTTGTTGACAGATAGCACCTTGAACTAATCCAATAATGTCCAACACAGTTATCGATGGACCGCGATTTACTTTGAATTTATTTAAAAATAGAAGAATCAAGACGAATCCGATAAGCATAAGTAAGGTAATTTGCCATACTTCATACTTAAATGGTTTAATATGAATATTGGTGATACTGGATAACATCGGTTGTTTGAATAATATATTGCTCCTAAATTTAGCATAAAATAATAATACCATTATTTAAAACATTTTATTTTCTGTTACATAATTAACCTAACCTATAAATGGTAATATTCGCCAAGAAATTTATTATTAGTACCTAACTAATTGAATAATTTAATGGGGAATGGTAAACTCCTACAAATGTAGTGTAATCTCCTACAAAAGATAGTGTTAACTCCTACAAAAGATAGTGTTAACTCCTATAAAAGATAGTGTTAACTCCTACAAAAGTTAATACCGCTCGTATTGCTGTAAAAAATATCAGTCTTGCAATATATTAACACATAAAATAAAAATGGTTTGAAAAATATCATAAAAATGTTAATAACACAATAATCATTATCATTTACGTTTAAAACAAAATTTTTAAAATATAGATAATAAAAGTGTTAATAAAATAATAGTCATAATCATTTAATCCTAAAACAAAAATTATTTGAAAAATATAATAAAACAATAGTCAAAATCACATACGTTTAAAAAAAAAATTTTTGAAAAAAAATAATAAAAAATTCAATAAAACAATACTAATTCATAATCATTTACGTATATTTTTATGACTTGTTTTATCGTTATTCAACAATATTCGATGCCATATCGCTGATCTATTTAAAACATTTTGTACTGCAAATGCCGATATGAACGTATAGTAAAGTATATAATATGGATATAATCTAACCTTCGAGAATTATCATACAGCGTATAAACAAGCTCTATTCAAGCGTTTGTTTATTAAATAATGCATATTTATTATTTTCAAGTTATGATAATTTTGAGCTTTTTAACTTTAAAATTGTGAATTTAAGTAATATTACCCTATTTTTTAAAGGGAAAAATTTCTATGTAGGAGATTAGAATATCTTTGATTTTCAGGTAAAAATTTTAAAAGGTTATTAGTGTAGGAGTTTACATTTAATGATGATTCAGGTAAAAAGGTTATTCGTGTAGGAGTTTACATTTGGCCAATTTAATGATTATCACTTTGTTTAATGTAACAAACCGATATTATTATTCAGATGGTAATTACTAATTAATTAACTATTCAAACCAAACTAAACAATTATCTTCGATAACAATATTAATTATTATATATTACTCTAAAGAGACTGTCCCAACTGTAAAATCAACTGCTGTCATTCTATCAAGTCTCATTAGCGAACCAGCAGCACCAAAATCACTTTCTTCTCTTTGCAAATTACCAATTAAACCGGAGAAAGAACCATTGCCGTTAGACCAGCCGTGATCATCAGTTATTCTCATGGTATAACTAATAATGACAATAATAATAAAAATAAAAACAATGCATAAGCAATCATCAAATATCATTGCATTACTTGAAGTTCAGTTGATAACCTAAAATTTGAATCATTGGATAATGCATGTAAGTGTATACATCCAAGCCGGATGTTGTTGTCTGATTGAAACCGACAAATTCGGATGGATTAAAAATCTGTGAGAAAATAACGACAGCCAAGTGTATTTATAAAGTATATTATATTAGATTATTATGCATTTCATATAAAAAAAATCACGAATAATGTGTGGAAATAATCTTGGAGTTATCTTTACCACAGTAGTCGCTTTTAATGTAGCTCCCCGAAAATTCATTCTTAGTTCAGTCGAATCGTTTATTTCTATGTTATATTTTGATGCCAAACCGGTTTTGAAAACTCGAACAGTATCCAATTTACTTGCTCGGAAACCACTCCAAATCTCCCAAACATTATTTCCGATTTTTTGAAACAAGAACACACCAGAATCCGGTAAAACGTAGGATTTACCCAAGTATGTCTCAAAAACAATCGAAGCAATCGTCAAGGTATCACTTGTGTTTGAAATTGATTTTTGGTTAAACAATAACCAGTCGTTTTGCAAGTTGAATAATCGATCGTTTGATACCTTAACATTTATTATCAATAATCATCATTAAATCCACATAATATGAAGGTACTCGTTTTTGAGCTTTATAACAGTATTATATATTATCCACAAATGTATTATAAATATTAAATGGTATTTATTTTATTTTAATTATATGGACTGTGCCCTTTTGGACATACAGCCTTACACATTTGTGATGACAGAAGTCACTACCTACAAATAGTAATTAATAATAATATATAATTACAATTTACAATAACTTATAGTATAGAAATTACACATGTTTCGATTAATAATTCGTTAAGGCAGAATTCGCATGTACGAACGACATAGACGTCTTAAAGGCTCATCAGCCATATAATTGGTGGTGGCATGTGACAGATAGAAGAGGCCAGTGGAACGAGATGAACGAGAAGGAACTTTGAAGGAGATTAGAGACAGAACTACATAAGGACGGGTGAATAGATATTATTGTTTAACAGGCCAGCAAGGGATTTAATACCTGCGATACGGCGACGTTCAGCTAAAGAGGTGAGTAGCAATCGGAGTGTAGTTATGATGCATATAAGGTATAAAGTGTTTTCACTTGCGTTGAACATGCTCAATTTGACTTGCACTGTCGGCAGTATGAGGATCCCATACTACTGCCCCGTAACAAACATTTTTATATTTCATAATAATTGTTAATAATATAATATTATCATTTAAATTGAATAATATTTAAAATGAATCTGCCTTTTATAATTCGGTTCTCCGTATTTAATAGTTATTTAAAAAATTATTTTATCGATAATACTTATAAAAACTATTAAACAACTACATTAGGTATTTAAATATGTCAAAAACAAAATAAGACATAAGTAATACTATATATAGAAATAATTATTAATTATTACAACAAAATAAATAATAACTTATTATAGAGAGTAATTTTGATCTCTCAAAATATCACTGTTAAATAAATAGGTAGGTATGACAAAAACAGGAGTATTACCACAGAAATTTAGTATACAGGTATAACAAAAATAAGTATGAATTTACATTTTATAATAATTAATTTTATTTCTAGGACTTTTCACAGTTCCGATAAATGTTTTGGACACCAGGTCAACCTTTGCAAAACCTTGAAGTCTGGAGACACTAGTTTACATAGCCCCATATATAAAATAATTATATGTAACTTTGGGTAACATATATAGCTGCACGTCGGTATCCATGGTAACAATACAATATAATATAGAGTACATGGTAGGGGGAGGGGACTAGATGAATAATTTGTTAAGGGTCCTCAGAATCTAAAAACCACTTAAAAAGTTTTTATCAGTAATTGAACTGTATATATATATATATTATAATTTAATATGTACTTATTTTGAACGAAATTACTCATTCCTGCTAAAAATATTAACTTAATTATATATAATAACTTATTCTTAATGGTTGATAACTAATAAACTATTACTGGTTAATAGTAAGTATACAGGATTTTATAATAGAAATTTGAAATTATTATAATGTTTTTTCACTTCTAGTATTTCTCCCGAGAATTTCCGCGAATTCCAAACCTAGTCATTATTATTTTTAACTCAATTAGGAATTAATTAATTAATTATATTAATATTAATAGTATTATATTCGGTTAATTAATATAAATTTAAAGTGATTAAACTATATATTATAATATACAAAATATATATGTGGGTAAAAACCTTATGCAAGAAGTTTAGTGTCCCATCACAAGACAAATCAACTATGTATCCGTGTCTATACCAGGTGGCGTATGTTTGAGGGGTGAATAAACAAAAACTCAAAGATTTGTCGATTGTCGAAAACGTCTTTAATAATTCTTCGTTTACATCTATCAAATATAATTAACCGATTTTAAAGTGACTTTTCCAATATAATATTGTTTCACAAAAATGTGAATCATAGTCTTTATTATTATTACCTGTAGGCCAACATGTAGCAGCAGTAACTGTTTGGATATGTCTTTGGATAAAAAAGTTCGATATAACTTTTATTAAATCACTGTGCTCGTCAACATCGTCTTGGTATGTAAATTGAATGATCAAAACTAAAAATAATATTAAGTATTTAATAGTAATTTTGAGCATATTGTTCGTTAATTTCCTATTTCGATTTTAGTTAACTTATAATAAACCTTCGTTGTATGGTAGTTTATATTTTTATAATTGAGTATTATACTATTTAAGGTTATTACTTGTCAATATAATATTCCCATCGATAATGTCCACAAAACTAAACTGAATTATAAATTATTGGCAAACAATACATTATAATTTCATGTCTATTTGTTTTTTGCAAACTTTATTAATTCACCATAATTGTTTCCAATTTACGAAAAACATAACTGATTCGTGAAACGAAATGTTATAATATTCTGTTTTGGTTTCAGTCTATGAAATAAAGTAGGACAAAGGCGAGTAAAGGACATCTAGCATTTGCATATTTGTTTTGCGCTATTGTACACAAAAGCCAATTAGATACAAATTTGTTTCGACAAATTCAAATCTGTAATTTAATATTGAATATTTGTACATATTTATGTGTTTATGCTTTTTGAGGTATATTTGGCATATTTCTTTATTTTTTTCAATTTTTTTTTCAAAACGTTTATTATCAAAACGACAATCTATTACCTATTAATTTAAAGGCAACCACATAATGCCGCGTGTACACGCACACCAATCACAGAAGTAGATATAAAAAATTAATTAACAAATCAATTAATTAATGCAATTGAGTATTTCCTAATCAATAAAAAATAAAGTTAGTTTCATTTAGAAAACAAAAAAGTTTTGATGTATTTGGGAATAGTATGAAACATATAAATAATATGTATATAATAGGTAATATTGTGTTTTCTTATTTTAAATGCTTTTTATTAATTTAGCCTTAAAAAAAATGTAAGAGAATATTTTAAAATTTTTATGTGAAAACATGCTTGCTAGTCGTCTGTCCTAATAATAAAAAGATAATATTATAGTTGTCACAAGTTATTATTTAGCCATCGTTGGGGACCGTTGTGTATGTGAGCGGTCATAACATCTAAATTTGTTACCTACAGTTATATTTTAGTTGTATTAAAATTTAAAATTATGTACATGGTATATATGTTATGAATTTATGATGACATAATTTATGAAGATAATTTAAACTGTAAGAAGTGTAAATAATGTTTTAATTTCAACTGCGCAAATTTTCCAGAAGAAAAATTTCAAAAAGTTGTGTAAAACACTAAAACAGCAGTCATGCTCAAAGTGTAACTCAGAGATTACGAAAGCTCTAACTTAGTAACTTAGTACCGAGTTAGTAACATTTCTATAACAATTCTCACGGAATCTGAGTAATGTATGAGTTCCCAGGTCGAATCTTTCCTGAAACAATTAAAAGTTCTTATTTCTTCAGATGATGTTTCAAGAAATAGAAAACTCAAGAATTCGTGAATATAGAACCTAAGGAAAAATAAGTTATTTTAAATAAACATTATACACATTATAATTATTTTGGAAGATAGTTCTATAGAAGGTTATGTTTACATATAGTATTTATATATATGTATATTAGTGTGCCACTGTACTGGTTATTGATAACTGATAAAGAAGATTCCGTAAATAAAATTGATTCTATTCTAAATAAAAGTTACCTGATACCTAAAAAAAAATTCTTTGCTTGTTTTGAGTGTAAAAACCCGAATAGGTTGGAAGCTATTCTGGTTTAAAGAGATAAAAAAACATCTTAGTTAGTTCTGCCAAAAATCAGAAATTAACCTTACAATAGGGATTGGAAAAATATGGGTGATAAAATTAAAGTTTAAGAAGAACTGCAATGATTGATTATGAGTATATTATTATGTTATCAACAATAGCTTAATCAATCACTGATTGAATTATTATTTTTTACTCTAAGTTATATTACTTTATTCGCTGTTATTATTCTAATAAACATTGCAGATAAGTAGTAGTTTTAAAAATTGAGTACTTATTTTATAATACTTAATATTTCCTTAATTTATCAGAATTTACGAACAGATTTAATCTATTTTGATGATTCATCAATTTTGATAATAATTATTTATCTTAGGAGTGCTAATTTTGATGAATTAATAGTGTATAAAAAAAATATTTATACATAATTTGTATTAACAGAAACCTGGCATGATCCAAAAAAATGTATTCATAATTTACTCGGGTATAAATCAATTTATTTAACTATGAACAGAAACCATAATGTTTATGGCAATATATGGCGATGCTTTTCCTAAAAACCATTTAAATATTGTAAATTTGTTTATTTTATACTTCATAAAAATAGTGTAAGTACTACTATTTGACAATTACTTTACCTAGTACAGAACAATATAATAATATTATAACATTATTTTCTATGGAAAGTAAAGTTATAGAATGTACTATACCGTATATAAACAAAGATCCATGTTATTTTTTAGGTCAAGGTATATACAATAATAACTCCCCAAAGTCCTTGTATTATTATATAGGTACCCTAAATTTCTTTGAGCTTCGATATTGACTTATATAACTATTGTTAATATTTTTTTGCCCCTTCTATTTGGTAAATATTTAAAACATTTACCTAACAACATGAATTAAAAGGGTTCACTTCTTATATATTTTGTAATTAATTTAACAATACAATTTTAATGCAATGCTATTCACGCCGTAATGTCTGCAGTTTGAAAACAAGTTTGACTTTTTTTCCCCTATCTTATCGTTTTAGTGTTTACTAGCTGTTTAACACATAAAAAATATCAAGTAACGATATACCTAGATACTTATTCATTTTTCCAAAAATGACTAGTTTAAAACGGTAACAAACGACAAACATTATACATAATATACCTACTTAATAACTTTATTAACTATTTTTGACATATTATTCTTAGAGTTACATAAATAAAAAAAAAAAAATCATTATACAATAGTTGACTGATGCTACCATAATACATTATTCATTTACTTTAGTTTCATATAGTTGTGTAAACCTATGTAATAGCTGTACACGCTTTATAATGCATTAATACTTTTTTTTTTCAAACGGCTGTTAACACAATATAATATAAAATATAGATACTATATAGGTTTACTGAAGAAAACACTGTCGGCAAGCTCAAGACAAATTTTACATTGATAAATATTATAACAAAGGAAATTTTAATCATTTAATTCATAGGTCATACAATTAAACTTAATCCTGCACAGATAATGATTGAAAATAATAAACATGATATTACAAAATATGTTGTGATACTATTAAGCAATACTTGTACTTAAAAGGCTATCGTTTATTATACATAAAACGAAAAATACTGAATAAGTTTGTATTGCTCTGCAGATTTTCACTCCGGTCAGTGTAAGTGTTGTATGCAATTTCAAAAAACAGAATTACGATCGAAATGCATAATCCAAACCCATATATCTGAAGCATGGGATATATTTCTTTTATAGAAACGCTGACAAACTGATTGGCTCGATTTGAAGAATCACACATCGGCTTTGCAGGTATCCATCGTCTTATGATTCGATTTTTAAGTCCGACCTCTTGTTGATGTATTAATCTTAAATGTCGTTAGTATTAGTGATAATATTATTTTAAGGTTACACATAAGTTGGAAATAAAATGTACTTATGTACATTTATATATAACACGAATGGTATACCATATAATATTTCTGCAGTTTAAACTTTATTCATATAATATAATAACAATGGTAGTTGTATAACTTACTTTTGTTTTAAAATATCTTTATACCCAGATCTTTTAACCACTGCTAATGCGAGCATTGGCAATTTGAAAAGTTGAATCTCCGATAAACCACATTTTTCTTCTTCTAGCCACAATTGGCTAATTAACTTGTATGCTGATACAAAATCAATCTTGAAAAGATAATAATAATATGTTAAATATATTTAAGTACGCTTCAGACTTACACCTCGTTATATTTTAATATGACTCAACTGACCATAAACCCATGAAACTCTGTTCGAATTCTAGCTATGCCTGCAGATGCTAATGTAAACTTTTGCGTTCCGTGAGGTTTCATTTTTTTATCATAAAGTTTCCGTAAAAGTGGATCGTCCGTTTCCTATAGTTAATTAAACTACACTCATAAGGATACACAAACATACATTATTATAGCTATATGTGACATTTATTTAGGTAAAAAATTACATTATTAAAAAGAACATACAACGCATTACATTTTAAATATGAAAATTGAATGAATTTACAATCTTTTTGAGTTGCGCCGTGAAGATTAGAAATATAGAAAAATGTAGTATCACATTCCAGTTATAAGAGGTAGTTGGTGGGGAGGGGATATAGAAGATAATATAGGCTCAAATCAAATTAATATTTCAGCTTTTAGAATTTAATATAATTCCATAATTGTAATATAAAATAATAGTAAAGAAAGAAATCTAGAAAAAAATAAACTATTAGGTAGGTACCTTAAAACGGTTTTACTCTGGATACTTAATTAAATAATTTACATTACTATTTTCAAATGTTTCATTTTTAATCGTCTAATCTGGAAATTTAATTTCCCTCCAAGAAAGATGAAGGCATGTTTTATGTTCAATCGGTAAACTTCCGCATACTGAAGGACTTTGAAAGTTTAAGACCTTGAGAGTTCGACATGTCCAAATACTATATTTTTGGATTATTAATCTTTTCCCGTTGAATTATTATAGTTGTATATATTGTATTGGTATTAAGTGGGGTAAAACATTCATTCTACCCCCCCCCCACAAATATGTATAAAACGTAGACCAAAGTTGGGTATAATATATTAAGCACTAATGTCAAAACGGATAAAATAATATTTCGTATTTAGATTGGTTATGGCTCGAATCAATTTTCTATCTCACTTTTGTTTTATTTCAGCATGAAATTCATCAATAATATGCAAAATCATTAAATGACAGACCTGACAATAACATTTTTATACCGACTATATATGTTTTAGGTGTAGTATTATCACCTATATATTTGCAAAATATGTCACGTATCTGACTCGCCGGCCTGTTGTACCTAAATAAATACTGTTATATGCTCGCATAAAACGTAATACACTTACGCCGAAGTATACATCATTGTACGGATTGTCTTGTGCGCTAAACGTCATCGACGATTCCACCAAATCGTTAATGGTCTTAATCGAATTGCTGGGCGACTGGAGCAATGCGACGATGCTGGCCGAGTACGAAGTGAACAGAAATACAGCAGTCAAAAACAGCACGAAAATGGCGACCCGTATGGACCCCGCGTTAAGATTCATTGTGTAGCCTGTCAAAAAATTTAAAAAAAAAACCAATATATAACCAATATAAAATAATATTGTGTATATAGGTATTATAATAACCTAACCTAGCCTTATCATTATTTTCCCCGCGATGATTTTTCGGGCAATGAGAATCTCAGATATTTCAGAAGGATTAAGTGGGGGGGGGTTGTTTCAAAAGGCTATGATAACAGATACACAATTGATATCATAGGCCATAGGGGATAAACTTTTGTCAAGTGTGATGATTTTAATGAGCCATGTTCTTTGTGACATTGAAAAATAATCTTGATTGGGCCTTGGTGGTCTAACATGTCATTTACACAGTATGACAAGTGTAAGTATAATAGTATAATAATACGAATTAAATAATCCTTTACCTAAACGGGTATGTACAGGTCATATTACAGACACCTGGCGTCACAATCTCGAGTACAGAAAAGTTCACCACTGTCATATAATATGTCATCCTGCAAGGACTGTCAGGATAATTGCGGTACATTAATAATATATTATGTAATTACACGTCTATATGGATCGGGTTAATAACATACCTTGTTGGCAAATTGCTCCGTGAACGATCGTAACCGAGTCTGAAACGTTTAGCATCTCTTCTTCGTCCTTCTTGAACCTTCGGGTCATCCGGGACAAAAACGCGATGAGGACAGTGAATCCGATAAATGTGAAAAGCGTCACCATCCACACTTCAAACTTGAACGGTAGAATGCAAATGTTGCGGACGCTGGATAGTGGTGGTTGTTTGAACAACGCCGCCGCTCTTCGGTAAAAAATTAAACAATAACATAAAATCTTGATTTTTTTTTTATACAAATATAGTAATTTTGTTATGACGCATAAATAATCACGAGAAAACGGTTTCGACAACGAGTTGTCTCTGCTTACTGTCTATAAAACGTTCCTACGGTGTAATCAATCACGGTCATTCGATCGTTTCTCATAAATGCGCCGATGCCGCTGAAATCACATTCTTCTCTTTGAAGTTGACCCGTCAGCCCACTAAACGAAGAGTTTCCCATATCCCAGCCAAAACTATTGACGATACTTAGATCTGTTCTATACAAAATATAATGCTACTATTAACATATTATTATTTAGCTATAATATAAATATTGTATATTATATTATATTTTGTTTATAATTTTACTCCATCTCTAAAATATTAAAGACTAACATATTAAGATTTTTAAATGGTAAATATTTAAATACGTTTAACCTTAAATATTAATCAAACATATTTTTACCCGCATAAATACCTATATAATAAATAATAATTAACGGTTGACAAAGTGGCCATATCAATGGAGATAACTAGATAGAGTAGGAGTGTAGGACAGTTGAAGGTGTCAGTTAAATCAACTCATCAACATAAAAAATGTAAGTTATAATAATCAATAGTTAACAAACAATAACTATCTCTTTAAGCTTAAAGTTAATATTGAAAAATAATATCTTCAACAAAACTTGACTGTTTATTTTCAATTTTGTAGTATAAGTTTTGCTTACTTAAAATTAAGTTGATCCTGTAATATCACGTTCAAATCGTAGTGCATCTGAGCGAATGTGTCTAGATCGGTATCAGCAAATGGATAGAAACCTTTGAATTTGCTTGGTTCTGATATCTAACGAGAAATAGTGACAAAACTAAATTTTTAAATAATAATAATAAATTATCAGAAGTGTATTTATGAGAGTGACTGCAGGGGTTGCAGTCTCCCTCCCTGAAATGTCTGAGAAGTGATTTAATCTAAATGTTTTATATTATGTAGGTGCATATTTTGTACTACAAACGTATTATTACAATGTTTATTATTATATGTTAACATCTCAAGTCGGTATATGATTTATTTTTACACCTACAGTTTTTTTTTAAATTCAACATATTTTTTGCTAAATGTTATATTATAAAAAATATGAAAATATTTTATATAAATAAATACAAACTTAATAGTTAATACTATCAGGAATATTTAACTGTAGACCCGGGCAAGACACCAATATTTCATACTTTTGTTAGAACAATTTAATGCTTTTTGTTCAAAGCTTAGCAATCATTCTGGCAACAATTAATGATACCTTACATGTTAAAAGTACACAGTTTAATAGTTTAAAAAAAAACAAATATGCCATTGTGTGACGTACACTACAACTTCATAATCTTTTTTATTGAGTGGTAACTATGTAGGTATAGGTTGTTCATTTATCATATTATGATGAGTGACGTTATTATGTTTAATATTACATTTAATCAATAAGTTTTGATTTAATTTGGTGCTTACCTAACATAGAAAACATTATACCATATCTACTCACCACAGTAGTCGCCTTCAATGTGATACCTCGTAGGTTGGACTTGAACGATATGGAGTCATTTTTTTCAAAATAAATTCCATCGCTCGTCACCATCCCGTGTCTGTTCACTTGGATTTTTTCCATTTTACCGACTTTGAAACCCTCCCATATTTCCCACCCACTGGCAGTGTCGATGAACAGGAACACATTGGATTCCGGAAGAACGTACGCTTCACTTAAATGCATTTCGAACGTCTCGAGCGCAATCGCCGATGTGTTCAGCACGCGACTTTCGTTTCGCCGTGAGTTTATTAGTATCCAATCATTTTGCATGTTAAAAAGTCTGTGTTTCGAAGCCTGCGAGCGCATTAGATATAATGTTATTCATAGGTAGGTCGCCATTATAATTCGATTACTTATTATTATTTTTTTTTAATATGGTTTATAATGACGTGAATGAATTACCCTCAGTTTATGATATAGTTTTATAAAAATAATTATCGAGCTAACTTAGTTTATGAATGAATAACCAAAAGCTACTTTCGATATAATAAGCGTTTAAATGGGAATTACAAATTCCAACGTAAAATGTATATTTTATTATATACTGTAAAGTACAGTCAGGTGTCCTAACAATATTATGAAATGTATGGTATTATTGACTATTGTTATTTCATATGTTGAAAAACATATACAGGCGAATATTATATAATAAATTCGTCTTTCAAAATTCAAAACGAAGAGATGGAAATCTATCGATTCCACCAGATCCATTTTGTTTTGAAAAGATGTACTGCAGACTTCACCCACCATTGATTCCGCCGTATACTGTTCTGCATATGGAGACTATGACCCTATGTCTATAAAATATATCTATAGATATTGTTGGCTATATCTACTGTTCATTGATGGTACCTACTTCTTAAATATCGATTCTTCCTAGTATTAGATATTTTATAAAAATGGTAGAAACCAGTTGTACGTTTTAGACTGCATGGATATTTCACTGAATTGCTTATTAAAATAATTAATTTATAACACGAGTCATTATAATGTTAAATTTAATAATATAGACAATTATTTTATATTAATATGTTCAATGTTGTATAATTTATTTAAAATACCTATATCTTGACTTATATGGTATAGATACATTATATAATTAATGTAGAATATAAGAAGTACAATTTATTTGAAAAAAAAATAAACATTAAGCAAAGAACCAAAACTACAAACACTTAAAGTGTATAATTTTTAAATATTATATTTAATTTAAAGCTCCGCAGAGTCGATGAGTAGTTAGTATAAACAAGTAGATACAAAATTGGCGATATACGCAACGATGAAACGCTAAAATACTAAACATACATTTCGGTTATTCATAGTTAATAAAAAATAAAACCGATGAAAAGTAATCAATAGGCGGGGTTTATTGGCTAGATGGCACTCGCACGGCGTTATGTAATTATAATGACAATACAATTATAATGTTATAAAATAACAGCTGTATACCTTCCGAAATAACGTGGTCGGGATCTGAACACTGCAAGACACGTCGACCAAAATCCCATATCTGTACCAAGTTGTGTGCACTGGAATCAGGGACGGACGGAAATTGACCGATATGTCGGCCGACGACAGGGCCAACAGTAGTCGGCTGTTTGCGTCTGTAGAACGTCGTGCGTAAAATATGAGTGTAATATACTATGTCAGTATGGTTTTTTTCGGTTCAGATTTTCAAAAACGACAGCGGCTACAAAACAAAAATAAATTTCACCTGTGGGCCAGCATGTGGTAGCCGTTACGGTTTGCACGTGTTTGTGCACAAACACTCTGGTCAACGCGTTTATCAAGCCATCGTATTCCACCGACGTCCTAAATGTTGACGCCGCAAGACACAACCATAATAATATTATAGGATTTCGCATTTCTAACGATTGGTACGAAAAACCAAACGAAAAATGTAAATCGATTCGAACCCTCAACTACTCGCCTTGCACACGAATGGCACACTTTGTTAGTCAAATAATGGCGCTGGACTATCACTATTTAAATATAGACCTTATATCGGGAGAGTGGGAAAATTAAGTCACGAGTCGCGTGTTTAATTTTTTTTCTATTTCACCTGAAACAGAATATTTGTATTTAGTCAATATTTAATTTGGATGTATCGAAATGAGGGTCAGATAACATATTTATGTCCCTTATTATATCAAAGGATACCATTAGAAAAATAATGTGTATGATACTTTATTAATATAAATATTACATTTTATTTATTTTATGAATTGTAGATATCATATTATTACATTGTTTTATATATGTAGGACTGTAGGAGCACTTTGTTGAAACAGTCAAGTATCAAAAAATGATATTATTAATAAACTGTGAAAGATTTTATTTTTATTTTTATAGCATTGTTGTGTAGCAACACTCAACAAAAATATATTGCAGGTATCGTTTAAAACAAAAATTACTTTAGATATTTTAACTTATTATACGTCGTATGCATATAATTATTAATTTATATAATATCTACGCGATTGAAAAAAAACCAGTTTGATAGTAAATTGGAAAAGTTGTTAGGTAGTCAATTATCCAGAGTACTTTAATTCAACCTAAAACACGTTCACAATGATAATTATTTCCTTAAAATAAATTTGTTTATCAAGTTAAAATTTTGTTTTTAAAAATGTTCAAATACAAAATAATTAATTAGGATATTTAACTTCTTAAGAGTATCACCTTATTTAAAGTTAAGCCTAAATTTTATTCAACGTGAAATACCAGTGAAACAATAGTGACTAGTGGTAAGGGTGTGTTTACACGACTTTTTTTATATGATTATCTGACAGTTGTTATATAATATATATATTATGTACTACTGAATTAATATAAAACTGAAACAAGATTTATGTGATTTTTTTCTAACGATTATTGTGACTAATTTAAAATTTCAATTCCAGGAAACTTAATTTAATTTAATTTTCAATTTTTAAATCATAAGCCAAGTGCCCAAGTGTCACTAATGGGTACTATAATGGCACTTATTACTCATAGATTATCCTCATCAGTAATCCCTCCTCATCCTCATACATATAATCATTTTATATTATGTACATAAATTAATATTACTAATAAATAATAATATAATATAAATATTTTTTCTTGCAACAGTGTGCTACTATAATATTATTAGCTGATGGTAAACGCAAAATATTCCTGTAAGTTGTGTTGCCTATACTAACGGAGTTTTGAATTATTTAATGTATTTTCCGATAATATAATTATTTAATCTAGTAAATATTTTATAAATAATAAGTACATCAATGATTTTAAATTTTTATTATTAGACAGATCATTAGTTTTGGTAATTTATATTTCAAATTATTTATAAAACGAATCCATTCACAGAATTGTATGGAACTTGGGTATTGACTTATTTCTATGCCTTCACGATATACTATAAAGGATAATTTTCTATTTTTAGCAAATATTAGATAAACCTACTGTATTAATATTTGATCAATAAATTACATACAAACTAAAGTATAGTAAAATATCCTTAGAAATTGAGGCCAACATGGAGGCCTTCATTTCAAATGGTTTAACAATTTAATATTTAAATCAAATCTAACTCATCCATTCGAGATTCCTTCAATCCTACTCAATGACAAGGTTACACGCCTACTAGATATAGAATAGGTAGCAAGCTAGTATTATTTGTTACATTTCACTTTTACTGATTTTGGCGCTAACCCACCGAAATGTCAAAATTATCAATATTTGTAATATAATTTAACAGTTACCAATTTTATGGTACCTATATATTATAATAAGTTTTAGTATTATATTATTGAATATGACAAAGACATTTTAAAATAATATATGCTATTATTTTGAGTATACCGTAAAACTGGTTAGGTAGATATTGTTTCAATTTCAATTGCTTGCAATTTTTCAACGAAAATATCAAGCCAACATATTAATATAATTATTATACAAAGTTGGTAGTCTATGCTAGAATTAAATATAATTGTTATTAAATGCATTATTTTACAATATATATTATTTAACGTTTAATGTTTTTTTTTTTGTCGAAAACCCTTTTAGTGCAGTTATACATTTGGACGAGAAGGAACTGGTCCAGTCATGTCATCGAGTATCCCATACCTGTACAGGTGTTTTCGCTCGCCTCGTAAGTCGGTTTCCTGTCCGTGAATCTTTGAGGATACGGGGGCTTCATGTCGGCTGACGTACTGCACTCGTCCACTAAGAAGTTCCTGGTGGCAAGTTAGCCGTCGTTTGAGTAGCTCGATCCTGCAACGCGGTGTCCTCATTCACATAGCTCGGATCCAACATTCACTATAATAATCTCTTGCTGGTTCCAGTATATCCGCAGTCGCTGTCTGTCTTTCCATCCCGCGCACCGTGATCGTCGTTGACTGAGTGTCGTTATTCCGAGCCACACCACTTCCGGCCACGAGTTCCGGACGTCCACAGACAACGGGAACACGCGACCACCTTCAACCGGTTGCCCTGAAACTTCAAAGAACTAGGCGCATATGTCTCTAACGATTGACATGTCATGCCTGTTCGACAAAAACGTTGAATGTGGCCATAAATTTGTCACAGGACGTGTCTTCGTTTTCGCCACGTTAAACCGCAACTCGGAAGACGTCAGACTTGCTCAGCACAGTAGCACACGCTTAAACGCCGATTCCAGCCACCTCCAACATGCTCAGCACGATCACTTGTGTAGAATATCGTACTGATATAGGTACCTAAGTATTCATTTTTTTAATTCACAAAAAAAGTGAAAGTATTTTTTAGTCCCTTTATCTGTAGATTAAAATTTGGTTTCACTATAATATGTGCCAATATATGTAATAGGTATATATCCTTTAATATTAATAAAATATTCACACAAGTCTTAAAATTAATTTGGCAAAAATGCAGAAAAACGCTCGAACTTTTACTACCGTAGACAGTAGACCTATTGAAAAAAAATTCTCTACTATTGTCAGATGATCCGATCTAAATATAAATATAACACGGCAATTAAAAGTAATATTGTGAATTGTGAGGACTTGGTGAAAGCAAGACAAGTGTCATATTATACAACCAGACTACTTTACACTATAACATAATATTATAACCCACCCTTGCATTAAAAAAAAAGGAATTTTCAAAGACGATAAATGTTAATTAACGAAGACTCCGTGGGTCCTGGCTAATATTTTATAATAAGTCTATTTAATTCCAAAATTGTATGAGAAATAAAGTTGAAACTATTTACAATTAAAACAATATATTGTAGCTTCACTGGTATTTAAAAGTTTCTTAGTTTTACGATTTTCTCAAAAAATAATAAATTTCAATTTTACCATTTTGACAATATTTTACAACGAACTTCCGTTGAATTATACTGTCGCTGTATGAAATATTTTCAGTACTATCACCTCCTCTCCACCAACCTAAAAAAAAAATATATAATAATAATAAAAGAATTGCATGTAAAGCCCGTAAATTCCTCGCATTGCTTATTGGAAGTTAAACTAAACTAAATAAAAATACAACTACCGCCGGAGCAACATATACACGCTTGTCACGTATATTACATGTTATGTATACTTGTTCCCGAAAAGCATAATATAAAACATAATAAATTCAATGTCGGGTAATACGAGCTGCTATATTGTAATAATATACGTAGATATTATAAACAAATGATAAATCATCATTAATTTAATATAACATTATTATAACATTATAATACGGTGATAAATATAAAATACGATTTTCGTACGAATTTTTCGTCTTTTAAAGGGAAAAATAAAATGTCTTCTCCTGTTAATAATAACAATATAGTACTTATACACTGTAATGTAAATTATAAATTATAATAGCAATTATTATTTTACCACAACAGTTCGTCCTCGTCATCACTCATCGCTGGAGCAATATAGTACGATAAATGATTCGTGTAGACGGCGGATCGTGCTGTGGCGTTAAAAAAACGTACCCATTTGATAATAATAAATTATAACAATACGTCTTGTCCCCGAGACCTCTTATGTCACGGATGAAAATTATTATCGTAAATCATATCGCGATAACCGTCGTCGACCGGTTTGTGAGACTGTTGGCCAAAAACCACGTATCTGCTGAGCAGAAGTGCGTAACAAAAAAAAAATTAATACACCGGCACTATATAAACCAACACAAACAGTCTTGTTCAGAGGGGTGGGGGTGACGGGGATGAAGAAAACAAACATCAGCTCACATATTATCTAAGGTGGTTGTTATATCATATTATGCGTAGTAGTAGTCTGTCGCCGAAAAGCCGTTTGCCTAACGAATACATCAAACCTGTACAGCACTACAGCAGCGGTAGCACTCTTTCCCTCCAACTCTCTCTCTCTCTCTCTCTCTCACTCTCACTTTATATATTATATTTCTCTTTTTCAATATACATTGTATACATAGTATATGGTAGGTACGTATTGAAATGAAAATATGAATTATTTATCGATCGTAAAAACAATGTTTGAAAAAAAAAAATATTCGTACTATACCGCACGTACAAAAAATTTAATATTTTATTTTTTATCGACAAACATCGGAGGAACTGGTCTTGAAATTAAAAATTGAATTCGACCGATGAGTGAAGACTTTTTTCATCTTCTGTCGGTCTCAAATTCCGTTTTTATTTCTTTTAAATTGTTTTATATGACTTACACCGCCACGGTGACTGCACCTGCACTGTTATAGTATGGGCAGTTAGTGTCTGTAATGTGTGTGTGTGTGAGTGTGTGTGTGTGTACAATTTCCCAAGTTCTTTTTGTCCACCGCTCGGCGGTTATAATATCATTAAAATTAATTATCGAAAGACCTAACATGCTTACACGCTCGCGCTCACGATTATAAAGAGTAGTCGACCACAGCAGCGGCAGAGTGCACTGCACAAGACGCTTTTACAATCGGTTCACAAAGCACCGATGATAGAGGTACAATGGAGGTACATAATATAATACGGCTGGTGTGGTGGCGGCCGTTGACTAGCTCTTTCTTCGGATTAATAATAAAATCGTTTAGTGTGTTCGGTGTCTATGCGGAGACGGTGGAAACGGCAGTCGTAGGAAAACTCGAGAGTAGATTCGTGTACAATAAAACTAATAGTGATAATAATGGATAATGATATAATAATATAATATATTATTATATTATGTTGTGTTTACGGTCGGTCGCTTAGCCTTACAATAATATAAGAGTATATATACAAATGCGTCTGTAAATAATATTATACACACACGCACACACACACATGTTTTTTTTCTTCACTCGCATAATATACACATTAAAAGCACTGACAATAAAAATTGGGGGGACGAGGTGGCCGAGTGGTCTAACGCGTCGACTGCGGCGCTGGCAGTCGCGGGTTCGCCTCTCGACCACTGGGCGGCATTTTTCTCCGGGCAAGTCACGGTGTCCGGAGTACAAGTGCCGCCATCCCCCAACCCGGGGCATGGCAGAAACCTACGGGTGCCCCAATAAAAATTCTGCCACCACAAACACACACGTGTACCAACCTACCCAAACTAAAAACCTACAGTTCCCTACCAACACCCAATGGCCTATGTTGCCGCGGGTTATCCAATAAAAAAAAAAAAAAATAAAAATTGATAATGAAAGAAAACGAACGAGCGCGAGTTGTTTTTTTCCCGCCGGTCGTAATGTTCTTTTTGACACTCACACACTATATTATCACGATATATCCGTAGTTTACGAGCAACACTAACCGATAATGATTTATCTGACTTTAGTCCAACGAGCTCGTCTTGTGTGTGGCCGAGATTGTTTCCGTCGTCGAAAAGAACAGATAGTGCACACCACTTTGAACGGAGCAAATTTTTTGAGAAACTATAATTTTTACAGTGTATTAATTGTACTTACGGTTTTGTCGACGAGAGCAAATCGCGTACTTTTAGAGCAGCGTTGTGGTGTGCCAAACCGCAATCAAATAATAAGAATATTATTTTAATAATATTATTATGTGTGAAACTGCGAACCTGTCGATTTGAGGCCAACCGCGACGATACGATGTGTAGTAAATCACGACGATCGGTTATCCTCGACGGTCGACCACGGAATTTGACGGTTCTTCCATGATATAATGGACGGTGACTTTTTCTTCCACCTTCGAAATATCGGTATTTGGCGGCTGCCGCTGCTCATGGCGGTAACTAATCGTTTCAGATCGGGGAAAAAAAATGGTCGATGATTTATAAACGACATTACGAGTTATGACAAATAATAATAATATCGTTCCGAATACCCGATAACATACAATATTTCTATTTCTCGTATTTTATATATTATTATTATAATACGCTGCATAGCTATTGGTATTGCGCTGTTCGATTTATTATGTATATGGGTAGGTAGTAATTGCGGAAAATATAAATGCCATTCTAAAAATACAATGTCAACTAAACGTTGTGCAAAAAAATCTAATGGTTGTGCGGTTTGCAAAGTGATCGATCCGAATAAACGTGTTAAACGAGATTAACTGCAATAATTGCGACTGGCTAGTAGGTATACGCACACCTCGTATGTATATAATAAATTTAACAATATAATCGCTGCGTCGTACGTTTATTCGCAACGAGTTTTTTCAATAATTCATCTGCAATAATCACTAAACATATACTCCCGTGCTATAATAAATAATGATGACAATAATAATAATAATAATAACAATCTTCGTTTTTAGACAATAATATTGGCCGGTTACAGTGAGTATTCGATGTGGCACTCAATACGCGAGGAAACTAAATGCGTCACGATTTCACATTACTCATTTTCATGAAATACGTCTTTCCGTAAATCTTGTCGGCTGCTGATAAGTATAATATATAGTGCAGAAAACGACCGTAGCTAATAACGAAAGCTACCCGAAACGCCTAAATGTCTGTCGGTGCAACATTTTCATTGCCCCTTCCAAGATAAAGATTTTTGACGATTGCGCTAAACAAATAATATCATTATGATATTATTCGAGTGTCATTTAAATGTAACGGATCCATCAGGGCCAACCCGATGCATAATACATATAAATATGTACACTATACTATAACCCTAGAAAACAATAGTAGTTTATCCGAAAATGCATTCGAAGGTGTCATAAATGACCCGATAAGTTCATCGAAATATTTTTTAATGAGATTTAATACACATAACAATATGTGGGATGAAAATTGTTAGACGGGAGTTGGGGTCTCAATATTTGTTGTCAAAATAATATAGAGTAATCAAAAAATTATCTGTTTATAGTATACCAGTTAATACATTGGTAATTACCTGCGTGGCTGCGCTTTAAGAGGACGTGGTACCCTCATGTGCTGTCTCCGTCTGGTACAAGTGCGTACCATTGCAAATTTTACGCTCAGCAGAACACGTGTAGCTCCGATAGTTTAAAAATTAGAGTGAATTGACCTCTTATGAAATCTTCAGGTAAGATTATTATCTAGACAAAGTTATGGGCTTTTTAGTTTTTATTATATTTTAATTTTAAAGCCAGTTATGATTATTTTAAAATTGTAAATATTTTGTATATCTTAACGGAAATCGTCAAAGTGGGAGCATAAAATACTATTATAACAGTTAAAAATGATTAGTTGTTTTAGGAAGTGATTTAATAATTATTAATATCATATAGGTACATAGTCGAAATTTGAACTGTAACAACTTCTATAGCTTTTTTTTTAACTGTTCCAGGTATCTAATATACCTGCATTGGTATAATGATAAAATTATACTTGCAATTTGTTTTACCAACAGTTACTTTCGAAGAAATTACAATTTATGTGCATACAATAAAATATAGATGACATTTTGTTTTAGATTTAAATATAATATTATTACCTACCTACATAATATATATTTAAATTTGTTTCTGTAAAACTAGCTTGACATAATATAATATATTACAATAATTTACCTTAACCTAGTTAAAGCCCTGTTACTGCGTATAAAATATAATATAATAATATATTATATATCTAGTTCACCACAGCTATACATGTATTCATTTATATCTAACGCTAACTTTCAGCAATAATTGCTATCTTTATGAGTGTTTATGATTGTGTGCAGATTACGGAACAAGTTACGTATTTTATCGCATTATAATATAGACGTGTGTACATCGTTAAACGTTTCTGTGTCCGTTTCACGTAGCGGTCATCGTAATCTCTATCCGTTTCACGAAATGCGTATAATAATAATTTACACTAAATGCGAATTCATAAAAATTTGTTCCAACGCAATTTGGTCCAGACGGGTTTATTTTCCCCACAGCGATCGATAGTCAATATTTAATTTTTTTTTTTTTGACGTTCCTTTCTGAATTTATAATTATTAATTAGTACAAATGCATGCTATCGTAGAGATACCTACTATTAGCTATAATATATTTATAGTATTTTCGTATAGAGTGATTTCGCGGTTCACTGCTTAGAGTGCTTAGACTATGCCATTTACACATAGGACTGCGATCTTATCATTAGCTAGCTGTAATTATCTGTGGAGTATCTTATTTCCCGTTTTTTTTTCTAACCTCACTTTTCGGTAGTGTTGTGATTTTTATAAGTACATGCATACATAATTAAATGGAGTGGAGTGTAAAAACTAAAATGATATTACAAATTAATAATTATGGTTAGATCATGCCGTTGTCGGTATAGATAGAGATCAGTATTTAAGTACCCATAGGACCAAGGTACGTGCACGAAAAATGACCACTGTAGAGGCAATAACCTGTCACGGCAAAAACGAATACAAATATATATCAAATAGTAAATACAATAAGACAGAAGTATGAAATTTAATGATGTGATGGACCTTTTTATAGTAAATACTATTATTATTCACTAAATAACTATACTATATTCGAAATTTTGTTTTTGGAAATAATACGCTTAACGCAATTTATATAAGTAATATATATTTTAAAATTCTGTTATGTTTAAGTTAAAACAATTGTGGTATTTAAATGGTAACATATAATATTTTATAGTTTAGTATTTTACACTCTGAAGCAGACAGGTATTTTGTACATCACTTTGATTGTTTAAACAATATAATATAATAATACATATAATATGAAATATTTACGTCAATAATTTTTTTGTTCAAATTATTCAAAATAATGCTATATGATGGATGTATATTGCAGAGTATCACTATTAAAAATAACCGAGCTTTTATATTGTGGTTTCACCCAAAAACCTACGAAGTCAGTAAATAAAGGAAACAAAAATGGTTATAAAATAAATATGCATAATATGACTTCTCATTTTCATGTGTTTTCAAAAATATTTATAATTGTTATTATTTTGATAACTCGTGGACAGAAAGTGCTAAATTCATTTTTTTTTTAAATCGACTTTTTGTATACCTTCTTATAAAAGTTTATTTATCAATTGTCTATAATTATAAGTATTTCATTTTTTTGATACTAAAAAGAATATTTTTTAAATATTGTTATTTTTTAAGTTGCAGTGTTTTGCTTATAACAAACCCATGGGTACTATAAGACTTCACACAGAACAAAATTGTTATTTGTTGGATTTGACAATCATTCAAAATCATTCTTTAGCTACGAAAGTAGATATTAATATAACAGTTAAACAGTTTCTCTCCTAAACTATTTGATATTTTGAACTAGCGCCAGTCGGTACGCTGAGCCCATGAGTTGTTTAAATAATCAAGTCATATACCTAGTAATTTACATAACATTATACAATCTAAGGGCGCCGAAAAAATATTGTCCAACTAGTAGTAATAATTATTCGTACGTGGTCACGTACTCACGCTTGCCGTTCGTGTCAATCAAAATTTGAGGGTGATATCCAGTGAAATAATTATTTAGCCAGTAATTTTCGCACACACACGGATCCCAGGCGGAGAATATAATATGAGGTGGAGGTCTGAGCTCGTATCGGTCCGGGTGGCGACGGACGATAACGTTAGTATAATATTATTATTATTATTATGATATAATAATCGGGTCGTTTCTATTCACTGTAAACGACGATTTCCGCAATACGCGTTTAAATAATAATAAAATTGGCAATTCCTATGCGACCCCGCGAGCCGTCCGCGTACCTTTAACGCATATTATAATAATATTTGTAAACTTATACACCTATCCACCGCGGACGTGATATGGCCCTGTTTTGGCATGGAGTCGAGAACGCACACACAATTAATAACGCGCGAAAAAATTCAAAACTCACAAATGAACCGCGGCAGAGAGGTACATATCGCGTGTATAATTTAGGCGTACTTCTTAGTGACCGGTGCCAATGCATAATATTATATTAATATTATGGTTATATTATGGAGGTGAGCATGAAAAAAAAAAATTCAAACGTGCTGTCTATACTTATAACAGCATTATATTATTATATATTGATATTCACACGCTCGCCGCGGAGTGTTAATTATCGTGAGGACTGTTAGTAGCAGTTTGATATTCCAAAGCCGATTTCGATTTTTCGATGGTTTTAACCGTCTCCCTCCCAAGGTATATAAGTCCTCCTCACATCGCGTTATGGCTCTTAAATAATAATAGCAATTTATTATTTATTTATTTATACAATTATAATTATTATATTTTAATTCATACATAATAAATACCATCGTCACGTCTGATTATGTGATCTTAGTATGTCTAAATAATTGTCGCTGTAATCGAACTCTGTCGTTTGAGCAAATATGAAAATGTCGCGTTAATAATCAGAAGTTTTTATGGTTATTGATTCGAATGAACTCGGAGTACGGTGTTCTTCGACCCTCGCAGTGACGCCTAAATGAATACGTTATTATTTAAGATATTTGAAGATCATTTTTTAATATGTGAACTATAATTTTAAGTATTCAAGTATTCAACACAAGTATTAAGCACGTTTTGGATTATACTCTAATTATTGGTTTTAGTAAAATTGTTCCACATTGCATATTGTATAAATTGCACCATATTAGTGGAGGCATGACTGAAAAGAAAAACAGAATTAACGGACTTTAATTGCTGAATATTTATAAAATTATAGAACAATACCTGAGGGTCACCATTCTTCTGCGATAAAACAAAATGGATAAAATGAATACCATTATTATTGACAAAATATATAGGTAATATGAATTATAGAATAATTATACAATATTATATATAATATAATGACATTATAATTTAATTATATGCATATACCAATTTGAATAATTAAACAATATAACAATAGAAAACGAATAATAATCGTATTTATATGCATATAGATACAATATATTTTATTAAAATTGATTCAATCGTCTTTACGTATAGATTTTTATTTATTTTATTATGAATAGTAAATGCCAAACTACGGCTTTTAGTTATAATTAATTATAAATGTACGTAGATAACAAAACAAAAAATATTAAATATTATTAATAACTGAGAATAAATACTTAAAAAATTAATAGAGAACGTACAAAGTAATGAGAAACATTCTGATAAATAAATAAATAAGTGGCGGATTCAGGGCTTTTAATTAAAAAGTATTCAAAAGTACAAAAAGTATCAAAATTGGCTAGACTCGGTGTAAACCATAGGGGAACTACGGGGATGGGGGGGCAAATTCCCCCTTTGCAACTCTGAATCTTCTACTGGCAATCAGGGGCAATCCATTTAAACAATAATCGTAAGTCAATATACCTCGCGCGTCCGGTGAAATTACATAATATTAAGTTAGTTTATACAATTCCCTATGTTCTGTACTAATCTGACTGCATTATTACATTAATTCATTCTACGTTTATTTGTAACTTTTTGAAGAACGAGAAAATCCTCGATATTCGAAATAGGTTAGAATATTTTTGAGACGTCAGTAAAAAAAGGACCCGACGAGGAGAAATAACAGAAAGAAACGGTATTTATAAAGACGTTAAAATATAGTAGTGGGGAGAGTGGGAGATTAGGTACCTTGTGGAACACGCCAGACGTCGTACTAAAAATGAATGTGTTAACGTGTTTATACATATTACAGTATTCAGTAGCGAGTAGCTCTATAAATTGAGTATCTTTTTGACTTTGGTTTTTGAGAAACACGAGAGCGAACATTTTAGTTCTGAGTATTATAAATAAATCGAAAGATACAACGAGCTATACTAGGCATAATGCATATATAGCCCTAGTGATCGGGGGCCTCCAATATAGTACGGTAATTTTCTGTGAAATATAATTTATAAAAAATATGCATCAATTAAACAGAGTTGCTGTCTACATTTTCACGAAACCACGACAGTGCATCGGAAAAGACATAATAATATTGTACAATATATTATACATACATGCAGTCGCCGTTTATTATAATCTCGGTTAACATGTTATCAATCATATACATATATCGTTATCGAAAAGTGAAAGTACTACGAACATACTTTAATTTTCGATTATATGGTATTCGTTTTGTCCAAGACCAAAGTGATCACTAAGCGACGGCCGCTGTATACAATATATTAGTAATTAATATAATATTATAGATAGATACTATACATATTCACCCGAGCACCTCGACGGTATAGGTATATAAGATCTTTGCAGTCGCTCCGGATCCGACGATTTTTTTTTTCATTTTTTTAAATTAATTTTGACAGTCCGCTTAACCCTTAATCTTTTCGGATAACACTTAGTTCAGGCGTAGACACATAATATACGTCATAGGTATTATACATTTAAATACATTGGAGAATGAACGTAAAATGATAAAAGCGGCTCCGTAATCGTTCGCAAGTACTCGTGTTACACGTAATCTATATATATAAAAATGAATGTATGTCAGTGTGTCAGTGTGTCTGTCTGTCTGTGTGTCCATGTTACCATGGTTACCAAGGTTGCCATGATTACTAAGGTTACCAAGATTTCATATCAATCTTATATATATAAAAATGAATGTATGTCAGTGTGTGTGTGTGTGTGTGTGTGTCCATATTACCATGGCAACCATATCTGTATATAAAAAACAGTAAGCTGATTGACTGCTATCAACGCACAGCTCAAACCATTGGACGGATCTGGCTGAAATTTGGCATACAGATAGCTATTATAATATAGACGTGCGCTAAGAAAGGATTTGCCAAAATTCGCATTTTAAATAGGTGCTGAAACAGGGACATTGAGATTCACGATAGAAATTGGAAATTTTATTTTTATTTATTTATAGTTGCCATTGGTTACAGTCTACATTAGAAATTAGCATTTATTTATTGGTTGCCATTGGTTATTCGGGCAGATCAGGTACAAGCTTGCATCAAATCGAATTATTGAACAATGCTTACCAGGGTGGCAGAGTTGCACTTACCGCAGAAAATTACACCCAAAAGGAGTTCAACAATCATAATTTTTTTAAGAGTTGCGATTTTTTACGAGCAACCAAATTTATTATATTAATCCACAGTATTACATCAAAATAAACTTGGTATAACTTTGATACTTTAGAGTTAAATCATACACTTCCGTACAAACAGCACGGGGTCCGCGATCTACCGCAGGTAGATTGCCTACCTGATAATGTACTGCTGCGATTCAGAATTTTTATTCAGGGCAACGGGAAAGATAAGATAAATTTTGAACACCATACACCGAATATTGAATAATGAATTGAACAAAGTTTGAGTAGGTAGTATTGAGTTGATCCATTTAACGGGCGACGAAGTGCACGGGATCAGCTAGTAAGTAATAATTTCGCTCCGAATAAAACGACCCAGACGCGCGTGCGTCGTATTAATGTCTTGCGATGATGATAATAATAGTAATAATAATAGTCCATACGGATCTCAAAAGAAAAGTAACAATAATTATTATTGTCGTTGTCCGTCCGTTGCAGTCGGCCGAACGTTCGTGACCGGACTGCGACAATACCACACGGCAAAGGGCAAACCATTAAACGATATATATATTTTTATATGTATATAATATATAAATATTGTTGGCTCGTCGCAAACGTCTTGTTCTCGGAAATCCATGGCACGAGTCGAGAGAGAGAGAGAGAAACGTATCGTAACCTATTCGGTTGAAAAATTATAACTTCCATCGCTTCCAATCAATCCGGCACTGGCGTCATGTACCTATACTCATTTGATGAATTATAGTCGTTATGCGACTTCATAAACTACCTATTTTTTTTTTCACAATTTCTTAACGAAATAAAATGTACAGTTTGCGTATGAGATGGCACGCGAAAACATTCCAATGCGCAATAATGCGTATGTCTTATATATATATAATAATATATACTTACTTCATTATTGAGTTAGATTTGTATCGAATGTACTATATGATTATACGTTAATTTATACTTCCTCCAGAGGTACATATATATTGTTAATAATGTATAGGTACCTACCTGCACATTAAGTTCGATTAAAAAACTGAAACGTACTTGTAAATAATTATTATTGTCTGTATATGGTCTAAAACGTTTTCTTAGTAAGTATACCAATGTTTAGTGTAAGTTTAATTCCTCGATGAACTATTGTACAGCTGAAACAAAAATGTAATTTTTTTGAAAAAAGTCTATTAAGTCTGAGGTATTTAAGAATTAATATTCCTTTTTGTAATTGCGAGTTTCGTACAGTACTCTTATTATTATTTTTTTTTTATTCAAACTATTGATTAATTATTATGTTAATAAAGTAATGTACGAAAAAATTAAAGCGGATATAATTGATAGCAGTTGACATTGAAATGTTTCAATACAATAATAATAATAATAATATATTACACGGTTTTATATGTGGTTGTCATCGTTGATACATCAAATACCGTTCACATGGAATATGTAATATATTTAAATTCAATGTATTCTTAATTAGATTCCAATAAACATGTCTAGATTAATTTAAGCAGTTGTTATAGTTAGCCGAAGAGATAATGTTGTATAATTGTACTGCTCATAAAGTAAGGTCACCACCACAAGTTCTTTTTAATGAACCAGAGATCGGTGTTTTACCGTATTAATAATATAGTACCTTATATTACTATGTATATTGTTATAGTTACACAACGCGTGCACGTTGGATATTATAGTACGACGTGTAGCATTGTACGATAATTATATTGGTCTCACATAAATCGTAAGATGAAAACCGCGTAGGTAATATAAATCTCTTAGCGTTTTTGTGCTGATCAAAACAACGACGTTCACATTATAATAATATAACAACCATACAATACCGACGATTGAATTATAATTTTCTGTTACAATTTATTTTCCGTTGTTTTATTGGCATTGTGTAAAGGCCTCATTAATCAAGTGGGTTACATTAAGGTATATAATTATATGCAAATGAACGACTAGGACTCGCCGGGTATACGTGTAGAATGTGTGCAGGGCGTAAAAGGTATTTATAAAATCTGTATTATAACATTAACATACGAAAAAGAATATTTCTATCCAACGTAAGATTCAGGTGCATAATATTATATGTACCTACGTACATAGAGAAACAAAATGTATTATTTTATTAATAATTACAAGTTATTTTCCAATGCAACGCAATTAAATAGCGTAATAATGATATTTATTATTCGTCTAAAATTATAAGCACATTAAATTTTTTTTACTATTTATTAATAATTCTGTATGTTGCGGTCGTTTATTCGAGGGACGATGGACAGGTACTTTTTTATTATGTTATAAATAAATTGTTATTCAACATGCAAATTTATTGTTATTTATAACCTTGATGTGAAATGAATCGATGCGCCTATAAACAACAATTTCAAATGACCATTGGAACTATAAGACTGCAATACATCGTTTTTAGTGGCTCCAGGAAGTATACGGGTCAATATAGTCACTAATCCTTTATACAATAAAAAATAGTTTATACAATTTAATTACAATGAGATTTTTTTATCTTTAATACAGTTTTTGTAACCTATAATTAAATGTAAATAGTTTAAACACATATTCCTTTATCGTGCACGAAAAAAAAACAGACAATTCATAAATCTTATTTTCATTGGACAGAAATCTATATTTGTCCTATAACGGGTTTTTTTCTTACTATTATAGTTGTAAACAATTTTCTGGTCCAATCTTTTATAGAGATTTATCCTTTACATAAATTGTGTTTAAGAGTAGTAAGTTTAATATTTAGAAATAATTTCCAAAATGCATAGTATTTTTTTTTTATTAATTTTTTTATTTTTTAATTATATAAAGATGTTTTACTCGAATATTATTGAGTATTAATAATTTAAATTTCTAGTGGAGCGATAAACGTATTGATTTAACACTGTTTTTTTTTGTCTGTCATCACCTTTTAGGGCCTGTGGAGAACACATTTATTTTCAATGAGATCGGTAAGGTATATTAAAAAATTATATTTATAGGTATGTACCAAAACATTTTTTTAATACTATTCATTTTTAAATATCTATATTCTATACGTAAATTAAAAAAGGTGCTCTGCTGTACAGTAGGTTACAAGTGGGTCACTGTATAATGGATGGTGTTAAATTTGAATTCAATGATATATCATTGTATAAGAAAAACGATTCTTATCGGAGACGGTATGTCAGTCTTGGTAAAAGACATATTATGTATGTTATCTATCGATAAGTATCTATGGTATTAAAACAAATTTACCTATAATAAATTCCAAATTAATCATATCACAATATCCATTAGGTACTTATAACGCATTATACATCAAGAACAAACCCTGATACTATCATAGATATATAATAGTGTACTTTATAAGTTTCAAGTACAAATTCGTCCAAATTTGAACTTAAAATGACTATAAAAATAAACTGTGCTTACGTATATTTTAGATCATAATAAATCATCATTATAAAATCAATACATTCATCGTTCCACTGAGAATCTAAAATATAAAAGTGGGTTGGTGTTGAACACAGTTGGCCCAGTGTACCCTACTATTTGGAGCAGTAAAATGACCTCGATTTTAGCCTCCAATAACTTCTCTGGTATGATAGGGTTCTTGTTGGTACTTAGAGGGGTAAAACGTAAAAAATTTCCTTACTTTTCATTAAAAAATTGTGTATAACAAAAAAAAATTAATTTCTCATTTGGTTGTAATTTCAAAGCGATTGACCGTAGGTACTTGAAATGCTCAACAAATTATAATTGTCTATACCTACATGGTATAGTTTTCAAAATATCTTCACTCGTTTTGAGCTATTGGTAAATATGTGAAATTGTAAGAATGTCTTGAATATTTAATACAAGATTCCTCATAAGTAGTTCATACTACAACCAACAAATCTAAAGATTATTTTAACTCATAATTTTTATAGAAATTTGAATTATTATAAGTTCAAATATGGACGATATTAGATATTTAAACAAATAATAACGATTTTAGTTATTTTTTTGTTATTCAAAAATATTTTTCCTGGGGATCTAAAAATTTTACGTATATTTTTATATATTATGAAATATATTGTTGTACATAATGAAATTTTAAAAATATTTCCATTAATTTAATGCTGTTTTGCATAGGAATATGTGGAATATTAGGAATATGTTTAGGAATATTGTAGTCTGTATATTGACTCAAAAGTTCAGAACAATAATATGTTAAATAAATAAATAGGTATATCATTATAAAAACTGTCATGAAAAAATCACATTTATTATATTATTACAATTAATGTAATGTTTTGGGCAAAAATTAATTCAGCCTACCGCATTATTTACGGTCAAATAAATTACTATAGTAGCAATATCAATATATTAGCATAGAATAAACTTGGTATATGCTGACAGACCGTGTTCGCTCAGAATCGATTTTCGTATGCAATTATTTATCATTAAACTCAAATTTAACACATACATTACAGTGACTTACTGATTGACGAGGTGCACTCGACACCTACAACTATACAACAGAGTGGTTACCTACTTTGCCCCCTTTTTTTGTCTGTCTTTTAGATAATCTATAGCAAAATATTGTTATCTACGTCGTGTGTCTTCGATTAATTTTATTTCATAAAATATTATATTATAATATATTAAATTATAATAAAATTGTTTAAAAAATATTGTTATAGTTCGTATAATCACCTATAATATAGTATATTATTGATTAAATTTAACTTTTTATAAAATCGGCGTTTATACTCGCATTTCGTGTGTACATGTTTATATGTTCCTATTTTTAGACTTTATCTTTTTAACCATTGGCGAGTGTGTTTTATACAAACTACAAAGTTTACAAATTACTTTTCAGTTTTAACTATACATAAATACCATATACAAAGTATAAATATAAGTTGTATGAATTTATTTCATTAGATGATATCTTATACAATTGTATATTGTTTGTTTTTCTCTGCTATTAATGTTCTTGCACACACGGGTATATAGTTTAGTCTACAAAGTTTTCTTATTTTTGGTATTTTTAGTAAACTACGAAGCAAAAAATATAAGATTTCGTAATCTCGATCATATCTGCGTTTTTTTTTTTTTTTTATATCATTCTATTTATTAACAAGTAAAAGCAAACAAATTAGCAACCGCGCTATAATGATTTACAATGTTATTGTATCCATATAGTTAATAAGATATTACACATATTCCACATAATATTATAATGAAAGAGTTTACCAATAAAACGACTTTGCTCCACAATCATTTGCAGCTCGCGAAAAAGTGGCAGTGTAATAAAAATGCTTTAGCAATATTTTATAATAATATTATGTAGTTATTATAGACGATTATAAATATTCATTTTGATTAAATTAATGTAATGCGGCAATTTATTAGTAAAACAATGAACCGATTTCCCACTCTTTTATTAGGAATACCAAGTTTTTTTTTTATAATTATGTGTAATTTCTGCGGATAGATATATTTTCACATCGCGGTGATTTGTGGTGACGTCAGTCGCATAAATTATAATTTATACGACTTAACAATATGAAATTGTTATAAAAATACTTTGCAAATTGAATGTGTAATGTTTATAAATTATACATAATATAGGATATGTGTGTGTAATATAATTTTAAAGTTTTCGTTGTTATGTGTAGTAATAGATTGTAACCAAGAACTGCTGTTAGACGTTAGTAAATCATGAAAAACATTGCTCAATGGTTATTTAACCCTAATGTAAAATTCCGTAGTATACAGAGGTATTTCAATACTTAAAATGTTTTTAGTTCAATTAATGATTGTATATATATAATAATAATAATAAATATATGATATAAAATTATAGCTCAGTGTCGGACTGCCATATGTTTATAATAGGGCCTCGCCCACGGTTTATTTGAAACCTCATATATTTTAATATCAAGGATTAATGGACATTTTTACGTTACAGGAATGTATTTCTGAGTGCGCCACACTAAATTACTATATTAGACTGAATTAACAAGGACCGCGTTACTCGACGACAGTCATCGTCAGTCGTTATCAAACAACATGTTGAATAAAATATTATGTTATAAAAATAATCTAAAATATATTAAGATAAAAAAAACATAATTAAAGGATAATCACTGCTTTTAAGAGTGAAAAATCACTGCTTATACGTATACAATGTATTTTTGTGGGTGTATAATAAGGACACAGTACATAATAATAATATAATACCATTAAAACCTTGTTGGTTTTTGACCGATTGAAAGTTGATCTCAATTACTAAGTACACGCTGATGTCACGCTATTGAAAGAATAAAGAATTATTATGTCTAGAAAACATACATTTTTGGTACTTATCGTTGTTTACCGCGGAGGTATTACAAATATTCACAAGTCAATGGATTTTGTAAGCATTATCAAATATCCAAGCTACATCGAACTCGTCTGGTTATCTGGTAATGTACCTATAATGACGTAATATGAGGACGCGGTATTCGTATAAATATCCGTTCTATGAATAATTATTTCGAACAATTTTCAAGTGCAATAAAAGTGACACACTACTACAACACAAATCGAATATTTAAAAATTAAATAATAAATTAATGTGGCCAACCACATTTAAATAAAACTACATATACCTACGATAGTAAAAAATAAACAGTAATTTACAGCCATATAAAACACTGTATGAAATTAACAATGTTGGTATAAGTATAATTTTATTTAAAACCTATATAGGTAGGTATTATAGGTCCAAAAAGGATGTTATTACAATTTTGTGGTGTGTGTATTTTAAGGATAGGAGTATGGGACATTTTTTCACATAGGTACAAAGGTATTTAATTATTTTACATGTTTTAAATATTTTAAAATTTAAATACATGTTCTAAATCAAATTCGTACATTATTATTTTTATACAGTTATACCTTTATAATTCGGTTTGTTTTAGAAGGTACCTATAGGTATATATTATATAAATTATAAACTTTATATTATAGTTTTTAAAAAATGTTACATTATAAATTATTTATCATATTCTAAAAATATATACCTAATTTCTATTAGAAGTATTTAAATTTAAGTGAATTACCTATTCTACCTTTGCCCATTCGTGTATGAATACTACCTATAGTATAATATCAATACTAGTTATAAAATATTATTGAAAGTAGAAATAATATTTGCAACATATTAATATGTAAAATTTTAATATTCAACTGTATGACTTACAGGAGAGATTCAATTGTTTAGAAATTCTCTTTTCTCTTTTCACGCATGCAGTGAGGCTTTTAGCTAAAAGTATAAAGTTTATTGAGATTGGATGTTATTAATTGGTTTACCTTATTGAATTCGCAGTGTGTTCATATGAAATCAACGACCGCCGCCGAGACGTCCTGTTTGTCCGATCGCGTGTAATAATAATATTGTCGTCACAGTATTTTCTATATGGAATACAATGGTAACCGGAAAGCAATATTATAAGCGAAATTTACGATCTCCTCATATATTATGCGAGTAGATATAATATATAATATTAAATCATAATACCTTTAAATAGGTACCAACCGTCTCGGGTTTCCTTACGATTTTATATATGCCCTTTATATTTTATACGTCCAAATGTGAGGCGTATGATAAAGTGTATAGGAAACTTTTGTGCCCTATAAAATATTTTCGCGGGAAAAGCAACATTATTATTCAACTATAATAAATTATTATAATGATATTGTATTATTTAGTCGAAAATTTATCTACTGGCAATAGAAATATAATATACGTATAGGTACCTAAAAAAAGCTTGAACGTGCATTTCTTCGGTACAAATTATTAGAGTTGTGTGTCTGTTTCTCTTCAGTCTTCCTTTTAGATGACTTGCCGACTGCAGTGTGGGTCGCTGGGGATGTTACTCAACATCAGTTTATGTCCTCGGCACCTATGAGTTAAAATAGAACGCATTTCCCGAAGGTCATGCGTATATTAAAACGTGGCCATTATGGTAGGAGGTAACGGAGGGGGAGGGGGGTCGTAGGGTTTATCGAAAGTCTAAATAAATCGGCTGTATAATTTCGACCAATTTTTAACATAGATGTTAGAAGGTATGTGGTTTTGGGCTGGACATAAAAATGTTGTTCCATATATTTTAATTCACTTCTTTAGTAGCAGTTTCAAGTAACGATCGAGTTATTTTCAAATCCACAATACAAAAACTTTATATTATTATAAGCCATCTGTTGTGTATAATATTATAATAAACGCAATAATAATAATAAAGCATTAATAATAATACTCGTTCATCGGTCGCCAACACAATCGTCGTCGAAGCTTTGTCTTCGTAGATTTATTGCCGCCGCGCCGGCCCGGTAAACGCGTACGTTAGTCCACGCGGTACTACCATTAAAGTAATATACATAATAATATAATACAGCTGGCACAGGTTGTAATAATAATAATAATAATAATAATAATAATAATAATTGCTCTGGACTTCGCATGCCGTCCGCCTCATCGTATAGCCCTCATCGTAATGAACTCCGCGTGCAGTTCGATTGTTCGTTACAATTGTATATTTTTTATTATTATTATTATTATTGATTCTCGATCTTGTTCCGCGTAAACTAGACTGTTCGTTTTTATTGGTTTTTATAATTGTCTTACGTGTACCCATATTATACCCAATAACCATATTAAAATCATATAATACACGAATGAACTATAATTTAATATATAGATGACTATAAGATGCCAAAAGTTGCACTATATGACAGTTGACTTTAGATTTTACAATAGAGTGGTGTCTTAAAATTTCTTTTTTTTTTTAAACATGACTTGTGTTGAAACTTTTGTTTTATTGCCATATAATTATAGTTATATATTAATATAGGTTAAAATCAATGTTGTAACATTTAAATAAAGTATTAATAACACTGCCAGACCTGATGTAATATTATGCTGTATTATCAATATACCATAAAACAGTATATTATATATCATTTAAACCTAAGTACTAAGTAGGCACACAATTGGTTACTAAAATAATATGGTTTGACATAATGTTATATGCGGATACTTATGGGCAAGATAATCTTATAAAGTATCTAAATACAATAAATACATTTTTTTTATCTTTGAATCACCGGACCCGGTATTTCGGCTGTAGTCAATTTGCACTATAATTGACCCAAAGTATATGTAATATATTATGTGTAATTTGGGGCGCATGTAAATTCCGCCCGAAAATGGTAAATTCCGCCCAAAATGAACTACAGGTAAAATAAGGTACATGTAAATTCCGCCCGAAAAAAAATACAGGTAAAGAAACATACATGTAAATTCCGCCCGGAAAAATGTATAAGTAAAAAGTTCTTATTAATGATGTTTAAAAGTTTAAAGTTACTTTTTTTGAATTTTTCAATCAAAACCTTATAGGTATAATAGGTTTATAAAGAATACATTTATTACTTACTGTTAATAAACAAATTTCTGAATGTGTCTTATTAATCATATTATTGTATTTATCATAGTAATAATTATAAAAGAAAATATAACAATCATAATAATATTATAGTAAAATTATCATAATCAATAATTAGCACATATTATTATAAGTCGTGTATATTGTATAGCATATAAAATTTTAAAAATTGTTATAATAGTAATAATTATAAAAGTAAATATTTGAGATACGATTGTTCCGTGTTCGAACATTTTGTGACTTACCAATACTACAACTTATAAGTTATAACACGCGCCGCGTCGCGAAAGTACGGTCGCGTCGTACAGTACTACAGTCACGGAACGCTTAATTTAAAAATATTTATTTTTCCGGGCGGAACTATTTTTGTACCTGTATATTTTTTCGGGCGGAATTTACATGTACCTTTTTTACTTGGATATTTTTCCGGGCGGAATTTACCATAGACCTTGTTTTTACCTGTTCATTTCGGGCGGAATTTACAATCTCCCGTAATTTGCACCATCTCAGGTAGTATAAAAAATGAATTGTAATTTGCACCAAAATTCAGATCGACTATTCTTTCAATATAGTACGTACGCACAGTGTCACATTCGTTTCAATAGTAAAGTATAATATAGAGATATGAGAAGCAAATAATACAAAAAATTTCATTTTAGATTCCGAGCGGTTATTTCACTAAGCTATTCACACCGTTCATCGGTACATCAGTATTACCGATAATATAATATGAAAAACATATTATTATATTACAATAATTAATAATATAATAAGTGCATAATTCTTGTCAAAAATTAATAAATGTAATACTGTGTACCCGATTACGACAGATCGGATGTCAAACTTTGTAATGATTACCTGCAGATAAGGCGGTGGAAAGTTAGAAATTTCAAAAAATTATTATTGACTTTCCAGCCTGTCTCAATGTTAACGAGCGTATCCGACGAAATAATCGAGTACTCGTTAATAATTTTTTTTGTGCAATTCACAAATAACATTTTTGACTACCTACCTACGATAGGTATTACAATAGTTCAAATTTGAAACCCCCAGGTTTTCTTCGGCATCCATAAAAGTCTGGCCACTAGGCCAGAGCTCAGTCCACCCGTGAATATAGTTATTTCTCAAGTGAACTTATTTACTAATACATTTTAATAATACAATGAGGCGAGTGACGAGAATATTATAATATCTTTGTCGGAAATCCAAATAATGAAAACAATTATCCACTTTAATAATTTCTTTTTTTTTACAAATTAAAAAATAGTTTGCGCTGTACACAGCAAAGACAGCTCTTTTACGTTTAATATTGCGATTTCAACAATATTATTAACTATGGAAATAACACGAGATAAATTTTAACACTCCTATGATAAATCATTAGTTTATTATCATCACTCAAAAAAAAAAAAAATCATAAATATGTACAAGACGAAACGATTTTGATAATAATCTACTTTTGGTTACCATCAAAACAATACAATATCTTCAGCTTCGATCTGCAAAAATATCATATCCTGCAGACTTCCATCCATCTTCGCATATCGTCCATAATCGCTCTAGAACAAATGCGATACATACCTATATTTATATAGCATACGCCGCGTTGACTTGCTGCAGGTCAACCGAGATATCTATCCAGAGTACCTATGGGGGGGGGGGGGAGAGAAATGCATAAAAAAGTCCGATAACGTATATAATATAATAGTATACAATACTATATATTGTCATCGACGTCGCGCCGATGCTCCACAGTTTTTTAATTACTCGATTTTTTTTTTTATTTCCCGACGCCGCTCTCTCGCACGTGTCGTGTCTGCCAATTTAATACGATTTTTTTTTTTTTTTGTCAGTACACAACGACGATGTATATAATACAGTTGGCTGGTCGCAAGCGAACGTATAGTTATGAATCGAAAAACAGGATTCATTCATAAAGGAACGGCTGTTTGCGGACGCTACACTCGTACGCGGCGCCGGCGTTCGGCGAATATCTATTACTATTAGTTATTACTGTGTTTATACATATATATAGGTACACATGTATACGATTATACACACTATATAATACATATAATATACGCACAATGCTTATTGCAAAACCTTGACCACACGTCGTCGCCGTCGTCACTAATAGCTTTCGGCTGTCGTAGACGCCGCCACCGCCGCCGCCCGGAAAAAAAATCGTGATTCTACCTAATAATGAATCTACCGGCGAGATCATTTTATGTCATCACAAACGTTTTCTCGTAATAGTGAAAAACACTATTATATTATATTATAATAAATTACAAAATATATTCTTATCTGTAATTTGTTTTTTTTCTTTAAAAGATGATACCTAATTAATGTCTTTATTGAAACAACCAAGTTGGTAGTCTTTATCAAAATAAATCACATTTTATTATTATCTCAATCAATTAACTAATGAATAGTTCTTTCAGTGGCGTTTTCTCTGGGTGTGCAAGTTGTGTGTTAACGCCCTAAACATTGATGTCATATATGTGTGTAATATTGTAATTTGTAATTCATATTAGTATATTACATGGCTATATAATTTTATTTACAAAATCTTAAAATAATTGTCATGTAAAAATAATAATATCAAATAATAAACTATTGTCTATTTTAAGCTCTAAACTCGACCATGCGCCCGCGCCGTCTGCAGCTATGACGCCGATTACGGAATAATATTGTATTATGCAAGGCTGGGCAAGTTAATGATTTTTTTTAACTCAGTTAAGTTAATATGTAACAATAACAAAAAGTTAAAAGTTAATATAACTATAGGTTAACTCAGTTCATTTAAAAGTTAATACACAAGTTAAAAAAAAGTTAATTTGTTTATACAACGCTAGTGTACCTACTTAATTTTTTAATTTTTTTCCAACAAAAAACTAAATTATAGACTATAGTGTTTTTATTTTATACAGTATTTCCATAGACGTTAGATTTGAATGGTAGAAATTTTAAACTTTAAACAACTTAAGGTAAATATTTTTTGACATGAAAACGAAATAGACTGTATTAGTAAAATATAATAAAATTAAAAACAAAATAAATTAACTTAACTTACTTCTTAAAATGAAAAATTAACTCGTTAATTTCACGTTAATAAAAAAAGAAATTTATTAAGTTAACAGTTAAGTTAATGAAAAGCCAAAAGTAACTAGTTAAGTTAAAAAGTTAAAATAAAATTATCTTTTTAACTTAACTTTAACCTTTTAAATCTTTAATGCCCAGCCTTGGTATTATGTTGTGTTTGTGTAGGGTGTAGCCGTATAGGACGTTAATAATTCGAACAACGACTTGTGGTATCTAATATCTCATATTCGTAATTTGTCGTGATATTTTCGGATAACTTCGGTGCCATACTGCCATGTTAATACTAGACCAAGTCGTTGAAAATGAAATTAACGACTAGCCACTACTCACTAGTCACTAGTCTAGCGCTAGCCTATACACTGTGTTTCGACCGTTAGTGGGGATCGTCGCGGCTGCACGTTATCCTGTTTACGTCGTAGCCCATAGGTACTATACTGCAAGACTGCAACGCCGATCGTCGAAAACATAATAAATAATAAATAATTTTAATAATATGTTGATTATTAATAGTTTATACGAATTTATTTCCCATAAGGGGGGTTTTCCTAATTGTTTTCCTCACACATTAACGCCTAACTCCGAAAGTCAGGAAACGCCACTGAGTTCTTTAATATAAACATGTACAATATATTGTACGTAAGTACGCACAGATGAGTTTCATTTTCATTCAAACGACTCCTGTCCTCGGTCATCATGTGGCCTCAATAGTTTAAATAATTTTATGTCTATTCCAAGTTGTCAATGGTTGCTGGACGTTCGGAAGGTCTGTGTTTAGATGCACATAAAAATAATTATAGTATAATAATATTATAGGGACAATAATATATCATTCGTTATACAATAAATAAACATCATAAAATCTATTTGTTTTCAAACCATACAAATAATTTGAGAAATATATTATGATAACAGACGTGGTTACCAAGCGGAGGGGCTATGGGGGCTTAAAATATTAATATTAACTTAATATTCAGTTTATTAACTAAAGTAAAGAGGTTAGAGGAGCAATACTATACTTAAAATATTTTATATTATATTGGTTATTGACATTTAGGAGTGATTGATAATCGAACATTTTTTAATCTAGCCCCCAACCCTAATTTTGTTATTTCTAGATCCACGCCTGTATTCAGAGCTTAATGATTAATTAAAGGTTTATTAATATATTAACTTTTAATATTGTAAGAATGGAGAGAAGAATTGATTTTCAGAATAGATAAGAGAGAGCTTTTAAAAAGTGATTGATGTTTTTTTTTTTTTTTTTGTAATTAAAATATTTATTCATGATTGATGTTTTGATGAGAAAAGATTGACTTGTGTGATTTCCCGTGGTCGTTTATCGTATATTTTACAATATTATCCTGTTACATTAAAATACCATTTTAAAATTTTGGTATTTAACGGTGAGTTCCGGTTAAAATGCTTCTGGATAGATCGGGAGAAGAACAAAACAAACCAAAACAAAAATTAATATACCTAAATACATACATTTTTAATACATAACATCACATTTTTTTGATAGCAACAAATTATTAGTCACAGTTATTATAATTTATCGTATTTTGCAATTCCATGTCAAATAGGTAGTACTTAATATCACTTAACTCAAAATCTCATAATGTACATTGTAACAAAAACAATTTTTTTTATATTTCAGTAATTATAATTATTGGCTCTACTTTTTAAACTGTAGAAAAATATGATAAGCCTTCACTACCACTATTTGCGCAAATGGATTACATCTATATTATCGTTATGGATTTCAAATTCACGAATCGATCATGAGGAATTGAAGTACAGAACTATTATATTAAATATTTGATACGCATTTCTAGATAAGACACACACCATCCACCCCTTAGGCCTTAATACATATTTCAACATTTGCGTAAAATGGAAAAGGAAATGTATGCCTCGAAAGAAGACTCAGTTCAACAGCATTTTAGGTCAAGTTTGCATTATTAAAGAATAATATACTGAATAGAGTACCTCCACAATATAGCCAGGGGTACGAGGCCGTCGCGGCCGAATCAATCAAATATTTGGTTGTCATTTATTTTATAACATAATATATTTTTGACACGTCGTAATTATGAATTTAGTTTTTTAATTTAAAACAATACATACGATAAATCGCGTATTTTACAAAAAATAATCGAATTTGTACACGAACATACATCTATTAATGTCATACAATACCTATTGTTTTTTGCAACGTTATTATATTGTATAATATACGTCATCTATGTATATATATATATATATGTGTGTATTTCTATTAAAACGTATCAATAATAACAATTGAGTTCAAGTTAAGACGTCTGACTAGGAAATAAATGTTATTTCCTGTGTAAGGTACCTTTTAATGAATTTTAACAATACAATAGTTTTTTTTTTTAAACAATTTTTTCTTGTGAGATATTTTCTGGTATTGCGGTCTCTAACAGTTTTACTGTAAGGTTAGGTCAGGTTAGGTAAAGAAAAAAAACCGTAGGTATTATTGATATTTTTTTTGAAAATGTGGCGCCAGTGAATTCTATAGAAATTTAACGATATTACTTTTGTCACTTTTATTGATGTCACCTGTAGCTATATAGGTACATTATATTATAAGCTATATATTATTAATGGTTCATTTTAAGTAAATATCTATTATCTATATCACATGCAAGCATTACAAATTATAAATAAACATCTGTCAATATCAAATTCGATTTATCGAATTCAATTTTCAAGCAATAGTGTAAATGTTTGTAATATGAGAAATAATAATTAAAGGTAACACTAGACAATAGTTTTAAGTCTTAACTCGTGGAAGCCAGTGTCGTTACAATATGACTATTAAATTTAAAAAAACAAAGTTTTGTTGTTTTTTTTTTAAACAAGTATTGTTATTTGTGAACACTTATACACAGAGGCGGATCTAAGAATTTTTACGCCCGGGGAAAATATTAAAATTAAGCCCAATCATAGACGAAGATTGAAAATACAATATCATTCCCTACAATTGTTTTATCATAACTGGAACTAAAATTACAAACATACTTATTAACTTTTAAACACATAATAAATTATCACACCAAAAACACTTTAAATTTAAAAACTTAGTTAACATATTGTTGATACATTTTTAATTACTGGAAATACTGTAGTGGTTACTTAATTGTATTTATTATTAGAAATAATAATAATATTAGTTATATATAAATGTTGAAAAATAATCAAAACTTTAATTACCTACCTATCCTGTATAAAAATTATAAACCCTTTTGCTGTTTTGGTTCTATGCGCCTCAGTCTTCAATTATAATAGATTTTTATGGTAAAATATAAAATATTTTATTCTGATTAGGGAACACAATTTAGGCCAGTAAAAAATTGTATTTAATTAAACAATTTATAATAGAAAAAATGAAAAAGTAAATATTTTTAAAATCAAATCTTTTTTTTTAAACATAAACAAATGTATAACTAGATATCTTGGTAAATATTATAATATATAATATTATAAACTATATATTAACATCATTTTTAATATACAGATATAATATACGTATCGTACGTTGATTGATAATCTTATAACAGTTATTGTGTAGGTATCAGAAATTTTAACGAAAACACAGCATCAATAAATGCCTATGTATAGTTACTAGTTACATTTTCACTCAGAATCTTAATAATTATAGTATATTAGTTGTATATGCTTGCAGTTGTAGGTATGTTAATGCCAGTATACCAGTATATACTTAATACTTAGTATACTAATACGAATCTATTCATAATACCATTAACTTTATTTTTTTTTTCATTAATTCCAACGTCATCACTACAACATCATAAACAAATAATGTGAAATAAAAATGTTTTCTTAACTTCTATCACCAAGCATTAAATAAAGAACTAAAGAAAAATTACGCCCACTAAAATTTTACGCCCGGGGATCAATCCCCGGCTTCACCCCCCTAGTTCCGCCACTGCTTATACAATATAATATAATATATTTATATAAAATATGTAATGTCTAAATATTGTCTTTATCATAACGGATAGATATATACCAAAATACTTTAAGCTACATCTTACGTAATAAATAAATTATATTGTCTCAATAAAATAAAAGTTAGTTTAAAATGTTTGGAACAGTTATCATTTCTGCGTGGGGAGAGTTGTTGCTGGTCTGTAAAATGGAAACAAGTTATCCTACAGAAGTTCCCATCGATAAAATCAGAAAAAAAAGAAAAACATTAAATAAATAAAATAATATACAATATAAAATATATTTTAAAGATGATAATACTTTACATTTTTTTCATTTTTTCGTAGAAATATTTTTACGGAAAAGATTATTTTATTGCATTTTGGTCATTTAGAAACTCTTGAAATATTGCTGAATGTATCTTTTCTAATTTATACCATCATCGCATTATAATAGTCTGATACGTGCCCGATGGTAGTCACATTAACATGAACATTTAATTTAAATACTATTTGAAATGAGTTAGAGCGTGAGAAATATCTATGATTTGACTGCTATACATTTGAATGAGTAATTAATAATTATAATTACCTGTAGCTATAAAATTAACCACATTGTCCTCAGTAAAGTTATTAATATATTTATAATGATGTTTTAAAATCATTAATTGTAGTATATTTAAAAAGAATACCAATTATACTAAAAATTCATTTTGGATTTTCAATAAAATACATTTTGCGCATACTATCACCAGTCTGCAGAAGTGAGCAATAAAACTAACCCATTTAACTTTTCCTCTAAACATAACGTACATGCGTGAAGTGTACCTATTATAGGTAACCTATATCTGATAGTATGATTATTGCTAGAACAATAATAAACAGTGGGGATCATATTATTATATATCCATTCATTTGTGTACGGGTCGGTTTAATTCAAACACAAAATTTGAATTACCTGTAACTCGTTGTCTGCAAAATAATAATAAAAATGTAAAATGTTTTTTCGTTAGATGAAAATGATATGAAATGGGTAGCAAATGGATTCCAAATGAGATCCATCGCGTTATTAATGTGCAAACGGATTTCGCTGAATCATATATTATTTTACCTGCAGTACTATAGGACATTTCATCACGGTGGTCTGCGAGAGGGTTCAGAGTCAACTGAGTGTACCCACTTGTACATTTATATAGTATTATTATACACTTACATTTCACTAATAAGATGTCGAAACTATAATAAACTGTTTCACAACGAAAAATAAATGTATGGTTTTGAACAAATACAATTACGACGACCGATCGGGATAAGAGACCAACTCTTACCACGGTAGTGTTATCCGCGTGTAGTACCTTTTACTCATATGAGTTATAACCAGCCAACCGTCCTGACGTTTTATATAAATTGTTGTCTTCACTCCGATTAAATTCTTTCACGACAATTAATTAATTGGTTTTTCAATAAAGTCCCGAATCCGGATTTAATCTTTATATACTTGAAAAAAATCACATCATTAACACAGCTGTCATTACAATTCTTTATTGATATTGCAAAAATATTCTATAGAAGGTACCATTGTTAACAGCATTGAAACATTTCAGTAGTATTAACTTAATTAATCGCATTATTTTCTCGTTTAAGATTTGAAATAGCCAAATTAAATAGTTATGTGCGCACCACAGTTATACACAATACACAGTAAACATTATCTCGGTTATAGCTCCCCCCCCCTTCTGATATAAATCAAAATCGTTGTAAATTACAAATTTTAAGTCACAATATACCAATAAAATGTATAAAAAATCTTCGTATTACAAGGTGGTTGAATCACCCCTCTCCCCATATAACCAAACGTGCCCGTGCGATACCCAGGGGTGTGCGTTTGTGTGAGCTTGTGTATCCATATAGAATATAGATTTTTTTACACTATTGGGTATAATATATAATGATATAACGATTTATATATAATGATAATATATAGGATATATGATATCGGTTTTCGCTATACTTACTACGCTCCAAGGAAATTTGTTCACATCCGAAGCGACACTTGCGATTATTTACGGTGGTGTTCGGTTTCGAATAATAATTCAGCATAACAGCATAAAAAACAATTTGTACACACAATAACCAGAATGTCCGATGAGTTGACATTTTCCTTGAGATATTATTTTATTACGTACCTATACTACCTACTACCTATAAGTATTATAGTAACAAATAACACATCGATATTTTATTAAAATATAATGTACTTACACAATATTATTTTAAATCACTGAAATTATTATTAAAACTAGTGAACTACGTGAACTAGCTCGTTGTATTCTGTATGACTGTATACCATAATATTATATAACATGTGTAGGTAATACATGATATTTATTATATTATATTCCGTTAAATAATAGTGTATACGAGCACAGTGACCAAACACCAAATAAAATAAAATATTTCTCTATAAACGTATTATAATAGTCAGCAGCACTAAAGCACAAGGGGCTTATTTTTATTTTCGTTCCGTCCGCACCACTCATATTAATATACTCATTATAATTCTTTGCTTAAAATATATGGGCACCTAAAAATGCGTTAAAATACCTACAACATGTATGGGTGCATAAGTATACGGTAGGTATATTGTAATATAATGTATTATTTTAGTTCGGAACGCATAAAAAAAAATTTTTTTTAAACAAACAGCTCGGTATTAGACTCTTATAATATGTATGTATATATAATATTATGATCATTATTCAAGATAAAGTCTTTATTATGCATATATACGCGTGTCGTGCATGAAGGTATACAGTATTATATAGGTATTATATTGTATAGTGTACATTATATTATACATGTAAGATAATTTAATTATTACGACTATATAATATGTTTATATATGCACGTATTATACACAAATTACCTACGTTGAATATAATAATATTATTATGTATAACAGTTTAAAATTATTTGTGTACGTACAATGATCATAAACAAAACATATTATTATTATATTTAATATGATAAGTTCTCGTTAATAGACTTGTAAATGCGTTTATACACGTATAAATAATATCATATCAAAACATCGAGCGAAAACCTCATTCGCCGACTCGTTACATACCCTATACACACTACGTATAACAAACCGATTTAAATGTTTTAAAATATGATTTAACATTAGCATGGTGATGCAATTAAGATTCAATTTTTTTCGTTTAAATATGTCACGATAAATTTAAACCACTATACGAATTCGATGTAACAATAATTGCAGTTTTAATAATATACAATATATAATCGCATACTAGTACGTTTCGACTTTTTTTTTTTTTAATTATTCAGAACAAACTCTCAAATATTACCCATTATCTACAACCGATATTGTAATAGTTTAATAATAGCTGAATACTCGGAATATGAAATTAAACTAGTTACTACCGTTGTCAAATTAGTTTTCGTACTTTAAAAACTTTGGTTGATAATAATTCAACAATCGCAGCAATATTTTAAATCTATAGACGACGATTTAAATAAAATCGTAGGTACTTAAATAATTATATTATCTTGAGTAAGTTCATCGGGTTTCGTGTTATAGTTATTTATCGATCGTGCACGGTGGTTAAGTCAAATAATTGTATTTTCACTAGATACTCTAATAAACTGTCATAATATAACGATCACGTGGTAATTTTGGATGTAGAAACTTAAGGCATAACCACAGAACAGTATATATATATATTAATAATTTATACATGTAATTGGCTATATTTTAATGATTAGAAAAAGATTTCTGATGTTCACGACAAAACAATTTATTTGAAGACAAAATATATAGATGGACAAGGGATACATATTGTCGTGTAAGAAATGTCGTATCATAATAAAAAAAAAATTAAATTATGCAATAAATAAGATTTCTTTATGGCCGTTGTAAATTGTTTTCATCTATATAATCATTTATTTTTATTATGCATTTCAAAATATAGCCTTTGCATTTATTTAATTGAAATAAAAGTTATATTACACATGATCATTATGTTGACTTTCTGAAAAATTCAATAAAATTTTATTTGACTGTGTAATATGTTACACGCTATGTATAATTTGTAGATACATCATATCGATTAGTTTTGGGCATTAATGTTTTGAAACCAAATACTGTGTTATTTTAAAACAAGCCATAAATTAATATGTTAATTTTTTGAAACCAATTAATATACATGCAAATAGTGTATTTTGATTTTAAAATATTGTAAGCTAAGCTAAGCTACAACGCATTTGCTGTCCAACCAAACACAAATATTTCAGGAAATACTATCGAAATAAAAACGAGTCACAATCAATGTTGAAAAAAGAAAACACTTAATGGTTGAATAATATCCATTAGTATAAATAATATATACGTATACATTTTTTTTTAGTATTCAGAGTGTAGGCAATAAAGTAACTTGTCTATCGAGAATCGCCCATAAAAAGGGATACAGAAGTAGCAACCAACAAATGGCTGTGGAATGTTTGGAAAAAACATATCATTGTGTTCTTGTAATTTACTACAACGTAAAAACACCATAAACAATTTGAATGGCATTTTCTACTTAACTGGTCAATTCCACCAGATTTGTCAAGACGTAATCATCCAAGTCTGTGTATTTTTTGTCCTCATATTGTTGTTTATTTTTTGTTTTTCTGTTAATTTACCGTATTTACATTGGACAGTGAAATCTAAAAAATTAACGTGTCGCTATAACCGTTGGGAATATCTTGCATCACATCTTGTAAATTGTAGCTGTAATTTCGTTACAAAGATCATGCCACCATGGGTCTATACAAATATAAAATTTGACTTGTGTGTAGAAAGGTTTAAGGTGGACATACGCATTGTCATATCGAACAATATTATCAAACAAAAAATAATAATAATACCTACATACGATATTTTAACGAGCCTTGTTAAAATGCATAATCTGTGTAATTATCACAAATTAATACACTATTTGATAGATAATATTGCGCAGACAGTTCTTATGACTCATTTATTTATTTCGAAGCACTAATTTTATGGGAATATAATATTATATATCATTTATTCCACTTATTACTAAATACATTTGTTTATTATTTTTGTTTTCGTTTAAAACTATATATGTACTTACCTATTTATATTATTTCATGACAATAAATAATAACTGCTTCTTATAGAGTACGTGAAGATTAAGTCAATGTAGTTTGGTGGTTATCCAGTTTTTAAAAGTTCAACTGTGATCGAATGCATTTTGATGGTCTCTTATTTGGACACGTTAATTATTAAAAAATATTCCCTAAACGATGTAAATTAATTATCCACTCACTAATAACTAACAATTATTAATAATTATACATTTAAAAATCAATTTAAACTTGCAAGATGTATTTCTACTAAAAATGACCACTTCACGTCAACGTGATTTGATAGGCGCGTACTTAAAATGAACAATATTGTAATAAAATATCTTCAAAAACACGCTTCTAAAATATGTAAGAAATAATCATTATAATTATTGTGTAAAACAAGTTTGTTGAATTGAAATCCATAGACTTCATTCATCTAAACCATGTGATATGATTCCAATAACGCTAAGACCGGTAGGTATCGTTTTGCTCGCGTAGGTTTTTATTCAACAAAACTATTTGTTAAATTACGATTCAATTGTACATGCTACATATTATTACTAGCTGGCTATACAAGCTAACTATACCTACTGGCCACAATAGAATCTATAAAAATAACACTACCTAATATCGTTTATTTATTTTTGTAAACAAACCATTATATGAAAATATCCATTATTAAGTGTTTAGCTCCACAGCAAAGTTCGTAATTTTCTGTACTTACGTCGTTCGTCTGTTGCAAAACCTTAAAGAGATGGAATCCCACTTGGAAGTTTCAACATGCCTGCAGCGGTCGTGCCAATGTGCCAGCGAGGGTCATCGATGTGTTGTCGACACACTCGATCTGGCAGTCGATAGTCGGATCAAGGCCGTTTGTTTCCCGTTGAGGCGCAGACATTTTGGTGAGAGTTTCCGGTCCTCACCCGAGCTCAATATTGACTCACCGGTGTACTCGCGCCCAGACCTGAGAAGTCTGCAGTCACCCGTGTTGAACGACGGAGTGAATACCGTGGTGGTTGCCGCCGCATCGACGTCGACGGGTTTCCCGGATTTTCCCGTGACTGCAGAGACGAAAGCCGTCAGTCTGGAAACGCAGCGACCTCCGGATGTCCGGTCATTGATAGCCACGCTGGATTTGGCCGGCTGCCGTACGATCCCTCTGGCTGTCGGGCCACCGGTGCGTCTCGGAAATGCCAGGTCGTGCCCAGAGCTGAAAATGCAGTCACCTGTGTACGGTGGAGTTCAGAATACCGTCCCTACGGCACCAGTGGAAATCCTGGCACGGTCTGAACCCCGAAAATCCCAGTCCACCTACAGCGAGAGTCGGTGCGTTGTCGACACGCTCGATCTGGCAGTTGATCACAGGATCACGGGCGTTTGTTCCCTGTTAAGGCACAGACATTATAGTGATAGTTTCCAGTCGTCGCCCGAGCTCAGACTTGACTCGCCCGTGTACTGGAGCCCAGAGCTGAGAAGTCTGCAGGCACCCTTGTTATACGACGGAGTGAATACCGTCCAACCGGAACCAGCGGAAATGCCGCAGAAACGGGCCAGGTCTGAACGCCACAAGTCCGCGTTTACAAGATCGACACGGTTCATCTGGAAGGGTCTGGTAAATGCGGCTCGCAGACTTTGTTGCTGCCGTACTTTTGTGGACATGGAATGATCTAAATTACCACAGTGGTCTTGGCTGTGCTACCGGAAGTCAATCGCCGATCAACACGTTCGTTGTTTTTGATAATATATTCGTCTAACTCTATATCTTTATTCGAGTTAGTCGAATAATTAAGTACCTATTAACTGTTTCCGTTTTGTGTTGCCGCTCAGTTACGTGTGCCTCAAGGGGCCATTGCGCTATCGCCTTTTCCAGAAAGCTTATGCTTAAAGGGAAGTTGCAAACTTGTGTTATACATTTTTTTTTTGCATATATTATTGAAAATGTACTAATATTATTCTGTTCTATTATAATAAACCACGATTATATACCTAACATATTGATTTGTTATATATATTATTTACTATGGTAATTTTCTCCCTCAACTCTTCGAAAGTCGCAAGTCGGACTAATGTATCCTTATCAGATGTGCGTTTATTTGTCATAGGTATTATTTTCACACTATTCTACTACCTATAGTGCAGGGTGACTTTAACCGTTAATTTTTGGTTCGGTTCCATAATTTGTTTTTTAACTTTATTTGCGATAAACGTTAAATCAAGCTATGTTCAACAAACGGTTAAAGATTTAACGTTATAAATTAAATGGTTCACCGAACATTTTACTAGAAAACGTTAAAATTGTTTATGTTTTTTTGAAAATTTCGCCTAAAAACTGTAAAAAATTTAAAGTTCTTGAATGATGAACCTAATAAACGTTGTTAAATTATTCATTCTTGTATATTTAATCAAAAGAACGTTTTGAAATAATACGTTCTCGAACATTTAACGAGAAGAACGTTTTGAAATAATACGTTCTTGAACATTTAATGAGAAGAACGTTTTGAAATAATACGTTCTTGAACATTTAATCAGAAGAACGTTATACAGTAATATGTTCTCAAACGCTTTAAAGTTGTACTTTCTTCAGTATTTAATCAGAAGAACGTTTAAGAGTAATATGTTCCGATTTGTTGAATTTTTATATGTTAACGTGTGTGAGACGGAGGTCGGAGACGCCTATAATTTCATATTACTTAAGCTTTATACCATTTAAGTACTTTAGTAGGTACCCTTTAATTACGATTTACGATTTACATTGTTTATCCTCTTCAATGTTTTGTAAAAAAACTAAATATTGTTAAAAATGTTTTAGATTTTTAAATATATTATATATATTTTTTTTTATTTGAGTTAAGGCTTTGATAACTGTGTTCATTAGCCAGTTACTGTAGTCGAAAGTTATGTTGTTTGAACACGTGTACGCGTGGCTAGGATTTGACACTAAAATGTTATGTTCTATGTATTAAAAGTTTGAAGAACATATTAGCTTATTGCGTTCTTCGTGTAATTGTTCAAAGAACTTAATAAGTTATAACGTTTTTTTAGTAATATTGTTCAAAGAACTTAATAAGTTATATCGTTTTTCTAGTAATTGTTCAAAGAACTTTATAGGTTATAACGTTTTTCTAGTAATTGTTCAAAGAACTTAATAGGTTATGATGCTCCTTATGTCAATTATTTAAAAAACTTTAAAAATCATAACGTTTTTTTTGAAAAAGTTCAGTAAACTTAATAGTTTATAATGTTATTTCATATGAAGGACCAATGAGCTAAATTAAATATTTGGTTTCGTTCCATTATATTTTGGTTCATGAACAACAATAATGTTCTTTAACCGTTTTTTTGCGTTCCGTTCGGAAACCCTGCTATAGTGTTTTATTTGTTAAATAGTTAATACAAAAGCCTGTTTTCCGCTCCATGGATCGCGGTCGGTTTCATTTAAATATATTAAGTCAAAAACTGAAATTGCACCTATATCTCCAGCTCACTATGTATAATAAATACAAATAATAGGTATACTTTTACTCTCGTATAATACTTATCGGCTACGGATTAGAGTTTACTTGAAAATATTATTGCAGTATAATATAATACGATTATTTGGTACATAACACGTCTCTTTATATTATTTTATAAAAAAAAAATATTATTAATATTGTTAATTAAAAAATAATAATATATTATACATATTATATCCCTATATGACGGTAAAATATGTAACAAAGATGATTTATAGAACTCGAGAGCTAAACACTTAAATGAACTACATCGACGCTCGCCGAATTTATAACTATCTATCTACTTACTGTGTTGATACCTGCAAATAATTACCGTCGTTGAATTATTAAAACTGTATCCAAAATATATGTAGGTATATTATAAATTATTTATAAGTCATGAGTAAATATAATAAAGGCTCTTCAAATATAAAATACAATTATAATTTAAATTAAAAATATTAACAAACTGAAATGAACACAGTCAAGTTATGAGAAACATTAAAATGCATTTTATTTAAGTATTATATATATTTTGACTTGCGGGCATTTATAAAATAATCAACGTACTTATAAACGATTATAATAAAAATCGTTGGTAATTTTCTCATTAAATAAATCTTACATGTATCTATGTAAAATGTTGTAAATAATCGTGCATATTATCAATCGTTATAGATTTGTCAAAAATAAAAAAAAAACCGTAACAACATTGAGTTAGATGACTTCATCAGGAAAACTTTAAAATAAAACATATTATGGGGTAAGTACCTAGCTGTTATTTAAGATTTAAAAATAAAACTAAAACTGTACAGTTCCAATATAGAAATCGATTACAAACACTTTATATCATAATAATATACCAGCTATTGCCTATTACAATATAGCCAGTGGCGTGTCCAGCGTGCCCGGGCCTACCCTGATTTTTAACCTTCAAGTATACCCAAAATATGCATTTTAAAATTATATATAATAAGCACACGATATATCGATCATATTTTTTGTTGTAAACAAAATAAATATTTGTCTATAAATAAAATTAATAATCGTAAAATTTATCGTCAATTCTCAAGCGCTTCTTGGAAATACCCCATATTTCTATTAGATATTACACGACCCGACGACCGTCGTCGTTTCGTCGGCGATCACCGCCGTAGTGTTGAGCGTCAAAAACTATGACATGGCTATTAGATAACAAATATTACACGTCACACTTATGACTTAAACAGTATAATAAAATTTTTCTTAAACTCAAAATGTGTTGACTATACAAGTTATTTTTATAACCAGGCCTGTCCTGAATTTTGGTCCTAGACACCGCCTCTGAATATAGGTACCTCCTAGAGTATAGACACTAGACAGTTGCAGGGCCTCATTTAGGGAGGGGCGCTGGGTACAACTGCCCCGGGTGCCAGTATTTTAGGGGCGCCAATATTTTGTGGTCAAAAATGTATTTACTTGTGTATTATTAAAATTTTATAATTTTAATTATTTTAATAACAGTATTATATAATATAATTTAGTTAGGTACCTATTATATATATTGTATTATGCTGTTTGAAATTGTTTTAATTAATATTAATTTGCATAGTTTAATATAATTATATCTTATTTATTCATGAAGTACCTATAACCTACTTAAATATTATGTTAAAAAAAACAACTTAAATGATGAATTATAAGCAAGGTTTAAGTGACATAATTCAAATGTATCTTTGCGGAGAGAGGATCAAGCAATTACCAACCATTTATTTAAAAAAAAGCACACATTGTAAAACAAATATTCTTTTCTGTGCTCAAAATCTAAAAGGTTAATGATGATCTATCTCCCAAAGGCCACATTTTCCGTGGGTAAGTCCCTTAGGGGGAGCAATTTTTTTCCCCCGGGGCGCAAAATGTCTAAATGCGGCACTGGACAGTTGTGTTATAGTATTTAATAATTATAACCATAATGGCATTACATTGTTTGGGCAGTTATAATATAATATATTATACAATATACCTATATTAAATACTTTATCGTTAAAGCCGAGTACATTACATCTACAACACATGCCATAGGGTGTTACTAGATTTCCCTCATTTTTAAAAATATTTATTCATCCAATTTTTTTTTTTTATTATTTCGTCGCCGGTCTGTTTTTAGATGAATGAATGTGTGGCGCGCGTGGATAATACCGCTACAACAGCTCTACTATTCTCTCGCTATTATGTACGTCGGACGGCGAGACCAAGACGTCACAGTACGTACGTGTGCGCAAATATGTGTGTGTGTGTGTTGGCGCCACGAGCCTCAGTCCCTTCTATTATATTATATTATCATTGTATGTGTGTCTCCTCTCGGTTTTTCAGCCGCCGCCGCCGCCGCAGCTGACCAACACCATCCCCCGGCCACCCATACGCCACCACCACGACTAGTGTAGGACAACACGCGGGAAAAAAGAACAGAAATTACGATAATAAATACGTAAAGTGCAAAAAAAAAAAATGAAAAGGTCTCTGCGTGTCGTCATATTATTATCTATGTATCCGCCTCCACCTCATTATCCTCCACCGACTTCGTTCAAACGAATGGTTTTCTATGAATTAAGTGCTTAAAACACTGCACGTGCATGTGCTGCGGTAGGTACACTCGTCGCACAAGAGATACGCATTTATATTTTAAAACAATATTATAATTATATAATATGACTCGAAAGTGTTCACGATTTATAGTGATAACGATCAACTGCACGGAGGGAGACCACCGCCGAATTCGACAATATCGCTACAATACAACGTCGCCAGTAATTATTACGATACTCAGATCGTACGTATATTAATAAAAAAAAAAAAAAATAATAAATATTTTACAGTAGTATAATAATATATAGAGCCATATAGCGGTAGTATTTCAGTCACAGCGTGTGGCATATAATAATAATATAGAATCTGTCATCGGCCCTCAGACGATATATTAAATAGTAACGTTAAACTATATATTATTATTATTATTATATTATATCCGTTTCGGCCGTTATATTATATAATAATGTAAAATATAATATATATGTCGCATATAAAACGACGTCGTCGTATCTTCCAGTCTGGACCAAACCGTCGTCGTCCATTTGTTGATTCGTTTGGACGTCGTCGTCTGCGGCGAGCGTCATCGTCTATCCCACCCCCTCCCCCAAAGTCCAAGGGGATGATGGGGATATCCGTGGGTGAGGCGTGCTGGAGAGGGTGTATGATATATATCATCTATTACGTCTTAACGGTTTTCCGAGCGCAACGCGTTCTCGATTTTCCCGAAACGACGTCTAGTCCTTAAAAGCGTTTTAGCGGGTCGTAACTGAAAGTTTTCTTTCGATTATTTTTTTTTCTCTCATTTTCGTATTTACTGACGAACCGAAATTTATAAAAGTCCAACCCCTTCCCCGCCGCACTTATCACGGTGATGACGAGACGCCATTGCGGGGCTCTAAAAATTAATTACGACGTTTGTACAATATTATACTTTCGTGTCCGCGATCCCCAGCGCCCGGTAACCGATTTTAACAACGCGAAAATGCGATTTAAGTTAGTTTGCAATATACATTATATCTTAACATGTCGTAATAATACGAGGGACGATATATCGAAGCTCTCGGTTTTGCTTACATTTTTCGAAACAATAGGAAAATTAAAACGGTTTTCTTCCGTCGTCATTGTCGTCTCGTCGTGACCCGTTTACACGCTCGAATTACATATTAGGTATATGTGCGTATGACGGCGGTCACTACAACATGGTATGTCCGTTCAATTAAAACTTCTGCACAAAACAGTATAATATTATAATACAAGCTCCGTTGTGCAGTGCACAGTGACAAATCCCGCCGACGACGACGACGACGAGGAGATGGTAAAACGACGACGACGACACAATAATAATAAAATGTAATTGTAATATATGTATATACTTATGAAAACAAAATAATAGTAAATATGATGATAATATTATAATATATTCGTTTTAATATAATTTTTCGTCTGACCAGGAAAACAAAGTCTGGCTAGCGTTCTTTTTGTTTGCCATGCCGCCGCCGCAACTTAGCTGAGATTTTTTCTTATTTTTAATTTTATGTACGCGTACATAATAATATTATATTATTATACACTTCGAGACTGTTTTTATTACACTCGTCTCACTGCTGGTGTAGTAATCGTCTGCTGATCGTTCCGACCATCATTATAGTGTCGCAATAAAATGCGGCGAACCCGCACAAATGCACAATATATTATAATATAATATAAATATTATATTATTCGGTAAGTTTCGGCAGTTTTCGGATAAGTATCGTCCCGGACTCGAACCGCAGTCGTCTGTTAGATGACGACGGTGATAATAATATTATCGTCATAACGCGGCAAAACGTTTTTCAGTTTTCACGTGCGCGCCGGACTGAGTGGTCGATGATGATGGCTATAACTTATAACGCTAATGACTATTAAAATTTGCGACAATGTTCGGAAAAACGGCCAAGTCGCCGGGGGACACTTATTTACGTGTGCCGAATTCAGACCCTCCGGCCACGTGTCGGTGTGATATAGCTATATAATATACATAATATTATATGCACGTCCTCCTATTATACACGACTAACGCTATAACAAGATAATATAATAATATGTAGATGGCCGGCTGGTTAGGTTTTAATATTTTCGTCGTGCCTTTCGCTTAATTAATATTTTGTCATTTCGCGATGGGCACCGGTCCGCAGCGGTCGGTCACTGCACCGGTCGCGAGGCTATATAATAATAATAATAATATTACACCTATTACAATGCTGTACCAGGTACCTATACAACTGACGTCGTCGTTCTTTACGGGTCTCGTTTGTATAGGTAGCTTGCACACACACACACCGGTTCCCTTATCACCATACGATCAAAATTTAAGATACAGCGTCGGCGGCGAAACGTCACTGGCCCTACCGGTTTATCGCGCTCCGGAATCTCTGGAACTCGGAAAGAAATAATATACTGTACGTTTTTCCTTAGAAAATAAAACTCTAAATTCGTCCCCCACCGGAATTCCAGCGGCCAGACGTTTTCGTTTTGATAAAATAATAATAACAATATTAGTATCACCTGTGCAGTATACCGCGATATGATATTGTTATAATTAATAGTACCTCGTGTTCTAAACGGACGCAAAAAATATGAGACATAATAATATATAGGCGAAACAGATGGAAATATAAAGTAGACGATGCTCTAATCACGATTACTACGAAAGAACAGGTGATGTCACTCGGAGCTGTATAGTAGGTCAATGGCACAACTTTGGCACACTAAAGTCAAGTTGGAGCCCCCTCCGACAATGTAAACGATCCAAGTTCACCACATCCTTCCCTCCCCACCACAGACAATCAAAACCCTGTCAACAGATAGTAATTGAAAAAACTAAAAAAATCAATGAGCCACATTGGGATAACTATAGGCATCTAGGTAGTTACATAGTATATTACTTTGTTAAATATAATACATTTAAATCAGTATTTCTATTTTTAGTGCTTCTTGTTCAATTTCATATATTGAATAATAAACATCCTACTTACAAACACAATAGTAGTGAAAACTTTATATTATCTTAATATAATACATTTATTTAATTATAGAATACTTCGATAAATGATAAGGCAATTACCTAACAATTAAACATCAATTTTATTCCCTATAAAATACACCAAATTCGAAGCTTGCTCTTGATTACCACCCTTATTTTTAGAAAATAAATAGCATAACATAAAATATTACTAATATGATATTATAGGTATTATACTATTATTATATTACATCTTTTATAATTTTACAAAAATTTTGGAAAAAACAAATAGATAAGAGATGTTATAAGCAAATAAATCATTTTAGTATAACAAAAGTAACTTCATTATTTAATGACTCTTGATGCAAATACAATTCACAAACAAAACACTTAAGTAACAATATATAGGTACTTGTTACCATTTACCAGACCGAAGCTAACAATAAAACGTTGGGATATCTAATACGATGTACATACATTATACATACCTAGGTACATAAATAACAATCGTGGGAATATGAAAGGATTCTGATGTTAAATTTTGCAAGATATTTACTTATTAATATATTAAGTCGGTCTACCAGTTAATATTTCTATAACATAATAAATATATTTATATAATATGTTTATACATAACATAATATATTTTTATATTATTATAATAATATTTTATTATATACATATTACATACTTATTACTTATATATGGATTTTATATTATTAATTTATTTTTCTGTCACAGTAATGATGTAGGTTGGATAATTTTTAACAAAAACAAATAGTATAAAGATATTATAATATTATATAATACCAAGTAATTATTATTATATTACTATCAGTCAATCAACTAATCCAATACCGACGTACCTACTGCAGAACGGTGTGAATAGATTCCACGGTATAAATAGCTTATTAAATAAAATTTTTTCGAAATTTCCATTGTGGCATTGTGTATACAGTATACAGTAAACTATGATATTATATTCGAAGGTGAAAAGTTTTGATTCCCTGCGAATTAATTTTTTTTTTAATTATAGGTAGGTACTATGGATAGAAAATCATAATACAAATATTTGGTGGAACATGAGAGGTTAAACTGTTTGGCTACATTTGTTATTGAATTACAATAAAAAACAAAATCCATTTTGTGAAAACTAGATGTTGAGTAAACATTCCCGTTTTTCCATATTTTTTTTTTAGTTTCTTCTGATTATAAAGAAAAGTATGAGGACATTTTTACTTTTTACTCACTCCTACCCCTCCCCACCAAAAATAATCATAGTAGCAACTAAATTCAATTGTATACCAGAAACTACACTCGAAGTTGAAGAATGATCTGGTTGAAGCATTTCTAGTTTCTACTCCTCCTAAAGGTCCTCCTGACTGATGATAGATACAAAATAAAAAAACAGATAATTTTAAAACCAATATACAATACACCACTCCACTCAGAATCTAAAAAATATATATTATATTAATTATGGCTCTCAATAATTTTAAGGATGTGTCAGTAATAATAAATGAATATGTGTAATATGTTATGTAGGTACTTAACTAGGGTGGTCGTGAGGCGGCTAAATTGCACTAATGCACTATAGTTTTAATATTATTGTAGCCTCCCCTTCATACAATTAATTTTAATTAAACTATGATTTATGATTATATATAATATAGCTTGTGGGGTTTTATATTTTTATTTTTGTACCAATATTTTTAACTTTTAAATTTTAACTTTAGGTTTTGTAGGATTTGTGGTGACTGTTTGATTTGTTTTAATGATAATTAAAGAATTTTTGTCAGAATTTGTAACACAACCACTGGGCACCACAAAGGTTCATAGTATGATATTTTATTTATTACAGTTTAAATGTATAATATGACTTATGAGAATATTATACCGTTACAAATTTAACGGATCTGAAAATTCGTGTTTTAATATAGGTAGTAAAATAAACGTTGACGTAAACGATTCCGTTTTATAACAAACTAATAGGACGGATTCGGGTTGATTTATTCGGTAGGTATATTATTCTATCTACAGCGCCCAACTGGATATGTTTGTAATTATTATTATTATTACTCTATAATGTGACTTTTTATGATTTTTTTTTAAATTAAAACCGAACGGCAATTTTAAACGTTTATAATTACACCTCGGATTTACGCACTAAACGAAAAATATATAATAATAATAAAATATACATATATACAGATATGTTTATGTATATTCATATCTCATTTGCATATATATTTGTTTTCATCGCGAGTAGTCGCTAAATTCCACGGAAAAATATTTAAATAAATATCGGGCTGGTCGTTTACCACTGCAGGTCTGGGCGCCGCGGATTATTGCCTATATGCGCACAACACAGTTTGATAATGGACAAACCTATATGGTCGACGTGCACACAGTATGTTACTTATAATATTATATTATGTTACTATTATTACGATCATCTATCGACTTTCTTCGGCCGGTGGTTCCACTGGGCTCCAGTCGATTCCAATATAACCTATGTAACACGCGTGTGTAAGCGCCACCTACCCGTGTATGTCATTATATTATTGTACACAATATAATACCGGCACGGGATACGGTGACGAACAATGGAACCCAGACCATTGTGTGTGTGTGTGTGTTTGTGCTCTCGCGTATAAAAATCTCCTTATGAATGTGTCTCGTGCGGGTGTGTTCGTTCGGCGAGTGTGCCGTCGTGGTGCAGCCTGTACGAAATCCGTATAAGACGCTAATTATTGGGCAGCCCATATTATATTATAGTGTTTGCATATACAATCGAGGCCGTCGAAACTATAGTGGTCTGTAATATTCATTTCGGTTCGTATTATATATTTGAACGGACAAATTCTACAATATAGTACGATGCACGAGTATAAAATATAATAGTCACTTTTTATAATAATTATTTAAGTGTTTTTTTTTTTTTTTTACATGGGATATTACAATAAACCTACCTATAGGGTGGAGATGGTGAACGAAAACCGCAAATACCAAATTAACCGACTGTTATTGAATCGTATTTTAAACGTTTTGTATGGTTTTATCCAAATCACAATAATTAAGAGTGAGTTAGCTATGAGGGAGTTCTGCAGATGGTTAGATAAGTACAAATTATTTATCGTTATAGTTTTATTTTTTCATTGTTTCATAGTCCATGGTTAAATTACTAAATATAATAGTATAGATACTATTGGTTGGCATATATTTAAAAGTCCTTAATTCTAAGTATATAATTTAGTTTCGCATGGGGGTAAGTATTGTGCAAACGGTTCACCCTCATGCAGCGATACCACAAGGAAACAAAAGTATATATATAGTTAAATCGAAGTACCTATATTTAAAACTAACCATAAAAAGTGATACTTATATATTATATTATATTAGTATAATATTATAATTTATAATGAATTACACATATACCTAAATAGGTAATATATGTCATCCGGTCATATTAGATTTTGATGAAATAAATCTAGTTTACATAAATTAAATTTGTATAATCTAATAAAATATCAAATTCATTTAAACTTTCAATATTTAAAAAAATTAAATAATTTTTCATCTATATTTGTACTCATGTACGGCGTTAATTTAAATAACTTAATATTATACATTCATTAAATAATGCCTGGTCGGAAATAAGTAATAACAAAATATTCTTATAAACAAAATTGTTGAACGATTCAATTCCAAAAAAAAAAAACAAAATTATACCTACCCTATAAACTATGTAGAACCTGTCCCTAGAGCTTGGATAAAACTATTAAAAACAGTTTTGTCATAAATCTCTCAATCGAGTGTCGAATGCTATCTGATAACTTTCGATATGGGCGGTAGGGTGGTCTTTGATTATGGCCAAGATCGATTTTTAGGACAGACGTGCCACTGTTAAAAGCCCCAAATGTGCAGTATTTACTTTGGTATAGCCAAAGCCTGAATTTTGGGGGGAGGGTCACATGCCCCCCACCAGGTAATCCGACTATACAAATCTTGAAATCTTCTTAAGTTAAGAAAGTATGCAATATATTTAACTTATTATAATATTAAAATATTGTTTTCCTAAAACTATACTTTATAAAAGTTAACATTTATTTTATGTTTCTATTATTGAATAATATTATGTTGACATATATCGTTAGTGACCAGTCGCAATAATATTATTTCATGAAGTACAATATAAACATTGAACAAGGTACAATATTATTATCTTGAAATCGTGGTTATGACAACAGGTACCCGTTCAGGTTAAAAAAATGAAAATAATTCAATCAAATTAGTATGTGAAACGGGTGTCACCGGTTTCCGCCAAAAATGAACTTTCCGTAAAATTAGAAAAAATGTCATTCCTTTTTCCGCCAATTATAAATTATAGAATTTTAAAGTTTGGGAACCCTTACTTAAAGGGTTAATAATTTTATATATATTTTTAAGTAACTATAATATATTGTATAGGTTACATAATAGAGTTACATATGAATATTTTTTCCAATTATTATTTATTAGTTATTACACAATAGAAATTATATTACTATATTAGTGTGCCAACAAAATAAGTCAAAAAATTTACTTTTATCATAACACCTATGGTTTATTTTGAGATATATTAATAGTATATATTATGGTATATAATATCTTATATGGTGGGTTTTTAATTTGTATGCCTGTATGCGTCTTTATCTACGTAGAAAATATTATTTTATAGATATTGATAATATTATCTAATCTGTCATCTCATATCATACTGCAATAGTTTGTTCGATTTGTTAGAAATATTATGGCATTGAGTACTGAGATTCAGGGGGGGCTATGGGTGCTCGGCCACCCCCTGTCGTCTAAGGCACTCTAAGCCATTAATAAAATACATTTTTATTCAAAATTCTAAAAGAGAAAGGTATAACCATTATTTATTTTTTTTGTTTCTGTCATCAGCGTATTTGGGGCAGTACAACTGCTTTGATTTTTTTTTCAACAGTACCTATCTCGATCGATGGTAAAGTGAATATAGTTGGTTCATTCAGAAGGGCAAAATTTAAAATTTCAATAGTTTTAAAAGCTAATAGAATAAGGGAATAATAATAAGAAAAAATAATAAGAAAAAGGGAATTTTTAAGCAAAATCAGTTTTCGACGAAATCAATTTTGGTTTTTGGTGTAACTCTAAAACAAATAACCGTAGATAGGTTCACACGATCAAAATATTTTGACTTGTTTTGAGCTGTTTACGAACATAATAAATTTTCAGTTTTTTTAGTTTTTTTTTCTGTGATTGATAATACAATTTTATTTGTTGTGCAAAAAAGCTAGAAAATTGAATACAAGGTTCTTAATATATTGTTACAATGACATTTTAAAAATATGAAATATACAGTCACAGTCTTACCGTGTTTAATCGGATGTTCAAGACAAAATATGATGACTTTAACATCAATAATAAAATAGCATATTATTTTGTTATGTGATGATATACAAATAGAATTTATTAACTATAGAAAAATAATAAAAATATTTTTGTCTATACCAGCATCTATACTGGTGCATCTGAAAGAACATTTTCCTGTTTAAAACGTTTAAAAAGTTATTTAAGAACCAGCAGGGGACAAGAGAGTTTAAGCGGATTGGCATCATTACAAATTCAACGATTAGTGCTAATTGACTTTGAAAACATAATTGATGAATATGTTTCATACGGAGTAGGAGGTAATAGAAAACTATTATTAAAATAATAACAATAGAATAGATATTTTTATTTTAAGATTAGTTATCATTTTTTTTTTTTTTAAATTTGGTTAAATTAAGTAAAAAAATTATTTTTGGTTATAACTCATTGTCCCCCAAGTACAAAATATGTTTAAATAATATTTATACTACTTACTTTTTAAATTACTCTAGCGCCTTTTTATTATTGATCTCTCATGCAAGTATACTTATAATACTATTTTACAATATGGGTAGGTATCCTGCAGTACTTACACTGTACAATATGTTTCTAAACCGCATAAAATGAGTCTTAAGACTGAACGGGGTTCAGGGTTTTGATTATGGTGAATAAATTATATTGCTCCTCCCCCTAGATTTTTATCCAGTTACTGAGTATAGCTGCGGTGCGGCGGTTTGCGTGAATGATTTTAACCGATGATGTAATAATATCATATTTTAATATAAAAATAATCGTTTCCGTCGATTATTCGCACTATACGCCACACGCTTCGTTGCGGACAGATATGTCTTTAATAATAACAATAATATTGCGTTTAAAGGCGTATAATAATAATAATAATATAATACGATTTATCGTACGCCGATCGTCGCCGTCACCAACGCTGTCCCCCCGTCGACGATGTGTGAACATATTAATAATTGACGGTGGTAGGTTTGATCGTTTCTGACGGGGCAATTTTTCTCTGAAACCCATAATGTAATTCAACAGCAAATAATATGCAAATTCCGTTCGCCAACGCGGACCGACTCGACGCGATGAGGGTCGTCACCATATTGTTTTATATTATACTTTAACTGGGGCCCGCTGTTTGGCTTCGGTCAGAGACGTGTTCTGAGTGGCAGCACAGGCCGGTGTCACTAGTTCCCGGATGGGTGACCGACCACCCGCGTTTTAGAGACAGGTCCTTGCCACACATACACGTGTTCAAACCAACCGTACGCTCCCACACAGTAACAACTATAATGACCTCAACTGTCGAAGCCTTAACTCAAAAAAAAAAACTTTAACTGTACGAATACAGACTTAAACTGTGTTCAGAATAGTGCACGATATAACCAGTCACCAGTTAACTTGTCCTGCACGGCTCGTTGTTTTGCCACTTCAATTCATATACCTATACACTAATAATACCAAACAATAATAATAATAATAATACGTGTTACATTGTAATAATATGACATTTGTTTTGTGGAATAACTATATTTTATTTGGAATTTTTATTTGTTTTTTAAATAAAAAATGTTAATTTAAATATTATTATATGTATTTTGGATAAATTTATAGTAATATATCTTTTAGATTCTGAGCTGAATGTAATGGTTTTAAATCCTACGTAGTTTATCATATAATATTAGAATGATTTATCATAAATTTAAATTTAACATATCCATAATACATTACAGTGAATACGCAATGGTCTCAATGAGTAGTTTAACTTTCAACAGTGAAATAGTTAAAAGTTAAAGCTTTTACTAAACAGTAGAGTGAGTTTCCCAGTTTTTTATAAATGCGAATCTCGCAGTCCCCATAATTCCCGCCAAACCTTTGAAACATCTTAAACATAGTTATATCGTGTCAAAATGTTTTGGAGTACCCCTGCAGTGTAAATCTACTTTAAATACTTTTAACTAAAATACTAGTTCTAAATTCAAATTATATCAAAATATTATTTCAACAATGTTCTGCTTCAGAAAATAAAATTAAAAATGAATGTTTTCATTCAAAAAAGTAAAAACTTAAAAACTATAGCAATAAAAATTGTAAAAAAAAATCTTTTAAAATTTTGAATAATTGCAATGACATCAAATTAAAAATATTTTCAAAAAAGTTAAGACTTTTCAAATAATAAGACACTTAATTGATCACCTTGTATTTCTTAAAAAAAACGGGGGAGAATTAATATATTATAGCAATTTATTGATTTCAATTTGTGAAATTATCTATAATTAAAAACTTTTGAATTAGCATAATGCTTATATTATGTTCTAAAAATTTTAATATTTGCATTTACCTAGACTGGAAAAAGCCCAAAATAATTCAGAAGTGGGCAATCTTATATAAAAAGAAAAAATTAATAAAACAAAATTATATAGGTACACATACCTATATAATATTATAACTATTATAATAAGAAATAACCACATTAATTAATATACATATATACTAGCTGATCCCGTGTACTTCGTTACCCGTTAATTAATGTACCAAATCTATATAGCTCAAACTTTGTTCAATTCGTTATTTAATATTCAGTGTATGGTATTCAAAATGTATCTTAAATTTTCCGTTGCCCGGAATAATAATAATAATAATAATTCTGATTGGCAGCAGTATATTATCAGGTTGGCAATCTACCTGCGGTAGATCTCGGCCCCTTGATGTTTCTAAGTAAGTGTATGATTTAACTCTAAAGTATCAAAGTTATACCAAGTTTGTTGTATTCCGCCTATGGTGGATTAATTTAATCAGTTAATACAAAATCCTAACTGTACTCATATCATATGATGAATAAAAAGAAACAAAATTTAACCACTTTTAAATTAGCCTCTCTTCTTCCCGGAAGTCTAATCTACACACAAACATTCATTTATTTATATAATTATTTATTTAATTATATTAACGTTGTTTATAAATTATTTCTAATTATTTCTGATTTCAAGGCGACCAATATTTATTATTATAATAGCAGCTTTAAAACCCATGGCAACCATTTATAAACAAAAATATCCACCATAAATCTCAACATTCCCGTTTGAGCACCTCCACGGAATGGGCCTATCGGGTCCGATTGTGAATCTAAAACATTCTAGGGCCCACTAAAGCACACACAACAAATTTCATCAAAATCGGTCCAGCCGTTTAGGAGGAGTTCGCTTACAAACACACGTACAATATAACTAAATAATATATAAAGATATATATGTATATATTAATTAATGTGAAATGAATACATTGTTCATCGAACTTAACTCATATAAAGTATCAACACAATTTCATTAAATTCCCAACCCTTATAATAACATAAAATAGAAAGTTGTAATCGAGGAATCGAGGATGAGTCTTCAGTGTTTTATGATGAAAAAAATGAATTATGAGATGTTACACAATAACCGGCGTTGAACGGCACAAGAAGTATTATATTCTGTGGAAGGATTTATTTCGTAAATGTATTTATATTGTAAATGAGAGGGAGTAGACAATTTGTTTATGGAACTATAGTATACGTACATAAGAAACGGTTCATGGCAATTTAATTTCCCTAAATACCCGCAAAACGAGAATCGGAGAAAGTTAAGTTTATGGTTTTTGAGTAATGTAAAGCTGGTAGTTTGAAAATTTTATTAGACGAATTAGTGGCGAGAATCATATGCAGGAAAATAAGGCAGGTTTGCGAATCAGTAACTGCGTTATATGACTTATAACGCTTTAGTGCACGGTTGACAGAAGAGATGAATTTTTGTAGTGCTTAAAATCTTAAATTATTGCTATGCATTCGGAAATCCGTGTATATTTTGATAACGACGTTTAAAGTATTTTTTTGAGCAAAAGATTATCTCGTATGAAATTAGAATATCGAGGTACAATCGATCCAAAAGAAGTTTCATCAAGCCAATCATTTACGCTCATTTTCTAAAATAAAATAATAATTACCATCATTTATAAGCGTATATTTTGTACGTTTCTCAATCGATATATTATTATTGTAGGTACCCATTTTAATATCATTGTATATATTATATTATATGGTTCTTAATACAATATAATATGTCTTGAAGATATTTACGATAAACGCGTAAATCTAATCGATGTTTCGTATCCGATTATCATCGTTGTATACGAGTAAATTATTATAATATATATTTAAAAATCGACTAATGTGAAAACCACTATTACAACAATATTACCTAAACGCCGTAAACATTCAAAATACTTGTTATCCTAATTTTCAATCTCGAACGTTTAAGCTGTTATTACTTTAGAGGTTCATAAAATAATATTATAAACCTCTTCAGCTATATATCGACCGCGGCATTATAGTTTTTATGCTTTTATATGTGCCGACTTCGTGGAGAAAAAAAATAGTTAATGTCGAACGACATAAAAATTAATTTTATTGACGGCGTTGTTGTGCAAGACAAATGTACTTAAACATTTTTAAACAAACATATACTTCTCCGATCGTATTCAATATTAATATACTATATCTGCATCAATGTGTATATACAATTGTGTGTGTGTGTGTGTGTGTGTGTGTGTGTGTGTGTGTGTGCACACGATATGATGGAACATATGCCTGTACAATACTGATGTGCCATATAATTATAAAGGTACATGTTACATCTTAGCTATTTGATTTCGAACGTTTATTTATTTGTTTATTAATTTTTTTTTTTATTTCGATCGCGTGTGACGACGAGATATTATTATGTATAAATATGCACTTGTGTAGTATAGGCAAACGTATTTTATATTCAAATCGTCTATACGTAATTAATTCAATTGTGTACGTGAAACAATACGCGATTACGACGGTTCGTGACCGATAAAAAAATAAACGAAAGAGTGGTTTTTTTTTTTTTATCCCAGAGCCTCGATGGACGTCCGTCGCCCATGGCTCATCCACATGATATTTACCTCTAACACACGTGTCCGTCACACTATAGGTACCCGTGGCAAGCATGTATCAAAAAGGAATTTGAGGTGGAAAAAACTTATCGTCATAAATATTTTCTCAACCCTTTATAAAAAGAAACGAGAAAAAAACGTCTCCCAAAGTGGACCAAAAAATAGTCTACTATTATACATCTACGGATTGAAAATCGACACTGAAAATGATCGTCCCTCAATAATTTGGAGAGGAGTACTTTTTAGGGACTTTCCCGCCATAGCAGCTATAAGGCAATATAGACTGTTGATACCACGAAAAGTATAATAATAAAAAATAGAAAAAATTCCTAATATTTAAAAATCTCAGAATGATCTAACTATATTATCTATTAGCGTATTTTGTAGTTTCGATAGTCAATTTTACTCGACAGCAGTCAATGCTCGAATTGGGATAAAAGGAGAAGGGGGATGCGTAAAAAGTGTAAAAAATATGTGCGTACCTGAATATGGAAATATCTTATTGATTTTGTTATAATATTAGAAGGGGTACGTATAAATATTTTCTACAAAGAAAGGGGACTCCGACCCCCGCGTCCCGACTCAATTCAACCACCGACCGCGGTTTATTTAGTCTTCACGTTTCATAAATTTGCAGTAGTTAGGTGCCTAGGCGAATTTCGCGGGATCGTAGTATAGCGGAAATAATAATGTCTCTATCGTCATCTTAATAATATGTAATATTATGCTTTCAGCGTGAATTGTGACGACAAGACGGACGTCTCGGTTTCGGGAGAGGTGGGGAAGAAAATCTGAGGAGAAAACGAGGGCGAAAAAAATGTGTAACGACCTTCTTACGACGATGACCACCAACGCGCATAATGCAGCTCTAACCTACCTGTTGTACGCCGGTGATATCGAAATCAATTGTGATGGCTATCGTCGTCGAAAAATAAAAATTCCACTGCGATATTATTATTATTATTATTATGCATCGCGTCTGTGACGGTTATTTCCGAAAAAATGTCATCGGCGCGTGTGCGTCTCTCTCTCTGTTTGTGCGTACGGCGGCGGCGGCGGCGGCGGCGGCTGTGACCGAACCACCGGAGAAACGTAGACCGGCGGCGGCCCGCCGATGGCGCCAACAGGATTGGGCCGGCGCGGAGCCCCCGCGCGCGTTCGTGATTTACAACAAACTGCATTCTTCACGTGTCTCACTCGCCTCTCTTTCTCTCTCTCTCACTTATTGCTCGACAGTCGCCAGCTCTCCACGGTATATATAATAATAATACTATATATTATGTGTGTTTGTGTGTGTGTGTTCAGAAGAAGATCGCACAGGTAGCCACTGACGCCGCCACCGCCGACGAGAGACCTTCACGCCGAGATAATGTGTCGTTTGTGTGTGTGTGTGTGTGTGTGTCTTCCTTCCTATATCGTCGTCAGTTTCCCGTGTTATATATAAATGTTATCTGAAAAAAAAAAATGATTTTCTCCCGAGCGTCTCTTTTACCATACCTATTTTATATTATGGTATATTATAGACGTAATACGTATTGTGTTCGACACTGGACCTGCGAAAAATATAATACTATATTACGACAATGTGTTATATACTTGGGTCTGGGCGGGTACCTATATACATATATAGTATTATAATGTTTTTCGTTTTAGATTCTTGCAGGCTACTGCAGAATTCACCGGGTGCACCGCAGTGCCACACCTAAATCAACTCTTATATTTGACCACACCGATATGTTGTCATAGTTCTTGTGTTATATTTCTTATATAATTTACGTCGTTGTGATTGGAGATCATAAGTGTGAGTTTTTGTGCGTATATGCATCACAATACCTACTATAGGAACTAAACGTCGATGCCGTTTCGACCTATGAATTATATAATATTAAAGGAATTTAAAGTGGTTGTTCGCTGTAGTCTTAGTCTATTGCACTCATAATAAATATATTTGGACGACTTCTATTTCCAACTTACCGACCAGTTTAAAGGATAGACACAACGTTTATTCTGAAAACACTTCTAACTTCCACTTCTCACCAAGTTAATGAGAAATTAACTTTAAAATATTTTCCATTTTATTGTCTAAACTCTACCAATGTAACACATTTTAACGTAAAAATGTTTCAAATTATTGTGAATTAGCGTGATTTCAATTGAAAATGGGAGAAAATCGATCTCAAGACTACCGCATCTTAACACCTAATAATAATATCATATTATCGTGCATTATTGCAAAGAATTACGTATAACGACGATTGTCGAATAATGTTTCAGAGGAAAATGTACACACAACTAGTATAACACATGTTAACTGCAGGATCAAAAATAATGTTTTGATATGAACAATGTTGTTGTAGGAGAAGTATTACTTTTACATAATATAAATATATAATATACAGTAGGCACTCGATCAAATTATAAGAAGCATGTTCAATGTTCATAGGTGGCAGTTAGCCAGGTTGGTCTTTAAACTCTGTGAAATGGAATCTTAAAAGTTGAACTGCACCGCCAAAGGCATGTATTTTGTCCAATATTCCTATATTATAAAGTGAAGATTTCTCCAAAATATGAGGAATTAAGAAATGAGAAATAAGAATATTATTCTGTAATAATACATGATAAACAATAAATATTTTAAGATTCCAAGAAAAAACAACCATTTATAATATTCTAAGTTTGCGACTATTATTGAATTCAATTTGTAAAAACAATTTAAGCCTGTATAAAGGTGTTTAAATTTCTATTAAAATAAAATGAAATAAATATTTGAATACCTAATTATTATAATTATGTAAATTGTGCTTTAACGTCTATTATGGTATTATGAACAAATTGTATTTAAATGACCAAGTATTTGTATAGGTACTAGGTGATTATTAAAATATTAACATAAATTTTGGTTGTACCTACAATAGGTAAGTATAGTGTGTTTAATATATGGCATGCGCATATTTCTGGTGGTATTTACTTTTCTACTGCAAACTTATCAGAATTGCACAGTGCAAATGGGAAGGGAATGCAGGGAAAAGGGATCCGAAATCATATTATGTACACACCTACAACTCATTTACGCACATTTACCCTTTTTAAAACCCATTTGCACACAAAGGCACAACTCGTTTGTTCAAAATTTAATAACAATAGAAATATTTTTTCATAGAAATTTAACCACGTATAGATAGTGTACCTACTGTGCACATAACCTGCGTTTCTCGAAATTTTTGAATTGGTCATTACTGATGGTGGAAAACGTGTGTGTATATTTGCCAAGGATTTGCCACTAAGAGTGGTCTCTTATCCGAGAACTAGTGGTACCAGCCGGTGCTTACTCTCAGATCATATTTCGTGATCACCGCGCCACGTCAAGCCACACATATTTATTATTTATTGGTACGTGTTTGATTGAGATTATCCAACACGACTCAGGTAGGTACCCACTTGGAGAGCGCCGGGCACAGTTATCGCGATTATAACGTTACTGATAGATGACAGCTGAAGGGAAACCACGATTGAAAATAATTGTTATGCTTTAAAGTTTAAGGGTATACTGTTCTATCTCGTGTAGTCGTGTGGGACTCACCTAAGGCACCATGTACACCCAAAACTCAGTGGCGCAACATGATAATAAAGGGCCCGTGTGAACGTTTTCAGAATGGGGCTCTTACCTGCTAATAAAAATGAAAAGCATTCATACCTTATTTTAATTTCAAAAAAATATTGTTTTCTCACGTGTCACATGCTATACTTAATAATAATTATTAGTTATATATTATTTTACACAGGTTTCTCGGGTAAGTACCTCGAGTACCTACTCGTAATTCGAATTGTCTAAACTCAAACGAGTAATGACATAATTATTTATTGTTACTATATTAAAACAAATAATAAAATATTTGTATATTACAGATTATAGTAAGAATATCGTATAAGAGATCTCGTCACCCCCCCTCGCCTAAACCGGGGACCCCATGGATTGCACACCCAAAACTCTCTATAGTTACACCCTCAGCGGCAAAACCGTACCTACAAGCATGCTTTTCACAATTTTTTGCACAAGCGAGTGTTGGTTAATTAAAAAAAACAATATATTAATATGTGCGCAACCGAGTCTCCGCCGTGACTTAGACAACACCTGATATTAACGTTTGAGCTGGCATGGGCCTATAACGACGATAACTGATAAGACGCATGTACAGCTACACAATAATATATCACATACCCGTCCGTAATGGTGAACTCATATTATATTATATGGGTGGGTACTCTTTTAGGTGCAATAACGAGACATAGTTGTAGGCTCATAATACGGTATTGAATACGGACCCTGCTGCAACACACACACACACACGCATTATACGGTTTTTCAGCGTGCCATCGACGCGCCGCATTCATACACTGCAATCATTATTATTATATGTACTCTATAGGTATAAGGTATATGGTTGGTGACGCTGTGCGTGTACCGTCGCAGCCGCCCGTCGCATCCGCAGCCGACGCCACCGCTATAATAGTCGCCGCCACTGCCGCCGCCGTATTTTCACACGAACGATGGGTGTGTGTGTGTGTGTGTTTGTGTGTGTGTAAGTGTGTGTAAGTGTGTGTTTGTGCGTGTGTGTGTGTGTGCATAATCGGTGTCCGGATAAGTTCGGTCGGGCGCCATCACACGTCATTCACCAACGTGACCCGTATGGGTCCACGGACGCAGACGCATTATATTATTGTATTATCGTTATTATTATTATTATTATTGTTGTTGTTATTATTATTATAGGTTTGTACACGGTGACAAGACTAGGAGGAAGGTTTTGCACTATAATGATATAATGCATTCCACTGCCGCTTCTGCAACGGGCAGGTATACCATACGTAGTAGGTAAGCGTCTGCTTGCGTTTTTTTAGCGTCGGATAATATTATGTTATTATATAGGTACCTTATTACCTACTATTGTGGTCGGTTTTTTCGTTTTTTTTTTCGTTTTTTTATTACCTTTATTGCGACCTGTTTGAAACCCGCAACGGCATACCATTTCAAAAGATCGCACAAACACACCCGCACGCAAGCACACAATATTATATGTATATACGGTTTTACTCTTTTTCGAAATCCGTTATTTTATGAATTTTTATCGTAAAGTACCTAGTGAATCGCATACGCATCTTTGTCGTTGTCATCGTTGTCGTTTAATTGTGTACAAATACATGCATAAATTTATATTATTTTTTTTATGTGTGTGTGTGTGCGCGCGCGCTTCACCACGTGGTAGTCATCGAGTCGATATAATAATTAACACGACCTTAGGCCCGTTTTATAACACATCAGGGTGTGATGTTATTATAGACGTCGCTATTTTCGTCCACTCGTACAACTCTTTACGTACTTTTAAACCTCGAAAAACTATAATATGGTTACACACTGTATGACTATTTAAGTATTATTCGACTCAGCCTTATGATTTTTATGTTACATTCATCTTATCACCGTTCTATCGCTGCGCTGTCCACGTACACGCCCGCCTGGATCTCATCTTGCCTATAAACATTAAACCGTCCATACTTCAATACTTGCTTAACTATTTGAATACCTATACTCACTAATATAAATCAATAGTTTCAAATTTTGTATTTAGGTTAACCAGAAAGTACACAAGGCATAAATATTACGACAGTTATACTGTTGCGACTTTCGCTTTTAATAATTTTCCAAGATCACACATCAGAAATATTCATTTGAAAAAAATATGTTATCGACGGGTACAAACATGGTGATACTAAACACTGAAAGTACCTATTTATATATTATGTATTGAGTATTCACTATTATATTTATGCATTCCGGCATTCGTATCAATATAATACATTGTACATTTATTGTACTCTCCTATTATATATTTTAATGATACATAATATAATATCGATCGAATAATGATTATTATTATTAGCCGATTTCTTTTCCCCTATATCGTACTCGGTTTCTCAGGTCCGGGTATCTTTTCGATCGTTGTTAATCGTTATTATACTATAATAATATATTATGTACTATTTAGTCTATACCTTTTACTCATACCGTGGTTGGGAATTATAAGGAAAACAAATTATTCTGCAACATCTGAGCTATTATATCAGTTAATTACACGCTTTCTATGCATTTAATTATGATCTTATGACTTTATAAATGTCTTAAACGTTGTTATCTAAGTCAACTCTGCAATCAGGCAGGTATTATAGTACAGCATATAGCGTTGACCTAGCTAAATAAAATATTATATTTTATTTATAATATTATGTAAATTAAAATGTAGAAGTTATGTTTATGAATTTGTCTTGTCGATAGACGGACAAATGCAACTATGAGGAAAATGCACTTGATTAGTTCTTTCATCATAATAAGTACCTACTTAATTGTAATTTGTAATCGCAATATTTTTAGTTATTTACTTGCCATTATTATTATTATATTATAAAACCGTACAATTAACAATGTAAATGTTTAGTAACTAAATTTAAAGTTTGACCTCCCGGTTACATAATATAATAATTTACTAAATATTTTTTTACTAAATAAAAATATCTTTAGGTACCTATTTAATACTAAATGTAATGAATTACCAAGTGCATGTAAAATTAAGGATTCAAATATTAATAAGTTAATCAGTGTTTAGTGGCATGCAAGACGTGTATGAGACTGAGAATAATTCCTAAATTGTATTTGAACGAGATAATAGCTGCAGGATTAAAACTATCATTTGATAACAGCATATTATTGATATGTATTTATAATTATTGAAATAAATAAAACTTAAGATACTAGAAAGTTTGATCAAATTTTAATTTTAATATACCTTGGAGTGATAATGATATTATGATGTTGAGTAAATTTAAGTAGGCCTCATAATTCATTGACAATAGTAAAAGTTAAGACTTCATTTTTATAACATTTTATGAAAAAACGAAATAAAACTTAATTAATTAAATTCCAAATAATTTATTTGATTAGGTGCCAAATTGGCTGAATATAAAATGGATAGAAAAATACTAAATATGCCATTTTAGTGCTGGATAAATGTATAGTGAACACTTAAACAGTTTTATTTAAATTGAATGTTTTTTAATATGATTATTTCTCAATAAATGAATATTATTTTTTTTTATGTACTATTATTGAAACAATAATTTTGATAATATTAATTTATCAATTTGATTAATGTGATTATTTTTTTTTTGTATCTATCCAAAAACACAATAAAATATATTATATTTTATAACATGTACAAATCATAATATATTAGCTCGACTGTTCGAGTAGACACTGTAGAATACTTATTATGGAATAGTATAATAATATATATTATAATGAATAATGATATATTATGCTTACAATGCATAGAACAGTACCTATGTATACACCGCATTAAAGTGCTGTATAACTTATAATCAATTTAGCAACAGTTTGTTCAATGAACGCAAAAAGCCGGAGAGGAGTCGTGGTTTCATCAAACTGCAGTATGTAATAATATATTTTAAAATAGACATAGCAGATAAAATAAAATTTAATTTAAACTTACAATATTTATCTGTTTTATAGCCTCCCGATTGCTGTATTTTCTCGGTTTATTTATATAATATAGTGCTGCTGTTGACACGCGTACGTCTACAGGCTTGTGTTATTTTGCCAACTTTTAAATGAAAAATAATTCGATTAAAAAAAAAACAACCGCTAGCATAAAATATGCGTTTCCGTTATCAATATTATTTGGATATCTAAATTTCAATGAGACTAAAAACTTTAAAGTTTTAAAGTATGCATGAACAACTGTTATAGTTTAATATATTTTATTCCTGAACATATATAAACGGTTTCGGTATTATTCGATACTATAAAATTGTCTGTAGGTACTTATATGATAAAAGTAGAATGTATACGAAAATACATTATATTATATTGTCCTCAATACAACGTACGAAAACCCATATAGAATGACTATAGGTGACTAGACGACATAATATCGTGTGTCTATCGAAAGAGGATACGAGACCAATATACTGCGTTGTATTAGACACGAACACATCAAAACTGCATTGAAAATTACCTAATCCGGTCTTGGAGGCGACTAGAAATTGGTCTGCCAAGGTAGCTATTAGTAATGGTTGATATTACTGCAGCGGGGCCAACGTTGTTATTATATTATTATATTTTATAATATTATTTATAATATTATGTATGCATTTAATACGTAAACGATAGTTTGATGAGTTATATGTTTTTTTTTTTTAGTTACCATGGGAAAATTTTTTTGAAATAATAACTTGTGCGAATTAATAATATACCTACATCGAACGGCAATCGGTTAGATCACAGGATGTCCTTGAGGGATCACTTGTATACACTATATTGTATTATTAATAATACTCTGGGCGGGTGGCGGAGGCGGTGGCCGTTTATCAGCGTCAAACTGTTGAGTCAAAATCAATAATGTCAACTTGCGTATTATTATAAATTATAGATATATATATATAAGGTATAGTACTCTACAGGTTCCTCTCGATTTGCGTTGATTTGCGTTCCAGGTAAATATGACTCGCGAGCACCATACTAGTGTACATTATTATTATTATTATTATTATTATATGCATACGCGCTCACATAAAATGGCCGAAGGTTTTATGTAAATGCATGTATATACATATTATATAATATATTATTGTATATAAAGTATATTATGTGAATTGTGAGTGTGTGTGTGTGTGAAGCACGCATTTATATCAAGATCGTTATTCGACCAATGAAAACGATTTCATGCACGACCGGCTCCGGCAGAAAAAAGTAGATAAAGGATACCAATCTCCACTTGTACCGTGGTTGGTGCAGGTTGGATCCTGAACCCGGCGAGTGTTCTCCGAGGACGGTTCAAACCGAAAAATGATACTGGAGTTCGAAAACGGAACCACCCACAACGTTCGATAACCCTCGATTGTCGGTACTATTGCCGCAATTTTACGTCGGACAAATTGGTGTGATTACTGCATTGTAATATAGGTACGTATATCATAATAGGTCCCATAAAGTTCGATTTCATAGTCCACAATATGTCAAAATCATTATACTCCTACAAAAAAAAAAAAAACCAACTTTCACCGAGCATTCGAATATTATGTATATCAAAAGGATGTCTACATTTAGACGGCGATTATTTCAAAAAAATAAAAAACGAGATTATGCATAGTCATCCACTTAGATGTAATTATTTTACACACATATTATATACGAGTTACTACGTACGAAATTGTAGTTTAGGAACGGCGAGAGATTTCCGAGGGAATAAAACTTGTACCATACGATTCACGATGGCCATCGCAGGTGGTTTTGCCGGGATGTATAACAATATTATAATAAAATATAATTGTGAGTATTGTTTGAATATCGACGATGAAACACATTTGCATTAAATATTTCGAACCGATACGTTTTTTTTTTTATCATTAATTACATTATATAAAGACTAGCCAATGCATTTCATGTGTTTAAATGACACTCCATTTTGTGCGGTTCAAACGAGATTGCAAAATGCGTCCTATACCTACGTTACCTTACGACTCCACCGCGCGGTAACGAGTCGATAGAAAAACATACACATTATACCCATATTATATTATAAAAGAGTATAAAGAATTTAGTATTCGTATATTATAGGCGCATAATATAATAATATTATTATAATAGCAATTGTTGGTCTTAAACTGCAGCGATTACGAGAAAATCTTGGACGGCTCGTTCCAAATAGAATGGATTTAGAGTGCACTCCATGCACTGCACATACGTAACACAATGAACGCAATGTTACAATATGCAACATTTCTTTACCCTTTCTATTGAGTTTTACACTTTTATAAACCTTATTCTTACCTGAAAATATCTTAAAACCATTCTTGTTATATATTTACGGATCGGAATGCGAATCCGTTTTTAGTCCCATTATATACGGTTTTACCTTGCGTATGAAAAATATTCTTTCTATACTCGGCGATTATAATTACAAATTTACAAACAATAACTATTGAATCTTCATTAACGGTTTATTACTATTCAACTCGTGACATCTATAATAATAAATATTTTATTCATATTATATATTGTGAAAAAAATGGAAACACATATTTTTGAGCAAAATTGATATTGCATGAATATGTCTAAGAGTCTAGACAAAAATAATAACTATACAAACACTGAATGTCAATTAAAAACCATTGAAGGTGATAATAGTAATATTATATAAGAAACGTCTGGTTATGACTATGTCGCAACGTTGAGGAAAAAACACTCAATAATTCATGATATTTATAAAAATATATACAAAGGAACGTATACCTATAGAGTAATGCGGAATGGTTTAAGAGAGAACGAGAAAGTCTAATACAGAAGAGTTTCAACTTAGTTAATTGATTTTCACTAAACACAACTAACCAGTTCTGTATTTTAATTAAAACATTAATTTTAACTTCAATATAGAGTATATTATGCTTATTTTGAAAAAAAAATCAAATACTCAAATGTTTCCCCTTATTTTATAAAAAAAATATCTAACTTAGTTAAGTTGCTATACTATTTTGTTATCCTCGTTATGAGCTTCATTTTATAACCGTATATTATACTCTACGTAATTTCAAAATCAACAAGAAAAATATATTTAAAGTTGTTTTAAATCACCATGCTTATCGCGTAGTTGTTTGTAAAATATATAATATAGGTAAGTATAATAAAAACGGGACGTTAGACTCGGATACGGATGCGGATATTTCTTTTTTATTTGTGTTCAACTAATAGAATCAATGTATAGGGTAGCAAAAAATATATGGATTACTTTTAAGGCAGTGAAAACCCATTTAGAACTAAAATATTATGTTATACGATCATGATGTATTATATATAGGTAATAATTTATTATAGTGTTATACAATTAAATTCTTACATAAATATCTGTCATACCTAAACGGTATATTTACTATGATGTCAATTTTCAAATGAAAAGTAAACCGTTAGTGGACTAGTTTTACCAGTTAATATTATACTATTATATACCATCATGATCATATTTATTATGTTTACGCGTATACATACTTATATAAAAGGATTTTTTTCAAAAATAATGATCAAGTTTAAGTATACTTACCGAGTATTCTACGAATAAATGACAATTTAAGACGATTAACATCCATATATACTTGATGCTTAATGGAGAGTAGGTATAGCGTTACATAACTTCCTAGTTTATTCCATCTCACCATGATACCATTAGTTTTACGGATGAGATTGGTGTATAAATGCGTTTAATATTAAATGACTCTAAAATTATATTATCATACTCTAACACAACCCGGTCCTATACTCGCTCTAAGATAACAATATGAAAAAACAAAAACATCCATGTCATATGTATAATAGATAACCACGATGTGTACCTAATATTATATGGCGTAAATAACCAATTTTAATGATGTAATAGTATAATACTTGGAATATTAACCGCCTGTAGAAACCGTTGCCAATAAAAAATAAAATTATATTATTCAACAACTTTTTTTTTAAATAACATATCATATATCACTTTACAATTCTTAGATTAGATATAATAATGAGTGCAATAATTGTGATGTGTAAAATGTTGGAATTAACAGGTCAAGGGAATTTGTCCAGATGAGGCACTTCTAATTCTATACCCCTCCGTCCCAAATAAACAAATATTCATTATAATAATATACCTATCAGATATTTAAGATTTCGGAATGTGTGTATACTAACATTGCTCTGTATACTGTATAACAATAATAATTAATAAATAAATATAATATTATTCAATCCACGAACCATGATTATATTGGAATGTAACAGCGGTGTGCTTACGATTGATAACCATTTCACCCTGTACCAGAGCTTCTTTACACTTTATGTTTTAATCATTTATTTAATTAAAGACATTTTTATTTACCATCCGAAGTTTATTCTGTTAGTTTTTTACGACTAAACAATAACAAAATTCCAATAAAAATATTTTTCTCCGGAAGGGGCATTTTTAAGTCATATTCTCAAAGTACCGAGAGCAAAAGGAAATTTTTGTAATCACCGCATTGACTGCAACTCCGACGACTGCGATATACGAATCTTCGTGGAATTTCGCAACAATACATCTCGTACTTACTATTATTATTATGCATTTAAGTATACATTTTAGGTGCGTATACCTCTTGTAAAATATTAGCAATGGCGTACGCAGGATTTTAGTCCAGTTAGGGGTTTACCTGAGTAAATAATAAACATTATTTTTTTCTAAACAGTTTTTATACAACAAATTAAAGTCTCAAATTTAGTCTACATTTACAGTGTTTAACCCGGTCATCTATAGAACCTCATCGGGTCCTAATAAACGTGGTAATAATCAATGGACGCTTATGGATACACCATCGATTATGGCAGAAGTTTAGCAATGTTCTGAATCAGTAAAAAAAAAAAAAACTTAAAACCACGATTATCGATACGTCTTAGTCATATTCAACAATTTATTTTAAATCTATTAAAAATTACCATCAATTGATCTGTGTGTGTGTATCGAAATGGTGGTAAATAATATTTTTTTTTTGTAGAAATAATACATTTCGATGGGGGGAGGGCAGAACCCTAGCCCCGCGTACGCCCCTGAATATATTAGGTACACGGGTCGTTTTCCCGGACTGCCGAACGGGACGATGGAAACCGGTGAAAAGCCATCGGCGGAAATCGGGCGAACCGGCGCGGAGGACCGGTGGAGAAAAACGCGCGGACCGACGGCGGCGGCGGCGGCGGACAGGAGACGCGCACGCGCCCGGTGCCGATTGCACGTGTGCGATCGGGCGCCGGTACGACCCACTGGCTGGCCGGCCGGGCGCGGCGGCCGCATAGGTGGTAGTAGCGTCGTGTACAGCGTGGCGCGCGCATTCACAAACACATCTCGCCATAATCGCGATATTATCGTCGTCGTCGTCGTCGTCGTCGTCGTGTTATCGCGCGAAATTTTATAGAATTTTATAACGGCCGCGAGTCCGTCACAGTACCACTTGAACGGCGACACGACGTGTCCGTCCCGCGCGACACGGCGCCCCGCACGCGTTAAACCGAACATTTCGAGTGTGAAAAACCATTTTTTGAAAAACCATTTTCCCACGCTGAATCGAAAAATCGCCTAACCGTCGACGGGTGATGATAAAACAATAACATTTCATTTCACGATACGTCCGACGAAGGTTGTACCTACGACACAATAATATTATAAAAATTATCATACGTATTATAAAACTATAACCTTATCGTTGCATTGCGATCGCCGTGTCTTTCGTGCTAAAAAAAAAATTAATTGTTAGTGTCGTTTTTTTTTCCTAATTATATGTATATTTTTTTTTACCAGTGTAACAATTATAATTTTTTTTTTATCCACAAGCCTCGAACGATATCATTATTGTATTAAAATATAATTCATAAAAATATTATAAAGTGATTTTTTTTTTTTTTTTTGTAAACCAAACGATTTATAATAAAACATTTTTTTCACGCGAAAATATTTTTGTCAGTGTTTTGTGATTTTTTGTTAATTTATTCATTCGTTTTCTCACTATATTTTGTATGTATAATAAAGTGTATTTTAATCATAATAATTTATTTGAACTTCATTAATATATTAAAATATTCTTTATCCAGAATTTCACAACAATCCGTACAAGGTAAGATTTGTCATTTATTTATCATGCATTATTATTATTTCAAAATTTTACGTAAATGCTTGTTCACTGTTCATACTCGTTAAATTATGTATAAATGTAAAATATAATATTTCCAGCGGCTTATATCGTAAAATTACAAAAAATAATATCAAAGTGGTTTTTCTTTACTGCCTACGAAATAATTAAAAATAGTAATGCATTAATAATATTTGCATTAACTATAAAAATGTCGCTTCATCTGAAAGTCCAGCTTTTAAACATAGACAAACTTGGGAAATTTCGTTTAATATCTGCAGGCCCACACGTAATCCGATATGTTATTGTATTATATTACCTATATCGCGATAATACAACCGTTAATCTTTCAGAAAACCCGATGATTATAATCATATAGGTACCTAGTCATAATATATATTATAGTATAGTTTAAAATAACCGTATAACGACTAAGGTGTAGTTAAATCTTAAAAATCGAAAACAAATTATACCAACTAGTTTTTTTTAAATGTAGACTGTTACTTCGGTAAAAAAAAAAAAAATTATCACTCGATATCTAACACATAATATCATATTAAACCCGAGTGCGTTAAATGTGCTGAAAAAAATTAATATTTCGTTTAACACGCCATAATATAGGTATGCCTACGTGTATGGACGTCCATATAAAATGCGTTTAATGCAACTCTGTAGTCGCCGGCATCTCGTGTATATGCAATAAAAAATAAAAAGAGTTAAATGACTGCAAAGTACATGTGGTCCCAATTCCAATGACCGATTCGAAAGCTATTCGAAATACCGGTTCGCTGTGTCTGCACGTCTGGTGTGGAAAGCGATAATTACGACCTTTTATTATTTTAGAATGAAAAAGTTTAATAAACGAACCGAAAAAAAAACAACTCTAATTAATCATTAAAACATTTTGTCGATGATATATCCATACGACACGCGATATGATTGAGATGTCTACCGCCGGATGTCCTCAAGATAATGTTTTATCTATAATAGGTATAATATTATAATAATAGATCAAAGTAAAACATATTTTATGCATTTTCGAAGACTGGTCGGACATTTTATGTAAATATTTTGAATTTGTAGGTATTAGTATACATGGGAATAATATGTAGTATGTATAATGTATTAATTAATTTTTTTGATATAATAATAATATAATATCATTTGTTTAATTTTTTGATAACTTTGACTTTGGTACTGTGACGAGTTATTTTGGTAGATAAAATCAATTAATATAAATAAAATCCATAGGGTTTTTTGGTCTGTTAATTTAATTTACCCACTGTAAAATATTAAAATATCAGATTTAATATATGAACATTTTTTTTTTTCGTTATTGCCTAAGTGAATATCTACATTTTTTAACCTTAATAATTTCTTGAATAATTTAATATGGTTTATTTTTCGTTATAATGTAGGTATAGGTTTCATTATAAATTAATATTGAAGTTATAGAATTTCTGATATTTTATAAATAAAATAAATGAATAAATAGTGTTAATTTTTTTAAAAATTTTTCTTAAGAATACTTTAATTTAATATTTAGTATAGTGTATACAAGCTATCATAATATTATAATAATGCTTCGTGTAGGTCTTATTCCGGTCTCAACCGACTATACCGAGCTTCCTCCAACAATATTAGTAAATAATAATAATAATAATAATAATAATATTTCGACCGAGTGACAAAATAACCCACTCGATACCTTTTCGAAACGAATAATAAATTTCCATTGCAACAATAATAATAATAACAATATAATGGGGCTACTCTTTACGCACACGCGGTAAATGTGCGCGGTCGAGGATTAGGACCCGACGGTGAATTTTTTTCGTCCGATTGTCTGTTGTGTTTGTTTGTTCGACGGTTTGTTTGAATAGTGAACACATTATAATATGGCTTACAACGTTTAAGTACGTACGTGCGGTAGCGAAAATAAACGATTCACACACGTACCACAGTAATAACCGATCGGGTTACCCCGCGAGTCATGTGCACTGTTGACAAAACTTTGGATCCTCTCGAACAAATCATACTGCTCTGCTGTATATAATGTCATAGAGAAGGTATGCCATGGGAAGATTTAGAGTTTGGTTTTTGAAGGACATAATATTATTGTATAGGTCTCGAACAGTTTTTAGATGTGTAAGTATTCTATTATGTCTGTGACTTTTGAAATGTTTTCTTTTAGTCTATACTGGTGTTGTATGGGCATTGGGCATGACTACAGTTTAGTTTACTGTTAGCTGATACGATATTGGATTCCAAAAAGCTCAATCCTAATCGTATTGTACGAGCGTCGAGCATAGTTTAATTATATAGTCTTTAGGTACAATTTTTACGAATTTATAAAAGAATACCTTCCCACCCGATTCTAAATGTTGGACAAACAACAACATTTTTTTTGACACAATCACACATTATTGAGTACGATATTTTGGTTTTCTATCCATGTGAACAGCCACCGTCTCAGGAGTGTGACTCATGCAGGGATTCCTCTGAAAACAGACGAGTCCAAACGATGAGAAAACGGCCGTTAGTTTAATGTACATTAAAAATTTTGAACCATGTACAATACCTGATCCAACTCTTGTTCGTTTGTGTACGTTCGTGGTATACCAGCTGTCTCCGTATTTCGTACCAATTATTAAATTAATTTAAATTTCAGACAATCCCGTAATCAAGGTATTATATTATAATCTGCAGTGATAATATTTTGTAAATCATAAATACCATATTATTATGATCACATCAGTACAGCACTCACGGAATTCGGAGCATTATTTCTTCCGTTGTTACTAACAATCAATGGTGTTCCGTTTTGGGTTACTGGCGCCGGATTTTGTGTAATACGGTCGCAAACCTGTATTTCGGATATAGTGTACCATTCAGTACAGGTGACTATAGGACTTTTATGGTACCTAGTAGAATAATATCTGAATTACAAGGCCGATAAATCTGTAAGCATTATATTATAAACCTGAAGGGTGTGTATGTTAATCTCTGATTCTTCCAACCCTTACCTACATATGGTATAGAGCTTACACATGAATTTTCCTATTTGGCTCACGAAAATCGAATAGTTTTTTGTTCATGTACCTATAGGGTTGTCATTTGTCGCAGAAATACAATTTTAAAAAAAGAGTTAGTTTATAGACTATATAGTTTATATTTTTTTTTAAATAAACTAAATTCGTATTTAATTTATTGTTTGTTATTTAAATATATACAACAAAATACAAAGTCGTCATGTTTGTAGCTTGTAGACTAAAAAATACTCGTTCGATTTTGACAAAATATTCAGAGATTAATCTTGCAGATATCAAAAGAGTTTAAGCCGGATTCACAGTTACGTCGGGTGTCATGCCGTGTGAGGGCGTGGTAACTACTAACTATGGTTACAACTGGAAACCAATAATGTTTAAAAGTTGGGGTGTAGTAAATTCTTGGTATATACTGGGTTACAACTTGGTTATTACCTACATGATACCAAAAAAGTAATGTCCAAACACCTAAATCCGTCTTTACACTATAAACCCAGAAAATATCACGGATAGGTATCCCCTACGTGAACCATATGACGGTCAGCAGTCCTCTTGACCATGGTACACATTTAATTACCGCGGTACGTTTATTGTGGATATTTGGTATATTTGCGAACGGGTAACAGCATTAGTTCGCTGAAAACCGGGAAGTCTGCGCTGGCCTTTTCCTTCACGTCCGCGGTCGTATGCTGTTCGAACGGTTTTCGGGCCATCTTTTGCGTATTAATATTATTTAAAAAAAAATAATAATTTAATTAGTAAAAATATTATTGTGGTATCGTCTGAGGTGTCCCTCACAGAGCTTCTTCATACATGGAATATAATAACGGTGCATATATTATATTTGTACCAATAATTTTAAATGATGCGACAATGTGTCCACAAGTGCCCCTCTTCCGTTAATACGTTAAATTTAATATGTTCAATAAAAATGTAGGACAGACTACTACAATAACCTATGATTCGGTATTGAACTTCGATTGCTGTGCCGTCGCTGAAAACTTGTATTGTCAGTCCGCCTTCACCTGTTTCCGGATATCGAGTGCTTGGCCTTGAACTTTTTTTTCTCGATTTCACAAAAGTGCATCACCACAAAAGTCCGAAGCCGATTTCAGAAATCCGCTGTAAGCTATATCTTGGCGGCACACGGTGGTCTGAAATATAATCCTCAAGTCAATTAATATACGAACGAAAAATACTCGTCGTTAACGCGACCCGACGAGATGATAATATAAATAAGACGTCTAATGGAAATAATACGCTGTAATCGCATTACACCGAGTGGGCTAATTACCAATAAATTGTGATTGCCTATCGTACCGAGACCGATAAGTGGTGTGGTAACTAAATAGTTGGGTACAATAATTATTATTATATACCCGTGACCGGGTGGCGAGGACGATATTTTTGATATCTATAACGAAGAATCGCGTTTTCCGTATCGTCGTCGACCATATACGCTTTTTACATTACCGCGTCGTTTCCGTGTTGCATACGATACCAGTAACCACGTAAACTTTAGACATAAACCCTCAGGAATACCGATAACATTTATTTTAATTTCCTACTCCGAGACCGTCCAGCGTATTATAATATAATATACAACCGAAGATAATAATACATTTATATGTTTGTAGTGCATATTGGATTATTCGGATTGGTCTTAATATTATTATGTCATATATACTATATTATAATATTATACAAATTACAAATATTTTATGCTCTCGTATTTTTGTATACATAATATATACTCGCTCGCTATACACTTTACTTACTAAAGTCTTTATGTGTATATATGTGTACTAGTGTGGCTATTATTATAATATCGCGTTTACACAATTCATAATATATTATATATATTATATACGTATTATAGGTTAGGTACCCCATCACAATATTGTCGTACGCGTATAAGAAAACTCCAAACTCCACTCTCGTGGAAAATTATGGCAGGTCTGCAGCTCCAGCGGCAGTCCGTCTTCGGATAAGTTTTCCAAAGGGGTTGGTCCGTCTGGCTGTATAATAATATCGTCGCGTATTTATTTATTCGTCAGTCCCAGACGTCTCGGGGCTTAAACGATTTACGAAATGAAAATATTGTGACCCGTTTTCGCCGTTCAAATGTTAATAATTTATAATATCGTCGTTACGTTTACCTCGACAATGTATTATGCACTAAATTATATATCATATTATATGATGTACCTATATATATACGTGCGAATAATATTATTGCGTCTGCGTCGACGACAGATTTATATAGCGGTTGTTTGCCGATTTTTATATTCGCGTCGTCGTCCAAAAATATTATTATACGAAACCGACGTGTCTCGCTACAATAATAATATATAATAATTACTAAATATCCATAGCAATATTAATATTAGTACCTATGTAAACGTATAAAATTATTTTATACGTTTACATAGGTACTACCCCAGTTACGATGATATCGCATTTATGTCGTCAATATATTTCAACGCCATCAGTGACAGCTTAATGCTTTACCCTGCACATTTCCGCGTTACACACTATTCGATTTATATATATATATATCAGCCAGGGAGTTAAATTCTCTACTTTGCGGTGTGTACACAAGCAATAATGCAATGTATAAAGAAAATGTTCCTTACAACAGTATTATATACAATCATTGCAGTTTAGATTTAAGCTCATCAATTATTATACAGTGGAGTGCAACATTGTTTTCAGCATTATTATCGTTTGGATAAAAGCAATTTCCAATAAACTCTTTTGTTTCTATTATACAGGGTGTCTATCGTCGAGTTTGCACCCGCGGTTATTATAACTTATTATTATTTCTAACTCTTTCATAATTTTGAACAATATATATGGTATTTGTTATTGGTTAGTTGTATTATGTAGCCGTGCTTTCTTTAGACATACATTCCATTTCCCTATATCGATTACGAAATACAATTATATATTTTAGTTTTATAAGAAGTGGTTCAGCTGTCCCGGGCACCCTTATACAGTGTGAAAAGTCCGCAGCCATTATTAGACCTAGTTGATGGGTAGTAGCCAGTAGGTAATTTTTTAGTTTACCTTTACTTAAAATAATAAATCTAGCATAATGCATTATCACATATATATATACGCACACTTTTATAAATAGCATAGTAAATGGAATGTACGCAATGAATTTGTAAGTATACAATATTATATACTGTTTTACTCATATGTTGTGTTATGTGAGCACATAATATTTGTTTTCCTGATATTTTTGTGCATAAATCATTCGGTCGAATGACACGCGTATTGCAGATAGTATACCGCACGTGGCGGCTAATAGGTTATACATACAGTGGGTCACTATAATATACTATTAATTGTTATTATACAGAAAGAAGTATTTATGGGGATGTGTAGGAGGTTTCCGCCCATTTAGGGAATTGAATATATATGTCGATACATTTTCTGAAACTTACAGAGGAAAAAAAATTGATAAAATATTGATGATAACAATTGTTTTTGAAGAAGAACATTTTGTACCACGGTGTTGATAAAATATTTTATAAAATTGTTTCGGAATCTGTTACTCTTGACCGTATTTTCAATAATTTTGTTGTTTACGAGTGATTTTACTTGGAATTTAGGGTAGGGGGGGGGGTGAGCTAGCATTATCAAAAAAAGTGGCCCACACCCCGATCATTGTTTAAATAGTATACGGATTTACATATAATTCTATTTAGAAGAGGACGAACGTTGAAATTAATTTTTTAATGTCCATCTATGTCCCAGTTATTTATTCTACCAGATCGACGAGTAAGGAAAAAATATGCAACCGATTATAATATATATGGCTGATTATAATATATTATACATGTGGCAGATTTGCAGGCAGGTCAATACGACTTTGACAAATCATTATATTATATTGTGTTATATTTATTATTTTATTTTATAAAAGTTGGTAATTCGGGTATATATTATACGACCATCATAAACATCTCGAAAAGACATTTCAAATCGTAATTAGTGAGAAGTTGCCTCGGGACAATATTGCAAAAAAAAAAGGTCGTAACTATAACTTGTCTACTGTTTTTTTTTACCGACCAATGAGGAGGTGCAGTCAGGGTTAGGGAGATGCATGGTGTTGAGTTCAGTAGTTGGGATAATATATTCTGCTGCAATACCACATTTTTTTTTTTTTGTGAAATCTTTACAGAAATTACTATGAGTCACTTCGCTTTTTATAACCAAAATCCTAAAAAAAAAAAAACTAAATTATTTTACCATTGCGTAATATATATATTAATATTAACCGTACAACGGTTCAAGTCAATCGCGCGCTTAGGTGGGTTTGCGTTATAATATATAAAATAATAATTTACATTTTAATATCAACTCGCCACAGCAGAGGACGTGGTTTTTCAAAAACATAGCCGTTGTCGATTTATCGCCTGTATAATAATAGTATATACGTACTTAATACAATATTATTACAATAAAAACGTACAATATAACGCCAGACAGGCGCGTTCCTACGGTTTCTTATATTATTTAGAATAGTCACACTACAATTATTTATGTGATCCAATATTATTATTATTATTATTATGTACTATCTATGAGAATGTGCACCGTCGGTGTGTCGTCTACACGTATAATGCAATTGTGACGGGCTCGTGTGATAAGGCGATCGGTCGCGTAATAATTTATAGTATTATTGTATATTTAATCATCGACGAATTTATCAGACGAAACTAAACCGTTTTTCGAACGTGTTTTTTTTCCCGTTTCACACGCCGAGTGTGGTGTCAGTAGTCAGTCAATCGTCGTCGATTTTATTATTTCGACAATCGTAGGACGATCGCCGTTGACACGCGGGCGGCCACCAAATTGATAGCTGTTTAAATACGCACTATTTTTTTGTATTTCGTTTTTTTTTTTTGGACACATTTGGTGAAAAACAAACGTCGCTGCACGTGTGGTGTTTAAAACGTTAACAATTAAAACTATACACACATAATTAATAATAATAATAATAATAATAATAATAATATAACGGATCGTGGTCAATCGAGATCAAGTCAAGTGCGCGACGGAGATATTATATTATTGTTGTGAAATAAACTACAGAATATTAGAATATTATTATTATTAGATGGTGTATACCATTCTGATGGTATCCTACATTGATATTCAACAAACGAAAAAAAAATTCTTTATTATTCAATTTTGTTATAATAATATTGTAATCTATTATAATATCTAATAATATTGTTGCGTAACGTGTGTTTTTTTCCTGCTCACATTGAAACATTACTACAATTCGCGATTCAGATTGATAATAATATATTGCAGTTCGCGGCGGCCACTCGTAAGATCTCTGAACCATAATATATCATGGTTATTATGATAGTACCTATGGTACCTACGTGTCTAACGATCTAAACCGCCAAGTCGTCAGTCGGTGTATGCATCATAATATTATAATGAATACGACGACGGTGATATACGATGTTCCGACGACCTCCGTAAAATTTCAGATTTTATTTTCTAGTGTTTTTATTGAAAAATTGTACTACTCGTTGCTATATACTATGATAATTATATCATTGTCGTGTATAATATTTTCAGTCGGTCGACCAATTTTCGAACCCAAATTTTCCGCGGTCCGAATAGCGTAAGATTTCCAAATGATGTTTCGATCGTTCGCTCGCGCTCCACTTCCCGATCCGACAAATCGCACGCGATTAAGTCGCCGGCTGCCAATGAATTGTATACACATAATACGCATATTATAATGTGTACTAACGAGTCTGGCGAATCACCAAAAGATTCCTGCAATGTCTTCCATATACGGTGGTTTTTGATTGTCGAGACGATATCCATAATATATAATATTATACGGCTGCTGCAGGTATCCTCACTAAAAGTCGTGACCCAGAAATCGTCAAATCCCACGTGACTAAAAAATTTATATTTCGCAATCCGAGTGTGGAATCGCTTTTGGATTATACATTCTCATTCCGTCCTGTATATTTCACGAACACGGATGCGACGTATATTATGCATAATACCGTCTTATATCAACACGTCGTTTTATGTGTCGATGAAAAAAAATCCTCTACCAAATTTCTCCAGAGAATTGTATATTATATACTATTGTTTACCTCACGTAAGATATTTTGTTTCCACCTATAATTTATAAAACGCGTATTGTTATAGTAAAACATCAAACGAATATTACGTTCTCGTACCAATTTTGTTTTTTTGCCACGTTTTTAATCGGTTAGCCCATCAACTAGTTGTAAGACAGTATCATTTAACTGCTATCGTGTAAGTGTACTGATTTGTAAATTAGAGAGAAAGTACAATAATTCGTCTATATTCAGTATAACATAGGTATGTGTTTAGTGGGTAAATATGTACATACATGTACAGTATTATACGGTTGTGATAAAATTGCAAAAATGTGTAGGTACCATTTATAAGCCTATTGTATAATAAAGTATGATGGAATGAATTATGATGATGACGTGTATACAGATAAGAACGCGTACCTAACTATATCGGGTTAATCATTTTTATTTTTATCAAATGGGTATATACAACTAAATATGTCTAAATACAATATTTCAAGTAATAATAATATCATATTTTTATTCAGGTACGTATAATATGTATACATTATACGCTATATAACATTATTGATAACCGTTCACAAATATCAATTTAAATTCCATTCATGCTCATAAATATAAAAAAAGAAAAATAGCGTAGTTATAATAATTATATTGTTTAATGCGTCCATATAAATAATAATTTATCTTTTATATCTATCACACTAAAAAATTATAATTCTATTTATACGGTCGACGAAATGCAATCTATTAGGCACCTAATTGTTTTTATGGAGTCGTTCAGCGCATATTATAATACATATTTTATGCAATATGCATAAATAGGTTAGGTCTTATATAAATATATTATAATAATATCTACATACTCGTAATGTTAATTTTGGCGTCGTTATTTTTTTAACTCATCATATTTTTCAATCAAAATAGTTTAAATTCTATTCCTAATGAACCATCCGTCGACATTTGAGGTCATAAAAGGCCAAAATCCACGTAATCGCGAGTTTCGCATAACATTGAGGTAGCGCTGCTGTTACGTTCTTAACTTTCTAAACTTTCGTCATTGATTAATAATATATTGCTTATCAACCCGCACAAGCGTTAATCATCAAAATATTTCTGTTCCAATGTCTATTTATTCGAATCAAGTCAGATATAGTATAATAATAATATTATGTATACGTTATGGAATTTCTTTTCGCATTAAACGGTTGAGGTTGTTTTCCTATTCAATTTTAATAATATTGTACATAATTGGAAGAGGCACGTGTAAAATGTTTTCGCTCGGACTCCAATAATAACTATTTAATCGCGATACTAGCTGAAAATTGCATATTATTGCAGTAAAATTGCTGCAGTAACTGGCGAGAATTGAGTAAAATGCTTACTAATATCATATCATAATAATATTATCAAATTTAGGTTATAATTCGAACGAAATAACGCAGTGCTCACTTGGGCATATAACATAATATTAAGTGTTATTATATAGTGTTATATTCAGCTATTACGCCGATTAGCGAAATGCTAAAAATATGAACCCATTGATTACGTGAAATTGTATACGTTTCAATTTTCCTGGTTCTCTTCTGATTCATAACTATTACGTTCGATTATGTTCGCGATGGCTAATATTGTTTTATGAAAAAAAATCATGATCAAGAATATTATCCCGTAAGAAACAAAAACCATTAGTTTTAGAAAAAACGATTTCTATTATGTATAGAACTAATAATATAATATAAATTTAGAATAAATTTAATATTTTTTCGCTTATTATAATAATTAATAATTAATTTTTAAAAATAAATTTAGACCATTTAAAAAATATATAGTTTATTATGTTTATATGTATAGTAAAAAAATTACTAAAACAAGTGTTACATCTATTGAACACTGTTATAATATTATAATGAAGTAGGTACTAGTAAGGTACCTATACCAATAAAATAAAGAATTTTAAATGACTATAATATAATATAATATTATTTTATGAATTATTTTTTGCACAATATATTATTATAATATTTTTATTATATATAATAGATTGGTCACAAGCCCATAGGTCTGTTATACCTGGTTACTCCTATCGAAATTATTAAAATAATTAATAACTATAAAGATATATAGTAAAGATGTTTAACAATAGTTAATGTTATGGTCCTCGATTTTTTGTCTTATATTTTTCGTACAAGTATAGTATATTAGTACACAAATATTTAAATAATAATTTTGATTTCATTATTAGGTATAGAAAAAATAAAAATATTGATCATCTTACTTTCACTAGGTACGTAACTCGTAGACCGCTGTATTTGTCCAAGTGTGCCATCGTAAAAACTTTGTTCCTTTATCATAATATGTGGAAAAAATTTAGGACCCTATTATTATTAAAAATTACTTAACGATCTTTAATTGTATAGTTAATTTAAAAATGTCGATAGGAGTAGGTACGGCCTATCTCTTAAATATTATAAATACATTATATTTACAAAAAATAATCAATACACAATTTTAAATTATAAATTATAATAATTTCAAAGTTAATTTGGTAATTGGTATACCTACTTCAATACATCATAAACAATTTTTTGTAGACGTATTGTTAATATGTGATTGTGAAATAAAATTAATATCATACTAGAAATTCAATGTAATGGGCCACCTTAACAATAATTATATTATTTTCGAGCCAGTTTACTAAACGTTCATATTAATATCTATAAGTGACCATTTTTTTTCCGTTTAAAATATAGTCAAAACGTATTCTATATAAGTATCTCAATGTTTGTAGGTATATCGTCAATTTAGCGTATCCTATGGTTTTCTTGAAAACTAAATACCTATTATTATGTTGCAATAGCTACTTTAAAGTTTAAACAATAAAAAGGTGGGCAAGTGGGTGTCGCTCTGCTGTACAGTAGGTTACAAGTGGGTCACTGTATAATGGATGATATTAAATTTGAATTCAACGATATAATATCATTGTATAAGAAAAACGATTCTGAGCGGAGACAGTATGTCAGTCTAGGTATAAGACATATTATATACATTATACATATCTATGGTATTAAACAAAAAATTGACCTATAATAGGTACCTATAATAAATTCCAAATTAATCATATCACAATATCCATTAGATACTTATAACGCGTTATACATCAACAAAAACCGTGATACTATCATAGATATATAATAGTACACTTTAGAAGTTTCAAGTACCCACGAATAGTATTATTCAATCACAACAAAATAACTAAAATCGTAATTCTTGGTTTAAATATGAAATTTTGTCTAAATTTGAAATTAAAATGTCTGTAAAAAATAAGTGTGTTTATATATTTTTTAGATTTTTTGGTTACAGTATGAATTATTTAAGAGAATCTTTGTTTTAAATTTTCAACTCTTAGTTATAAAAACTGAACATTTTATAATTTTCGAGATTTTGATACATTTTGTCAAAATTCCAACTTTAAATGCTTATAAAAAAAAATCATGCCTATGTATTTTTAATATTTTTCAACTGCTATTGTAACAATATATCAGGAGCCTTGTATTAAATTTTTACACTTTTTGGCCCAACAGATACACCTTTATTGATATTTATAGAAAAAAAAACTAAAAAAAATTGAAAGCTGTAAATGTCCATAAACAGCTCAAAAAGAGTCAAAATATTTTCAAAATTGTATGGTGTATAGAAAATGCTAATTTAAAGATTCAGTGAAATTTTCATGTATCTACAGTTGTTCGTTTTTGAATTGCAACAAAATAAGGAAATCGCTACATGAGTAATCGAGTGAAAATCCAATGTTGTAAAAATTTGAATTTCAAACGCTCATAAAAATTTAATTTGACTGTCCGGTAGAGATTTTTTTATTGATAAAGGTAGATAATCTTATAAGGAATCTTGTGTTTCATTTTCAAATCTTAGATTTAAAAAGAAAAATTTTTACGAATTCTTAACTCAAAATAATTTGCTAATTTTCGTGATTTTTCCATATTTTGTCAATTTTTGAACTTTAAATGCTTATAAAAAAAAATTGTGACTAAGGATTTTTAATATTTTTCATCTGCCTTTGAAACAACATATTAGGAGCCTTCTATTAAATTTTCAAGCTTTCGCAACCAACAAATAAAATTTTATTGATATTTCTAGAAAAAAAACTAAAAAAAAATGAAAAATGAAAATGTCTCTAAACAGTTCAAAATAAATCAAAATATTTTGAAAATGTTATCGTGTATAGAAAATGCAAATATAAACAACCAGTGAAAATTTCATGTATCTACGTTCATTTGTTTAAAAGTTACACCAAAAACCAAATTCGATTTTGTCAAAAACCGATTTTGCGTAAAAATTCCCGTTTTTCCTTAATTGTTATGTTGTTTTTCCCGGCGCTTGTGAAAACTACTGGGAAATTTATACTTTTGACCCCCCAAAGTACCAACTAGATTCACTTTCCTATCAGAAAAGCTACTGATGAAGAAAATCCAAGCACTTTTACTGTCCTAAAACGTGATGACAGACACAAAAATATAAATAAAAATATAAAAATATAAAAATATAAAAATATAAAAACATACATCATTGTAAAACCAATACATTCATCGCTCCGCTCAGAATCTAAAAACGCAAACATCGCTATAATGTGTTAATTATCGTTACAATATTATTTATTAAAATTTTAGGTACAAATCAAGTATCCCTGTAACAACTTATATAATATATGTCATATAAGGAACCGAAATGTCTAGATCACAGCCAATAGTCGATACCAGTTCAAGCTACAAAATACAAGCCATATACTAAAATAATATATAAATAATATTATTATGAGCGATATGTGTCTATTCGAGAAAAATATTTTACTGCGACTCAGCCGCAATCATCGAGTACGCGTTTTTACTATTAAAAATGGAAGATAAATCATACAACAAACACTTTCCGTCGGCTTGAAAACTGTTGTATTTTGGAAGTCCAGCGCCGTTCTACGAATGCATTCGTATCATTCGCTGTCGACGCAATTCCGTGCGCAACAGGACGCTAATAAAGTACATTGGTGGTGTGTGTGGGGGGGGAGGGGAGGGTTTATCGACTAACGTATTATCTCAGTTTTCTAAGTTTTTATACAAGTATTGCGCATTTTCCTTATAATATCGCCATAATAATATCGGCATACTTTGACGCAAACGGCGTCTCCCAAAACGTAACACTAAAACATATTTTTTTAAAACGGTTTAAACTTTAAATAATATATTATTATGTTTCACGTAATCGGGAATCGCAGGGTGTATTGAATATTTTGTTATGCGGTGGTATACAACAACATATGTATTAAAATAATCCATGTCGATTTGCGCAGAGACTCGTGCGATATAAAATTTCTTATCTATACAACATTATATTACTTATATCATAATTGTATTATAGTAATATTACTCGCGTGTTAAATTTTCAACTGGGAATTTTTTTCGAAATGCCCCACATATTCGTAAGCTCGAAATCTTCATTTAGAGGTCATTTCGTAGGGGATTACTTCTTAGACGAGTAATTCGACTAATGAGGACAAAAATCGTACAATTTCTTGAGCCTGTCGAAATAACGTTTTTTTTTTTTTTGCTAATAAATCAACCAAATATTTTTGTATTAATATTACAGTCATTATGGTGTATCGTTATACAATTATTACAATGAGAATATTATTCATAATTTGTGTATACACAACTTAGTATACTTACCGCAGACTGCACTTGTTTGTGACACTGGGAATTACTTCCGTATTGTGCGTATTTTCTATACAATCTCTTTAGTCACCGACTCGAATGTAATGTATATTAATTATGTACATATTGTACATAATCACTCGATTGTAGTGTTTTTGAGATAAAAATGACGTTCGGCTATATTACTCGAGAGAATTTCGCTTTTATTATCGCTCGTATTGTTGTTGTGGTTAAGTAATTACTTTCAAAGTATCAACAATGTTCTGTGCAACGGATCGACTGTTATTCATTTAAGAGTTGAGACACGCGTTTCTCTATGCTTGAAGTATACAAAACAAGTAAATATGTATAGTAAAATGAGACGAACGTTTAATAATTTTAACACAAATCTTGATGACGTCATTAATAAACCTAAGAACATTTTTTTTATTTTCTGGATAGCAAAAACGATGTCAAGAAAGGCACATAACTTACCTAACTATTGGCAATAACAAGGGCCACATAAAGCACCTTTGCGACCACCTCCTCGCAACGATTAGAGCCTAAATACGTACCTGTCCGAGCTCATACCGATTTCTCGCAACAACACAAAATAATAACCATTTTTAGTGCGGAGACTTCAATCAATCGTATCCACCTATAATTTATAATAATAATAAATTATTTTTTTAGTATAATAACGCCGTAGAAAGGTTTAGCCGGTGGCTTGTTCCTTTGAAAATTTCAATTATAGTATATACATATTTTACTTTTTCATATATTTTCCTTATTATTCTCATCAGAATAGATTGTAAAATATATCGCATAGACAAAAATAATATGAAACAATAAAACTATATATAGCGTATAAATATAATAAATTGTAATTGATTTCCAAAATTTAATATTATCATTATTATATGTCTAATAACATGATGACGGGACGAACGGTGACTGGTGAGTTCGGTTAAGTCTATAATATATTATAATATAAAGGGTGACTATATGGCAGAAGGGTCGTCGTTGTCGTCGGAGACTCTGGTCGCCACCATCATCGAGTCGATAAAACATTGTGAAAATTTCGCCGCTGCACATAATATTATATTATTATCGGTCGCACACGCGAAAAAAAAAAGTGGCTCCAAAGATTTTATTAGAGCCCCGTTTGCACAGTGCATTCGCTGCCATTCATTATTTTATTGTCGACAGCGGCAACGACCGCCGCCTTTTTCTTGACTCGACTGAGAGGATGAGAGAGAGAGAGAGAGAGAGATAGAGAGAATTATATTATTATGAGTCAAACTCGGCCGTCGCATAAAAAGCGTTTGGATGTTTTTTCGTGTTTTTTTTTTCTCCGTTTCCTTTCACCCTCTCCTACCCCGTTACCCGCCGTCGCCTTCGTTGATAAACTGTTCTGGGCCGAGGAAAACCGTTTACAGACTGCAAAATATAAGGGCGGTGGCGGCGGCCGGCCGGCGGAATGAGACTGGAAAATTAAAATAAAACCGCATAAATCATTATGGTGCGCGACCGGAGGTTTTATTTTTCTTAAGTACGAAACTCACACACGTGCGTATGTGTGTATGTGTGTGTGTGTGTGTATTTCGCAGTATATTTATTGTTTTATATACGTTATTATGGCCACGAATCAAAATGTAAAAATCCCTCCGGACGCGTTTTACGAGCAACGCCCACCGCCCGCGCGTCCAGCGATCTCGGAACTGACCCATCCAAAGCGACTTTTTAAGTGTCGTCTGCTTTATTATTATTATATTATCGTTATTATTATTATTATTATAATATACCGCAGCTGCAGCAACGGTCCTTTTCCGCAGCGTTCGCCCGTCGACCGAGCAGCCAACACAGTGCGATATACATTTTTTCTCCATACATAAATCACTCGTGTATGATAATAATACAGTCCTTTGAATAATAATCATTGTTCGTTGTGCTCAACGCATTTGTTCGTAGGTACTTTGGCCGATCTAACTTCGCCCTAATAATAACATATAGTTACTTTATAATATTATCGATACAACGACGTGTGAGAAATATTATTGCCGCATAGCTCTGCTCTATCTGCAGTTGAAGTATTTTTCATTCGGAGAGGGTTATAGTATTTTGGTGTCACGGTTGTTATATTACGAAGTAAAAAAAAAATTTAGATTTTTAGCGTATTGGTTTTACTATGACATGTTTGAGTGTTTTTTGTAACTTGGTATATGTGATAAGATCCAATTCAATTTGTAATGTTTTACTCATTGCATTTGGCTAATCAAGCGTATGCTGTATTTGAATACTTGCACATAATTTTTGCACCTTGATTATAATACAGAACTTTTTTAATTTATTGAACGAACTTTTAGCCTCCTAGACGTAATAGTTTTTATATTCCACCATAATCGTATAACCTACCCAGTCCCACCCCACTCTTGTGTAGGTAAAGGCGCGAGGTTTGACGAAGGAAGTTTTTTTACACTGTGCGTCTGCGCATTTCGGCATAGGCGTATTTATAGCCATGATAATATACAGTATCTAAACGTCGACGATGACGACGTAGGTACCTATATGAGCGCCACCACAGAGAGCTTTATAACAACATTACACGTTTGGCATAAAACATAAGTGCAATAGCATAATATATAATATTATGGCAGTCGATATAATATAATATAGACACGCGTACAAGAATGCAGTACCTTCGAGAGTGTATGAAATTTCTGCTGCAGGGCGGCTTTAAAAAGACAGTGGGTGGTCGTGCTCGTGACTTAATATTATATTATGCTCTTAAACCTCCACTGAAGTTGACCGCTTTTCCGCCCATAGAGGACGCGTTTCGGATAGAGTGTTCTCGGCATTCATATAATATCACCTCCCGTCGACGAAAAAAGGATTGACTAAGGTTTTATCGGAGAAGTTTGATTCCCCCCCTCCTCCTTAATAAACGCGCCACCTCCGAGCGTTTATACTTACAACTTACTGCATTATAGTAAATAATAATAATAACAATATATATTATATTGAACGCGGGTCTTTATTTCAAGTGACTGCAAGTGTCGGAACGGATTACATTTCCCTTAAACAATCCGCGCTCTGGCAAGGGGGATGGCGGGGCGTTTGTAGTCCTCCCGCGAGGGGTGGGGGGTGGTCGGCATGACAAATTATTGTCTTTTAAACTTTGGACACTTGGACGAAACGCCCGCCGCATCACCGCCAAATTCAATGATAATATATCATGTGAGTGTGTATCTGGGGTGTTAAAACGTCACGAAATCGATATTGCACGATAATCGAACGAAAATTTCGAATTCAAAAGTACACGATATATACGCTTATATTACGTCATGCGGGGTAGTATTTCATATCGGAACAAATTCGTATCGGCAGCTATCGCGGGACTTTTGCGATATTATAATATTGTTTATCACTGCTGCAGCAGTAGTCGTGTACGAGCACATAGTGAGATAAACAACACGTGACGTCTTCAGTCGGGTTTGCGAATGACCGCACACGAAATCGCAAGAGAGAAAAAAGAACGAAGAGATTTAGACGAATAATCTGACTGGTGGTTGCGACTTATAATATTACTGTCGACGCGTGAACATTGTAATATGATATATCGCATGTAGATTTGAATAAATTCGCCAAAACCGTTTCGGGTTATTGAAGTCTTGCCGGGTCTCTGCTGTTGCGGATTAAACACACATAGCATTACAATATATGTATATAAATATAATACGATAAAAAGCAGTGCTCGCTCGCTTCCCCTGCAGACTGTGTCGGTGTCGTTAACTTTTCTCCAAACCAGAACGCATTTTCGGCGGTGACATAATATTGTGTTTCTCGCTGGTAGGTAAATATTACCTGTGTTGTAGGTACATCGTATTACCATCATCATTATAATATTATAATATCATATTATTATTAAAATGCGTGTAGGTGACTATTTGTGTTACACGAGAGTCGGGTGCACGAGAAACATATAACATAATACCCATATTATACTTTATATAATACAATAATTCGTTACCTATAATTGCACAATAGGAACGGTCGCTCCGAATTAGATTATTTTTTTTAGACAGTCACGACATAGTTGCGCATTACAAAATATCGTCGTCGGGCGACGTGTAAAAAGCTCCTTCCACCGGTAAAGGATGTGGTAGATAGGTTTTATTTTTCGTGTACCAGGAAACCGATTCGTGTCGCAGGCGCTGCTGAAACGCACTGAACCCAAGTCTTATTTGCATATTTTACCATAGTTAATTTCGAATGCGAATATTTTACAACTAGAGCGCAGGTTCTATGGAATAATACCGGTTAAACGAATTCGTTCGAATCACAATTTACAACGATCACGACGACTTAATATATATAGTTAATAAACGATTTTTTTTTAATGCTTCTCGGGTACATTAAAAATAATAATCGGCGAATAAGTATAATATTATAGAATACTCGACACCCGATCCATAGTTTATAATAATAATAATAATTATTATTATTATTATTATTATTATACTACCTATACTATTATCATTATTATTGTTATTATTATAATTACCAAAATTATTATCATAACCATTATTATTATTATTTTTATTTTATAGCTATAAAAAAATAATCGTTGAAAATTTAAATTTAAAATTTGTTTTGTAAAAAAATTTACCACCATATTTCAATATTAATACGACGTGACTCATCAATCGTTGTCGCGCCAGATGAATTTTTAATTAGAAGAGCATATTATAATGTGCTGTTTAAAACGTTGTACTCAAATGCATCCTTGCTCCCATTTGCAATAATAAATATTGCTTTTAATACGTTGCAAATAATCAGAAAAGTACCAGTTGTGTTCGGTTGTCTCGACTGTTAACTAGAATTTATTTGTTTTCTTTTTAAGTTTTTAAATGAATATTTAAAAACAAAAAGTCGCTTCGAGATTTTCAGATGTTTACTGTTGTGATTAGTTTTTATTTAAATTTGATTTATCCGGTATTCGATATAATATGAATTATTTATTCGTGCGAAATCGTTTGATGTGTACTTGGAATCGAAAAGAATCTGTATTCTATTCTATATTTCATTTTTATTTTGTAATTTTTATTTATAAAATAAATCGTAATGCGTAGAAAAATATGAACTCAACAGCGTTGACATGTCTACGTTTAAATTAATTATAGAAATACAGACACATCAGTTATATACTTTCCTTATAAATAATATATTTATATATATTATAAACGTTATATAAAATCCTATAAATTGTTTAATGACATAAGTAGTTGTGTTAGCCTTAAAGAATCGTTTTCGCTGTGTACATAACGTTTGATGAAAAAAAGTTTAATATTCATGTCTGAGAACTAATTAGACCAGTTTTTGATTTATGATCATTCATGAACTTGTTTAAATATTTTACGAGAAGACGCTTCAATTTTTTCGCTTTATACATTCAGAAATACGTACAGTAACATTGTATTTTATTCCCATCTAACAAGGCCGTCGGCCCGTCGGTAAACCATGATACGCCCCTCTGGCAAATCACTTTGAATTTTGTCATGTTTGTTAAAAAAAAAATAATATTAATAATAGTAATAAATAATACCTACATATATATATATTATAGTGTATTACAAATCTCATTTAGAGCTGAACTGCAAAGTGTCCATATCTCAATTTATCAGTTTAGACTTAAACGAGGCGATGATTTTTTGGTAAAGCGTTTTTAAAATGATAATTTATTATATATTTTTAGAAACAAAAAACATGTATTATATCGACTCAGTGCGGGTAATGATTTATAATGGCACACATTATTATATTATATAGGTAATGAATAATATTATAATATGCTGCATGTAGAGGTAGGTATATCGTTATTCACGAAATCGAAAATTTGTATAGAGGTAGGTACGTACGTCTATTATTCGGGCCGCGTGTATCACAATACAGTAATAATGTACTTGAAACAAAAATGATATTGAATTCAAAAGATCAACGTATATCCCACGCGTATATTGAAGGTGCGTATAATATTATCATATATATATATACAGTGTGTATGGGAGCACATTGTGTATAATAAATAGTGTACGGTGTGTATACTCGTAGGTATATAATAGGCAATAGAAAAATAAGAAAAAAAAACGTTCCCTGGTATAATATAGCGACTAATGGCTATTATGACATACACGCACACAAAAAACGCATCGTGTCAGCTGAAAAAGCACCGTCGTCGTCTTCGTATATAATCTATTTGTCGGACCGATTACTATAATATACCACTCCTTCTCGTCCACTCTTCGTCTTCTTGTGCGCAGCTTCTAGGAACGTCAAAACAGCCAACCAAGCGTATACGTATAACCCTATAAGTTTATGTGTGTGTGTGAGTAGTGAGGACAATCACAATGATAATAATAAAAAAAAATAATAACAATATAATGATAGCGTAATAATAATCTTCGGATGCGATTTTAATCGCATGATTCGTATTGTCGTCCGGGTTTATTGTATACATATACACCACACGTATATCATTATATTATGATGTTGCTATACCTATATAGTCGTTCGCACGATTAGAATAAGAGCCGCGCGAAATAAAATATTAAATAATGACAATTTTAATAATAATAAAAAGGACAAAACAAGTTGTACCTATATATTATGCCGAAATCCACGCTTCGGGCGTTGGTTAGCATTACCGGAGCAGCGAAGTAATTGAATTTGTGTGGGTTTTTGCTTTCAGGTTGACCAGAGCAATGGACCGCTGCCGAATAATCGTCGTCGTCGCCGCCGCCGTTTGGCTGCTGTTGCCCGTCGGGACGTTCGCCAATCAACTCAGAGGCAAGTTTTTTTTTTTTACAATTTTTTTATTATTATTATTATTATTATTATTATTATTATTATTTATTCGTATATAATGTATACGCTCGCGAACGCGCGTGTGTGTTTTTTTTGTCAAATAAATTGTTCGCGTTAATAGCAAGCCGGTCGCTGCGGCGGAGGATTATAAGATTCTTCTTTTTATCCTTCTCCGGGTGTATTACTATTATTATATATTATTACTAATGCTGTGTAACGGAGCACATGTCGTCGCGGCGTTTCAGAAAAGGGTAAAGTCTCGAAGACAGCTCGAAACGGAGAGATGAAAAAATTGCACGTAATTTTTTATGCTCCTACGATTATGTATACCTATATAATATATATATATATATAATTTCTCGTCGCATACACATTTTTACATAATATTAAAACCTTCAAAAAAACATAACATACCATTTCGTGGAATATGAAATTAAAAATGAAGGTAATTGTGTAATTTGCTATAGCGAAAACTTACAAAAACGAAACAGTACAAAATATTGGCTATAAAGAATCAATAATCTGAATGTTATTATGAGTTTCGTGAATTTTTTTCAAAGTTCGAATAATATTGTACCAATACAGTTGTGATGTGCACATTATAATCTCTTTGTTTTTTTATCCGTTTCACAAATATCGCCGTTCGAGTGTTATATATAGGCAAATCCAAAGGGCATGCCACGAAAACGATATTTTTTTTTTTCAAATGGCCACAACAATGTTTAGTGGATATGAGAGTGGGTGACGTCATACTTTATATATATAATATATACAATATCTTATTAATATGAACGTGCGATTTTCCACGGATCACAAGAAGTTCGTTTTTAGACGAGATGAGTAATACCTCTTCAAAGGCAACTCTTTCGGCCAATGATGTCGTCTGTTTCTCAGAAATCCGGTGATGAGCACAAGTATACTGGTGCGCGAATTCGACACCGGAAGTTGTATTATTATTATATAATATAATAGGTATAGCTGGCTCGGCGTTCTATTAAAAGATATCACATACTATTAATTCGCTTTTACTGAACTTTAAGAGAGAGCTGCAACGCTTGATCTATTAACAGTTGTTCCACTTAAATGTTTTAATCGATACATTATTTTTAGTAAAGAAATGCCATAAACAGCGTCCTGTGCAAAATATAATGTTTTACCTAGCTTTAAAATTTAGGTGTGCTCATTAGTCTTAATGCTTTGGGAGCATATTATATTAAATATAATCATATGATAAATAATGATAACATAATAGGTACCGTTTTCCCAAGTAAATAGTGTTCAATCAGCAAAATAATACCTAATAGATTAATAAAATATAATATTAATAACTTTTCCTCATTTTAATTTTAATAAGGTAACCAGGAAAATGTTCTTGTAACTAGCAATGTTATCTTTATGTAATAGTTTTAACAGGTTTTTTTAGCAGTGAATAAAATATTCATTAAATCCTAACTACACTATATCATATTATTGCCATGTTTTTTCGGTCTCAATTGCAATATTTATTTTTAAGAACTCAAACATTTAAAAACAGTAACTCAAAATAAACATTACTCATACCTAGTGAGTAATATTATATATAATATGATGTGATTATTCATAGTAAAATAATAGTTTTACATTTATGTTTGATGATTGTGATTTTAGAAAAATCTGACCTAACCTAATTTTGGCGAAAACGTTAAATTGAAATTTCAACTTAGGATTTTATAACATATTATACGATTAAAATTCAAAAATAACAATCCGCGTAGTGTACAAATTACAACGATATCAATATAGGTATTATGTGTAATATCATCGTGAACTATAACATTTTAACCATACCTACACACTATATATATATATTATAATAGTGCGGTATATGATTATTAACCGCGGTCGTGTGACTGTCGTCTTGGTTTCGTCCGACGTACATACTCGTCCCGCACATAAGTGCTGCTGCATGTCTAAATCGAAAATAACAGTTTTCCATTTTTTTTTCTTCGTCCTGTATATTTATATTCTCGAGCATCAACCAAACGGATCGTTCATTCCGCAACGGCGTCGAGTGTCTAGATATTTTGGAAACGGATCAATGACATCACATAATATAACATTATTACCATTATTATTATTATACTCGCGCCTCGTGCCTCAGTCGTCATCCAGCGGTGACAACACTATACTACAGACGTATAGGGACATCTCACTCGCGGCCATTACGGGTTGCCGAGAAATCCTTTGCCAACGACGCATTTACATAAGTGTTATACTAACGTTACATGGTATGCGTTATTGTACACGTGACGTAATCTCTGCGTGGTGTAGTATACGCGATACCTATCGTGGTGGAACTCGGTTGGGAGATCGCGACTTCACACTCGACACAAACATTATTATTTATAAGTGCCGAGACGAGTCCGCCGAAACGAAAACAGAGTTTTATTTTTGTATATAGAGTAATGTACGCATATCGTCCTGCAGATTGAACGCAGAAGAGAGGCTGACGAGGCAAATGATTTTTTATTTTATTTTTTTTTTGCTAGGCTCGTCTTCATAGTTTGTTCTATTGAAACATTTCATCGTGACATCCTAGCAGAGAATAAACAACTTTCAATCCCGACGAATGACGAGCAAAAGACTATGTTCATAGTCTGTCGCATATTATCCTATACCACGCACACAAATTATTTACTGGCTCTAACCGAGTAATGTATTTTATCTTACATTTGAAATAAGATAGTTTAAACGGATTATAGGTATTTGCAATGTACAGTATCCGATACATATATATAGCTTCATATTTTGCATTTTATTGAGTATCTAATTAAACATTTCGAAACTAAAAAAAGATACATATATAAACGTAATACACATCTGTGTAATTCTATGGCATGAATACAGCAGTAACTATGATTCTATAAGAAGGGGAGGTGTTATATCGTATTTATAATAATGCATAATGCGTAATTTATACTGTAGGTATACAAATAGTAAACAACCTTTAAAATGCTTTGTGGTTGGTGAGTTGAGACAGACACCCACGGTATCTGACATCTGCAACCTGTCAGATTTTCATGTTTTGTGTCTGGTAATATTAGGTATAATATATTATAATATGTTTCTTGTGATGTTTTTATTTAGTAAAACTACGACTTTGCACGCAATTTTGGTTCGAATGATTTTTACCATTAAATTTTACGTATACATAACCTATAGGTATTATAAGTATAGGAATTAGACATATTATTATTTTTTAAAGGTTACCAATACCTATGTTATTTGGTACCTGTGCAACCTGCAGTTATGTGCTTAATAATATACAATGTTATGGGTGTATTATCAATATCGTTAAATATATTTACTTCATTCGGATGGAGAACATTTTTTTATGTGCGACGAAAACCCAGTGAATATAACCAGGCTAGGTATGGTATATCAGGGTGTGGGTACTTATTACAGAATACATGACCTGACCTGCAATACAGTGTTATGGTGCTACAAGTATTTATATATATATATATATTATTGACATGTCAAAAATTCCGACCCCGATTATTATTATTGGCGTTTTAGGGGTGCGCGGAAAGCGGTGGGGGATCGATTAGGTTCTCACGGTGCATCACTGATATTATGCGCTGAAGGTTGAAAGGAAAGTTAGGACCTATTTATATATGAGTATATATTATGTGTGTGTGTTTATTGGTGTGCATTTATACAACAGACCTAAATCATGTTCTCATTATCTATATACATCGTATAACAATCCTATACGTATAGGCAGGTATTATGTTATATAGACCGAGATTTATCGGGTTGCCGACGACGACGACGGATGCCGACCAATAGAAACACAATTCATTATATTATGAGTTATGACTATCGCGTGCATTGTGGTGGACCTCGCACCCGAAGTCGGAATACTTGAAAGTTCCGGTGGAAGGGTGAGTGGGGAAAAAAAAATAATATTATATTATTAATTACCGAATTCGTCACACCCTTTGTGCGCGCCCCGATTGAGCGTACCTACACAGGGTAACGCACTATATATTATTATTATATTATTATATTATGTAGTATGATCCGTGCAGTGTACAATATTTAATTACGTTTTTATTCTATTTAATTAACGACGACACGTCGGGTCTTTTTTCATTTCCTCGAGTAAGCCGGCCGCCGTACACGCTCACATGACCACTGAGAGAATAATAATTATTATTTTTATTATTGTACCGCAAACGGGCCGCATAAAGGTGTACATATTACTATATTATTATATATACATATTATAATGTGCTTTTTGGACGTCCTTGCCGCGAAGAACATACCGATGCGGACGTCACACCCAACTGCTGCGGAGATTGAAAGAAAAAAAAAAACATTTTCTTCAAAAACGAAGTATATAATATAATAATCTCACGGGACCCTGTTGAGTGTATATTATACGTTTGTAACATATATAATACCGACCACTATATAATATAATACTCATATAATATATGTGTGTGTGTGTTTGTCTGGCGTTTAACGTGCGCCGGCGCTCATTGTGCGCACATAATTACGCCGACAGACGGACAGACAGACATTGTGCGGTGTCTGTGTGTGTGTGTTATCGGTTCTGATGAAATCGTCGTGATAAATTTGAAGTCTTTACTGCACGAGCCGGTCGTACGAGACCGGCCAGCCCTCCGCGTGCGGTTGGCAATGCCAATCCTTTACGACAAAATGGCCGTCGGACTTGGGTAGGTCTTGTAGAGCGACCCGACAAGGGACGACGACAATACATGATAATATAATAATAATAATAATACGATATAATATGTCGTAAACTCAAGTCTCCACCGGCGCGTCTACACGGTGGTTTTGGTGTTTCCAGCAGATCTCCCACATCGCAAACTGAGACATAAGAAAAAACTACAAAAACAACCTGCGTCCCACGTTTTGTGTAATAACACTATTTCATTCTAAATAATATTCGGGTACGAGTGTTACTTCAAATATTATTATACGTCTCTGCGCAGTAATATACGAAATGCGTCGGATGTACATTATATTGTAAGCCACTTCGTCTGCAGCGAAGAGAAAAAAAAATGTGTATTGACACAGACTATAGAGTATAGACTGCACATATAAAATTGACATCTATTTACTATATAGTATTGTCCTCGCGCACAATGGCATAAACGTTTTATTGCATATTAAAATGAAAACCATTACACGATTAAGTCGCGCAATTTTGTTTTTATATAGAATTCTGGTTGTTAAAACGACGTAATACACGCGTTAACGATTCTCGTCAATTATTGAATATGCATCGGATTTTTATTGTTATCCGATAAATCACAAATGCCGTTGAAAATAAAATAACAAGTTGTCTGTGCACATAATTTTAGTATTACTCTCCACATAAATAACCGGGCGTTTATGTCACATTATTCGGAGACGATTTTAAATTTATTTTACCCCGGATAACATTATTTAAGAAAAATAAATTGAATAAATGATCGTATTTGTTCAAATTAAGTTGTAACGATATTGTAATATTTAAATCAACATATATTATTTTTTACGATCATTTCGATATTATTCAACTGGTCGGAAATAATATTGTGTCCACTCTATAAATATATTACGGTCGGATAGCACTGCAGAGAGGTACCCATACCATGTTATGTAGAGTATATTATTTTAAACGTTTAAGATTCTAATCAAATAAATGACATATAAAAATCCTATTAGGTTTTTATTATATATACTCTATAACTTATCATAATATATAGGTATATTACAGAAGAACTCAAGGGCACCAATGAGCCGCTGAGTTTCGTTTTCCCGCTGGTGGGTATCTATCTTTGAGTACTATGTTTAGGTACTACTCAAATACCAAATAGTTGCTTTGGGGGATGATCGAATCATAGTACCCATGTAATATTAAATGTTTAATTTATTCAGCAATCGGTTTAAATATGTTGCGAATGTTAACATATTATGCGAACTATAAACGATATCGTATTTTATAATAATTGTATGGCAGTTATTTTCTGCAGCCATTTAATGGTTGTATACACTTACCACCGCCCACGGAAATCCTCTGCAGCAGTTATCCGTGAAAATATTCATTTTAGAATACAATTCATTTGAAATCGAAAATTATTTTAAAACTTATTTAGCTATATTATGGATTATTACTTATTAGTGTTAACATTTTGAACTTTCAAGCTATATGATGCTAAAGTTTACTCATTGGCATCTCCTCTCCACCGAGTTACACGACTACACGTATATTATCATACCTTTATAATATATATTATTATAGGAGCCGATCCCTTGTTTTCTGCAGGATTCCTTTTGGAGGCATTGTTGACGGTGATGGTAGGGTTAGGCGCAGGGCATGGCAACATTTCTGGGCGCAGTCGTTTATTCAGTCCATTAAAAGAGAGTTTTTCAATCCAATTTTTTTATTATGAGTGCATTCACAAGTATCCTAATAAAATTTTAAAACCGACAAATACTCAATTCACTCACACGCAGGACTGCGTGCATAGCGAGGATTGTTTGTTTTACCGAGATCATAATTTATGTCGAAAATCACCCCGTCGAGTAGGACGCGTATTATAAATGTGACGAGAACCACCTCGTGGAGTATACCAGCTATATCATGTACGATAAGTACTATTATAAAGGTAAGATATTAAATATAAATATATTGGTTGTGCGATTTATAGTGTTGGTGGTGGGGGGAGGGTATAAAAGACAGAGAAATAGAGAAAAGGTAAACGGCAATCCTCATTTATATATTATTATTATTATATAATACCACCTACCTGTGTGCATACTGCGACGTCTTCATTTCTCATCGTCGAGTTTAATCTCTTTGTGTTTTTTTGTGTCATTCGGACCAACCGTAAAGTACACGACTATATAATTAAACACACACGAGTATATTAGTAGTATAGTAGTAGCAGTATATAGTAGCAGTATAGTAATAATAATCTCTCCGAATCCATCTGTAGCCGCTGTACACATATTACACATTACGTGTAGGGCCCGTCGTTTTACGATTATTATTGTACGACCCGTGTTAGTTATTATCGTGTCCCTATATTAGCCATTAGGGTCTCCGCGTCTGTATAATAATTTTATTATTATTTTATCTGAGTGTGACCATTATCGTTCGTATTATGTATACCTATATATACGATGGGGTGACGATGTTATGATGTGATGAGTACGATGCGTGTCTGTGTCACAGTCGTGGTGAAGCCTGGATTTTTGAAAATGAGGAGGGATAGGTATAATAAAGCTCATCAAAGTTGAAATAAAATATTTATTAAATTATGTAAGTATTATATTATGTGACTTTTATTCATAGATCACTGCCTTATAATTAAATTTATTAGCGACCATAACTATAATTTTTTATAAAAATCTTATATAGTTGTTATTAACCATGCATTAAGCTCATTGGTGTAACAACAATATTTATGATATTTGAACTAGCAATTTATATTATTTGTATAATTAATGTGTCCATCTTAAAACTTTTACTCTCCAAGGAAGGTCCTATTGATATTCCATATTTTTTTTCTTTATTGTGATATTATTCCAAACCACTTTTGTTTGAATCAACACAAAGGTAAATAGTTTAACATTCTCATTTACAACCGATTAATAATATGCTTTTAGTATTTTTGTAACAGAATATGTACGTTCAGGCATGTCAGTTGGTAGAAATTATAGCAGCCGGAGAGTAACAAATTGTTATATAATCTTGTTGGTATTTGTCAAACATCCTGAACAATGTTTAAGCACCAACTTAGTGGTACCTACTCATTTTGTAATTCTCCGACAGATTAAACACACTGAGCACACAGCATATAATAATACCTCAGCCCTTAGGTATATTAATTAATTACTATACCTCTGAACTGTGATATTCCTTATGAACTCTTCAACTTACCCAAACTGTCACCAACACGCAACTACTTGGCTATATATCGTCCATTTTCTTCTGAGATGCTTCGATCCACTCCAATACAATAATTACAATATTTTTTGCTCCCAACAAACAAAACATTAAGTTTCATATTTTATCATTTTCCAGCCTTACGCATGCTTTATCGTTATACGTTTTTAAATATTTATACCTTCCAAATTAATGGAATAAAAAACCGTTTAACTGTCGAAATGTATTGTGACAAAAAGTTCAGATGAAAACAAAAACACATCACGATCGAATTTTTTTCAAGAACAATCATTATGTGTGTGTGCGTATTCACCGTAGTTGTCCACCACGTACGATCATCCGTGCATGTGTGTGTTATGATTGTTGTTGATACCGCATATAGACTCGATAGATAGTATAATAATAATAATAATAATAATTTATATTATTTTTGTCTTCTCCGCAGTGGTTTTATTTTTTTTGGTGGGGAAGAGTGAGGTTGGGGGGGGACCGCGTCTACCGTTGACGCCGCCGCCGCCGACTCCCACCACCACAGCCGAATATCGCGGGAATAACGACGAATTTTTTTAGTCAATTTTTTTTCCCTCGCCGCCGTTTTCTAGGTTATCGACGTTTGCGTTTTTTTTTTTTTCCTCCGTCCGCGCGCATTCAAAACGAGATTAACGGGCGGCCCAGTGTTATTATGTGTGTGTGCCTTCGCGGCAAGGTCAAGCTGCCGTTATTATAGTTGTTGCAATAGTGACCAGTCGGCCGCGCGCGTTTAGGTGCCCCGCGGCGGTGGCCGGCCGCGCACATGTGCAGCGGCCGACTATCTCGCGCGCTCGCATTTCATTTAGTAATAACACTAATGATAATAGTAGATAAACTGCGCGTCTACAGAGTGCGCGAGTCCGGTGTATAGTAGTACGGGTTTTCCGGTTGAGCTCACGGTCGTTATGGGCCATATACCGCTGCAGCAGAGGTCCGTTTCGTCTCGGTAAATTATTGTCGTTTTCCCCCCCCCCCCTCTCTCCGGATTATCGGTAGGAGAGAGAGAGACCCGAGAAAGCCGAGTGGAGTGTGTCGATGGCCCCGGGGTCCAGGGGATCGCTGCGAATAATATACTTTTCGACGAAACGGATCTCATCGGCCCGAATGTCAGGAGTGTCAAACACTCTTGACGGGGCTCGGAAATCGTATTACAGCAACTCACTTGTAATTTAAATATAATACAATTTATACGAAAACAGTCATCGTTGTTCATTGTTATAATATTATACTATAATACCCACTTGTAGAAATTATTATAATCAATAACAATAAGAATACAATCTATATGTAGGTAGGTAATAATGATAATAATACTAATACCTGATATAAATATTTAGGTAGTATATGAAGCCGACGACATCTCGCACCACCGCTAGAACCATGATAACACTTGTCGTGCGTTAAAACGCGTTTATATTATTACTGTCCGTTTCCTCTAGGGTCCACTTCCAAATACGTTTTTATATTTTGGTTTTATCGTGGACGGGTTTGAGAAAAAAAAAAAACGGAAACAGAGCGTCTTCACAACGCGTATTTATTGTTGCTGGCCTCGGGAGTTAATTGAAAGTATATCGTTGTTGTATATATATACTTATTTATTGTATGGTATATACCATAAGTATATACGCACACACATACCAGCTCGTTGACGCCGAAGTACGAAAAAATACCAAAATCGCCCGGACGCACTAAAATATGTCACTTTGGGCACGACCCAAAGAACGTAAGTCGTATTATACTCGTATATGTGTGTGCATAAACTATACACGGACACTGGGCAGTAATGGTCGAGTCGTTGTATTTTTTTCTTATTTTTTTACGTTGAACAAGCTCGTCGAGGGGTGAACGACAGGAAGTTGACACGCCAGCACTTCCGGAACCAACTGAAAGGTTCGTGAGCTGCTAGGGTATTTATGTGCACGCACCACTTCCCCTCCATCGTTCGCGTACTTATTTGACGACGCCGAACTCGCAGTGTAATCGATTTTTTTTTCTTTCCTATATTTAATAAAAATTCGTTTCTTTCGTTCATGTTTATACAATATAATACATAGTAATAATGATAAAAACAAAATTGGATTACCGTCATCATTTTGGTTATTTTTCTACGGTTTCGACTGTTTACTCGCGGATCACGTTCCGAGGAACTTACACCACCGTACAAATGTCTAACCCCTCCAACAAAAAAAAAAAAGGGAATAAAATGTATACATTCTTAAAAATATTTACCTCACATAAAAATAAACCAAGTGCATATAATATACATTATATATTACCGCAATATATTTCTGGACTAGACATTTTTGTCAACAATTAATTAACTTACTCAGCTTATTATTACGCATATGAGAGAAATAAAATAATTTACGACCCAATGCTATAATAGTATAAAATGTGTATAATATTGAATTATACATAATACGTCTGAACGTCTGGACGTCATATAATTATTATACAACCTTTATTGATTTCAACCTATGTTTATATTTTATTACGTATATCATAAATTTATAATGTATGAGCCATATGAATATAAATCATAGTAGGTGTATTATATTTTTAAATTATAATGATTCGCAAGAAATTAACGATTCCCGATTTCCACAAGTTCGTTTTAAATTTTTAATTACAGAAAAAAAATAAAAAAGTATGTTTGTGTTAGGTACCTACTAAATCAATTTATTCTGTGGTTTTTTTTTAAAAATAAAATCAACGAAAAAGTTTTACGAAAATATTCCAAGACTAAATGGGTAACGGCTACTCCTTGAAATTTGGTATTATTTGCCTTTACTTTGGGCATCAAACTTTTCAATAAGTCGTGCAAGACTTGTTTCCGTACCACTCAATTAATATGCATGCATATAAATCGCGTACACGCAAGTCGATTGTCGATACATAATAATATTATGTGTACCGGCCAGTGGCTAATAATCATTTTACATTTCTCTATACATTTCCCGTGCACGCACATTACACTGTACATATTATGATAATTCATATTATAAATAGGTACGTAAAAAGCATATGCAAAACGCACTCCAATATTATTGTCTCGAAAGTCGGAAGCGGTATATACCAACATACAGGCTGGTCCACCCCGATTTACCGTTTTCTCAATGAGCGGGAAAACGGAAAATAATACAACCACTCCGTATTATACGATAGCTGGTGCTGTGGGCAAGCCAATTATAGCCATTTTATAGGTGTTATTATATTTTCAATTCGCAGTAACAGTGTAAGTGTATAATTTTCTATAGGTACCTATATATAGTGTTTACACATTATCACCCGGTACCGCGGTATTACCACGTTGTGAACACGACATGTACCTAGGTTCCCATACGGCGCCTAGCTATGCGTGAGGTATTTGGCAATGGCTTCACATTATTATGATTACTTTTGACGACGTTTCGATTACAAATTACCAGTTTAAATGATGTCCGTGTGAAAGTCTCGGCGTTTTCGTATTCTTTCCACTGACGGACACTATCGTCGATTATTCGGTCACCGGCGCATGCGGACCTGTCGATTTCGTCCACGCACATCTGATTTAATCACAACTGTAATGTTGTACACACATTTTTTTTCATACAATTTATACCCATATAGACGCGTGATGTTCGATCGTTTTTGATTATTCTGATAACGATTTTCTTTCGTCCTGCAAACGGTTTTGTGATATAATCGTGTATTTTGTTCGTGACATTATTGTTTAAAAATATATTCCGGAATCCGGATCTGCAGCAGCTATTTACCGGCGTAAAATGTAATCGCTATAATAATTCATATAATATTATAATATGTAATGCATAATGTGTGAATATAATAATATAGGTAGGTATATATAAGAAACGCCGTACAGTCGTAAAAAACTTAATACGGAAAAACGTCGATAAAAATCTCGGATTATTATTTGTTTTTTATACGTGTAATACTGTGCGCATTCGACTGCACGAGCCCAAAAGTTAATTATTACAAATAAATTTCGTTTATTATATCAACGATATATACGCGTCGTTTACGATGCCGTTCACTCGGGTAAAACACTTATTGGTTCGTATCTGGTTGTGACGGCGGCATCGAACCGAAAGAATTTTTTTAGAAAATAAATATGGGTGAATACTATTATATAGGTAGGTATAGGTATCACGCCGCCTCATTTAAAACAGTATAATATAGCATGTGCCATATCCCGTATCACCCCGTAATAGTATATCTCTAGCTGTGACACATCGATAGATTTAAATGCATATTTTCAACAGTTATTCAAAAGAGAATATTCCAATTTAATGGTGTAAACGTCTTATACACTACTGCTGAAAAAATGGCATTTAGATATTATATAAATTTGCGACGAAGTATATTGGGGTGATACAGAGAGACATGTCTTATTAATTAGTAAAAAAAACTAGTGCCCTCCAAGTTAAACTTGAATCAATATACCTATTTAGTTGAAATATATCTAAGTGCAGAATGAAATATGTGAACATGTATTTATATTTTATCTCTAAATAGTCAGACGACAGACATGTTAATAGTAATTGTTAAAATCTATGGTATGTAGTAACATAATAGCTAGGTACCTCTCTATATATATATATAGGTAGCATAAAATTAAAAAAAATACTTATATTTGTATTAAAATACTTTGTGAGTATTCGTAAAATATATTTTTATAATAGTATTTTAAAAGTATTTTTAATACTTTTTTATTTGAATACTAGTATTAGTATCTTAATAGTTTTTCAAAAGTATTTTTTACAAGACTGGATTACATTATGTAACCGAAAAATGACGGGGAATTCATAAGACACCGGCAATAGTTAAATTAAGTTTTATCGATTTGATTTGGTTGGATCATGGAATATAGCCGGATTTCTAAGTATACTTCATGCGCAATAACACTATTCAATACTTAAATGCTAACATCAATATCATATTATTATGTGCTTGCCCAGCAAAGAACACTGATCATAATATTATTATGTGTACAATTTATAATAATGCAAATGGAATATACTACCAGAACAAAAAATGCGATATCCATTAATTTGGATTTTTGCGGACATAGTGCCCGCGGTCTTCATAATAAAAATATGAAATACGACTTGCGTGCGATGTCCGACTCGACCACGCTGGTCATCGATGGTTACCCACTGGTTTGGTTCCCCTCTCCTCACCAATTATTGCCCCTCGAGACGTTTTCACGGTGCACCACGAACTATATTGTTATAAAATATTATGGGTGTAACGCGCATGACATAGGTTCATACCGGGTTACTGGTTGAGACCAATGCGCGTTCGCCGATTTTCGGGCGGAGAATCGCTCGCTCGCGGAATGCAGCGATGATCTATCTGCAGTTACAGCTCACACTTAAACACGCGCGGCAGACGCTGTCGGAATACGAACGAGCGACCGAGTAATAATAATATTATTATATTATACGATAATAATATTATAATATTATTATTACGTTATAATGGAACTCGTGTTTTATTATATCGTCTTCGGATGCGTCGTAGACAAATGACCCTCGGCGTGTGTTTTTATTTTTTATTTTATTCACCTCTCCTAATGGACCCAACCGGTACGATGACTATACGCACATACCCGTTCCGGAATTATTGTCTTTTCTGTTATTTTTTTTTTTATTTTCGTTATTTATATCGGCTCGATTTTAAATCGGGAATTCCTGGCGCTTTCAGCTCTCCAAAAAAAAAATAATAATAATAATAATAATATATACCTATACATATACACTTATCTATATATTATATGCGTGTTATCGTCGTGCCATTAGTATCAGAATATAGCTGCAGTGGCATAGCAGTCGTCGTCGTCGTCGACGCCGTTTCTTCTATAATAATATGACACGATAGTGTTATTTCTGTTTTATATTTATTTTTTTTTTTACCGTTTTTGCTCTCTTACGATCGGTCGTCGTCGTCGCACTACACATGATGGGCCGATCCGGTTTTTCGTACGACTACCTGTGTGACGTGAATCGCGTGCTGCATTCTTGGGCGAGACTGGCGCTGTCAAAAAAGTTTGATGCTTACTGCGGGTGTACCATGACAATATAGACGACAAGACGTATTATTGTGAAAACTCCAGCACGAGAACGCGACCGATTTGCGCGAAAATCAACAATATTAATCGTCGTGGGCCACGTTCGTTTTTCGATATTATTTGGACAATTTATTCAAATTGAATAATCTCGTTCCGGCCCGGGAATGTATATGAATTGACATTTTCGAAAGCCGTCTACCATCTACGTACATAAATCGTGCAACTATAAGTGATCAATCGTGATTATATTATTGTTGCAACTCGCGTTTATTATTCATTCGAAACATCATGATTAAATTTGTATACTCATAGCATATAAATATATCGAGTTTTCACGATCAGTCTTATTACTTTGAGAAATAGTAAAATTATTATAATAATATAATATAATATGTCATATAGTAACTAGTAAGAGATACTCAGCTTTACTACTTGTTTGGGTAAAAGTAAAGGATGTTTTGTGATCCTCTTGTAGTCTTGTATATATAGTATTTATTTGTACAATATACAATTATATTGTTTTGTTATAAAGTCGTTATTATTGTTGTTGTATAAAAACTTTTTTGAGCAGTTCATCGTCGAATTAAACTATCTTCACTTCTTGTCGCTGTCTTTTTGATTGCACATAACAACTAGCACAATATTATCTCTCTAGTCTCTATTGTGATTATTGAAAAAACAGTATAATATTATAAGAATAATTGATTCAAAAGTATCACGCTCAACAACTCTCTATATCATATGAATATTATGTTTGGAACTTGAGTAACTTTTATCTGGCACAATATTTGAAAACAATGAGAATATGTGAAATAATTTAATAAGTTATTTACATGAAAAGCGTGAGGGAAGAAGCCACCCAAAGATACTACTAGTTGCCTTTAAATATACATCAACATATTTATTTCAAAATTAAAATGTAATATCGTGCCTTAATGATGAAAATAGAAATATTTGTTTGTCAAAAAATGACAAGTAAAGTGAAAACCGTATGTGCGGCGAAAATGAAAACTGTGCATTTCCCTCGACGATGGCTGACTCGTGGTGGCATACGATTGTAATGGTGTTCTTAACACGAAACGTTCTGAATGCAATTCCGTGATCGCGAGGGGGGTTGAGATTTTGGGATTTTTTCATTCCGTTTCCGCCAGAGAAGGGTAAATTATCATCGTAACGTGTTTGAGTTTTGAGTGTTGAGTGCGTGTGTGTTGCAATGAAACCCATTGACGACCAGACCTACTCGTACAGGTGCTATAGCTGCTGCGAACGGCTAATAAAAACAACAGATAAAAGGTTATAATTACGTTATTATTGCTGGAACGCGCGCGTAGACCATTACATACGTACACCATATACTTTCTGACATCCCGTTCTGTTGGGATTCCGTTCTGTTATTACTGTTATTACCACGAAGACGACGGTCTGGACCAGATAAGGACGTGGGAGAGTAACATCTAAAAAAAACATACGCACACATATATATATATATATATATGTATTTTAACTAATAAATAATAAAAGGACTAAATAATTAGAAGGTATGCTCGCCGACGTAATAGGAGAATACAAAAAATAAAAAGGACAGTAAATTGTCTACATGTATCTAGATAAGTATAATATCACGGTGTAATAATTGATTATTAGCTGCAGTTTGTAAAACCAAAGTAATCCACGCATTGTTCTCGTAATAATATTATTTAGGTCACTCTAAAGCTAAAGGGTACTAAAAATAATAAATATTGTATTTTAAAAAAGGACGTATTTATCGTTATTGTTGTTATTATATGAATACGCACTGGATTCCGCCCCCGATTACGTCTCTCTCAAGTACATTTTTGGAAAACCTCAAATTATATTTACGGATTCGAGTAATGGGTTCGTTCAAAACTGAAACCGAAACGAGCAATAACATATTATAGTTAATGGCATTTCAATAAGTATATATTATCTCGTTCATACGCTGAGAAAATAAAAAAGGTAATACAATATTATCGTTATTAGTAATTTGTGAGACGTATAACAGATTTTTTTGCCAGGTAGTAGGTAGATAACCCTAGATATACACTTACATTCAACTAATAACGAACAAAAAAAAAAAAAAAAAAAACGATATTCGTCATATACCATTATAGGAACCTATATACTCAGTGTCTCTATGTAATTATGTCCACCATCATGTAAAATATAAATGAAACGCTTTTAGCCTGTATGTCGGTGTAGAATTTTACGGTATTTATCGTTCACGACTTTTACCTGATAAGCACCGTATTATGACGATATTTTTATATTTGTATTATACGTCAAAAATGCTCATGATCAGATATGTCATAGGTCATACCAAGTCATATTTGCAGGTATGCACATGGTACTGTGTACATTATATCAACATGGTATAACTGTTTTTGTTGTCAAACGTCGTCGTCGTCGTCGACGGGTTGAGTTGATCCGTTTTATCAAAACTTCCCCGAAAACGTTACGCACAGGCGATGTCTAAAGGTTTCAATGTCCGCGTGGGGGTGGGACGGTTGGACTACTACCAGGAAGTTTGACTTCCGGTGACTGTAGGGGATCGTTTCGATTTATCATTTGTCATCCCTTCAAAATCGTATTATGAATCCGTATAAAAGTTTCGTTCGCGACAATGGAACGAATTTATTTTTATTTATTTTTTACCCGTAGTACTATGTATTATATACAATATACATACCGCACTAAACCGACGTTTGGGAATCGACGGAGAAATACGTTAACGAAATGACCAGATTAGCCGGGTACGTCGATATATTTCGGCGAAACTTTTCGAATTTTTACCCTGCACTACAAGTATAAACGATATACATATACATATCAAAACGTACCGTCTATCTCCGTCACACTGTTCAATCAAAGGGATCGTAAGATGTTTGTTTTTATTTATTCCTCTGATGATGTACGGTCTAGGTCATCAATCACGACCGTTTTCGCGTTCCGCTCGGCCGACTAAAATATTGCTTTCCACGAAATGAGCTGGTGCAAACGTAGTCGTTGGGATCTATATACATATTATTATGTATTGTTTACCGCCACCACCGCCGCCGAGCAGAAGGAAACGCTTAAACTTTGTGTCGAGATCCCTCGGAGAAAACGCGCCCAGTCACAATGTTTATTGTTGGACGTCAGTATCGATTTTTTTTTAATTTTTCTTTTTATCGAGCTTAAGCCCGGAAACTATGGCCATTAGCTGTTTTTTATTTGTAGGGGGGTGGAACGGTCGGGCGAAAGACGTCTGTATGTGTGGCAAGGATTTGCAGCTAAAAACCCCGGTGGTGGTCACCCATCCGGAAGCTACCAACAATGGCCGATACGTACACTCAGAGCATTTCCCCAGTTGAGTGAACGGACCGCGCCACACCAAGACACCATTATCGATTAGGTACCTACTAAATTGACTATAATCAGTTATTATTTTTTGCATTATTTATTTTATTAATTCAAATGTAATATAAATTATTGTCGGTCAATATCGTGTTTGGGGGCACTGGATCAGGAGGGGAAATCTGGGGCAGTTTCCCCAAGTGCTTATCGTAAAGGGGCGAACATTTCAAATTATATGTGATAAAAATTAAATCAAACACAAATGTTCAAATTTTTTTATTACATTTTAATTTTTTTCAAACAAATTTTTAGGCTTTATATTTTGATTTCACACTCGTAATAAAATCATGTGTTCACGAAGTATTCGGCACAATCGTGGTAATTTCGAACGAGTGATAAGCCGCCGATCCGTCGTCGAATATACCTTATCGCTGAGTATCGAACGTCGCCCAAGGTTCAACGGACTCAATTCAAATATATTAAGATAATAGACTGGATAAACCCCTAAAAGTAGCCTGGACTCATTTCAATGTTATACAAATTGTGTCATGAATTTTTTGATTTCTAACATGGATATTGGATGTAAACGTTTAGTATATAATAATATAATGCCTTTTGTTAATTCAATAAATTTAACACGTCTTAGTTCAGCTAAAAAATTATTATGTTCAGTGCAACAACCAGAAAATTCCATTTTTATCAAAAATGAGTTTTTCATGGAATATTATTCATGGTAGAAATATCTATATTTTGGTAGAACAATCAGACAAATCGCTTTATTATTTCCAAAGATATCTCAAAAAGAATTATTTCCCGCCCATAAAGGTGAATGAGATATAGAATTTTGTTTTGCTCCTCCTAAAAAATTGATAAAAGGTGACTTGTCTGGTTGTTGCACTGAACCCTTCAATTTATATAATACATTAAATTATAAATACTTGCACTTTTTTTTTTGAAAAGTTTTTCTTCGTTTGTTTGAAAACTTTGATTCAAACAAATCCTGTTTTACAAATAATATGAAAATGTTACGATCTACGACTAAAAAACGTCGTGTACCTATTGCCATTTGAACGGACCCCACATCATGCAATATGGTGAACACTTACCAATAATTATATTAGTGGTCTTTACATATTATATTTTAACCGAGTGTTACTTTGATGTTAATACACTATTATCGTTGAGACGATTATCGAATTACATACGAGATCCGGTGATGAGAACGCATCGACGTAATCGACCTCGTGTAATCGAGGGTAATCGACCGAATCGATAGCGTGTGTTTATATATTATTATGGGTACGAGTGGGTGAGGCTGATGGGCACATAGTACGCGTCTTACAAAAAAAAATATTAGGTATATAGGCACCTATATATTATCCGTATCATTTTCGTCCGATTCGTCCCGCGGTGCACGTGGTGCGCGTAACCGTGTTCGTGGTATGTCGCTGGTATGCGGTACGGTGATATATATATATACATATAGGTTAAATACACATGGCCCCACCCAGACGGTGCAAAACACTACAACAAATACAATGCAATATCATGTAAGCGCGCGTACGGCGGTACTTCAGTAGTGCCCGTAACCTACAGGCGGGCTTGTTTATGTACATAATATAATATAATAACTTATATAGATGTGTATTGGGACATTGCAGAGTGGACGGGTACCTATAAAGGGCCGCTAAATTTATTATATTGTGCTTCAAAGTAAAAACGTCTCCGAGGGGGTGGTCGGGCGCACCCTGCTTTATGGACGATGAGACGGAGAGACAATCGTCGTCCGAGTACATAATGCATTACAATATATATATTGGAACAGGTAACCGGCCAACCTCCTGCGGTGACCCGACAATCCTTCACCGTCCTAATTGGATTGGTAAAAGTCGGAAAAATTCCGAGACGCATCAGCTCGTGATGGGAGGCCCCCGTCGGCCCCATGAGCGTTAATTTTCTGAAATTGGCGAACTCGCGTGGGGTACCACACGTAATAAAATCATCACTACTTGTATACACATATATATATATATATATGTTATGTAGTCGGTGGTAGACGATAATAATAATGGTCTGTTTTTTTTTTTTTTACTATTTATTTTAGTTTTTTTTTTCCTCGTTCTCGTTATTATGATTATCGTGTTGTTTGTTCTTCTCGGTCGGTAAAAAAAAAAAACTCAAATATATATATATATACACGATTGCGCCGCGTGTGTGGTGCACCTTGGTACGATGATGAGACAAAAGGTCCTGGGGAGGAGGGGGGAGGGGTACTCATTAATAACGATGTCAGGGTAACATATTTCGCCGGTCCCGTGTTATTATATATATTACCGCACCGGTAGATACCACGCGGGCACGCGGTTGTTATATTATTATCATCGTCGTCGTCGTCGTCGTCATCATTATTATTATTATTATATATATAAAGTCATCGGGTTTTTTGACGGCGGTCGTGGCGGGCGGCAAAAACGAATTAAGTGATAACCCCCGGGATTGGTCGTAACTGGACGCCGCCGCCGATTGTGGACCACCGCCGAAGTAGATGGTCCGGTATATATGCACCTATATACCCCTCCGCCCGACCCACCCCTCAACTGAGCCGACACGCCCGCGATGACGACCACACGAACAACAAAGGATGTTCGGTAAAATAAAAAAAAATTTAAAAACACACGAACGTCGGCGGCGGCGGCGTCCTCGTCGTCTTCGTGGGTTTTCGTGTTACGATTGTTTGATAAATGAATTATAATGCATAAACATTACACACGCACACACACATAATACAATATATAATGTGTGTGTGTGTGTGTGTGTATAACATATTATACCAATTTCTCGTTAAGTAACATATTATAAATATAATATATATTGTGTCGATCGTATTTATATGGAATTTACATACATATTATTATATTACTACACGCATTAACATTATACGGTGGGTTTCTCTCGTGGTCGGTCCCGCTGTAGCGGTCGACACGAAAACGACTGTATTTCGATTACAGCAAGACAAATATTTATATTGTGTTCAATTATAATAATATATTATATGCGTGCCCTGACGGAGAGACATATTTAGTAGAAATTTAACCGGAATCGGTAATAATTATTTTATTTAATTTACAAGCATTTTATAAGCGCCGTGCTCGAAAGGAGCATCTAATTTATGCAGGAGAGATAATATTATTACACCCGCAGTCTATAACGACGATATTATTTTGTATTCCATTATAATAATTATTACTCAACGAATTGTTTTTCCTTTTTGTACGATCAACGCTCTGAACTTGTGACTACTGACTATATATATATAGTGATCGTCGGGTTTCGATATTTCTGTTTTGAAGTGAGTATAAATCATTTTCATTTAAATTTCTACAGAATTTTGATGATATTTTGTATTCCATTATAAAATTATTATCACGCAACGAATTTGTTTTTCCTTTTTGCACGATCAACGCTTTGAGCTACTTCTGTTTTGAAGTGAGTAAAGCGTTTTTATTTAAATGTCTGCAGAATTTAAGAGTATATATTCTCTGCTTTTCACAAATGGTACGTTGGACTCAGACAACAACAAATTGACACGAGGCTGATTATCGAAGTTCTGGCAGCATTTAGTTGCCTATAAAACGTAAAGCGCATTACTTCCATAGTATAATAAAATCATTTAATATAATACGTTTTGCTAAAGTAATATAAAGTAAGAGAGTTGTAATTAATAGTGAAAAAGCAAACAGAAATCTTATGAGCGATTTCACCTCCTGTCCATCGATATTGGGTCGTAGGTGAGTGGGGAAATTCGAAACGAATTAATTTTCCCGACGAAACTCATTATCATTCGTCAGAGATGCAAACGCCAGATCTTTTTATTACAATAGGAAAATGGTTTTAATTGAAAATGTTATTTATAAACGTCATTGAGAATGGCTTTCGAATTCGAGACTTCTCTATTGACAACTGTGTCTCATTTGTTCCTATTATTACTTATACATATACATATTACATATATATATATATATATATATTATACTACAGCTGGCCAACAGCCAGTACAGAGAACGTAATAAACAATCATTTTGAAAATGTTTACTCGGTAATGACATTGCTGTGGGCTAATAATGAAATAGAGAATAATAAATTGTGCGTGAAGTATCTAAGAAAAATACCTGTCTAGGAACGGTTTGATTAAATTTATGTTATAGGTATTATAGAGGTGAATTATACAATTATTTATTATATTTATTCATTCAATTGTAGGAAATCAATGGCATAGATTTTTATGGACATACAAGTTAACATATTATCCTAATAACATATTCATATATGTGTATACGATAATTGGTATTTTTGACTATAAAAGAATTTTTAACTCTTGCAGGATATCGGTTGAAGTGATAAAAGTTTTATGAATTGAGCAATAAATATAAATAAATTATAATATGATATGTTTTCGGTTGCGCATAAGCAGTAAATAATACTACTCACTTCATTATTAATACCCACTCTGAAAAATTGTGCTCGTGTGGCGTTATACTATTATAATAATTTTGCTGATCTACGTAAACCGAGTTGTCGATAATTATATTATTCTTAGTTCGAGCGAGCTGATAAACAGGTGCAGTTTCATCATTATGCAGAAAAAAAAAGCGCACCGTTCACCTCGTAAAAGTTATCATATTACCATAAGTCCGATTCGTGGTCACAATAATACGGTAGCTAGATCAGCCGACGAGATCCATTAATTTATTCATGCGCATGCACGTTTGTGCTTACGTTGAAGTGACTTCACGATATTATTTTACACCAAATACGACGTCACAGAACGTCACGATTTAAGTCTGTTTAAGGGCCTTTTGTATGCACTATAATATAGAACATTATAGAACTCGGTAGAGCGCGTCCATGACTCTTATTATTATATACATATTATTTATTTGTTCATATTATTATGCACACAAGTCCTGTCGATATATAAAACACAATGTACAAGTTGCATCGATATTATGTTATACGCTCGATATAAACAATATCAAAATAATAATAATATAATACGTGATCTAGCCCGGCCCTCGGTGTGCGTTATATCCTTGTCCTCTGTTCATATACCAATGTATTTCCGGTAAATCAATATTTGAAAAGAATATCATCGGGAGTCGTCTCGAAACGTAGACTGCAGCACTATAATAGATTTATTATATTATTTTAATCAGACCACACTACGCGTATTGTACAAAAGTGAAATAATATTTAACGCTCGTTCCGGAGTAGAGACACAATGCGTGTCGCGTACCTCTTCGATAATGAATAATATTATAAAGAGTTATCAGTTTATCACGACAATAGAATAATATTATATCATTTATTTATTACGTGCACAATGCACATTATAGTCGAGCGAACAATATATTCCTGTCTGCGGATTTATAATAATATAATATTATCTAGTTTCGTTAAACACATCAGCCACCACCTTCGAAAGTGACGCGAATAGTTTATATTCGATATACGCGAGGAATATAGGAATTTCTATCTCGTTTTAACCGATGATCGCATTTGCCAAGTATTAACAATTATACATATATACAGGGTGATTCACCAAGCATGTGACCCTCATTTTTCCCTAAGAGTCATACATTTATATAAATCCAGATTTTTGAATTTTTAAACAATATAATATAAAAGAGCACCCTTTAAGTTTTCCAATTTTATGGAATTTAAGACGAAAGCGTGCCTTCGTAATGATGGTAGACAATTTTTTTCAAGTTCTATTTTACTGTTTATTTTTATTTGTAAATAACCCTAACTGTTGTAAAAAGCATTGATGTAGCCAATTCGAACAGTTACTGTTATGAATGAGTTATGCGACCTATTATGTGCATTGTGCATTGAGGAGGATAAATGATAATATAGGTTTAAGACTTAAAAATATGATAGGAGACTATGACGATTTTCCACTATTATATCCATAGTACGTTGTTAATTTCAACAGACGCACAATCAGAGGGGAAAACGGGGTTGAGCTTGCTCGGTGAATCACCCTGTGTACGTTATATTATTATTATATTATACACACGCACGCTGTGTACGTTGAGTTGTAAATTATGCGGCGGTGGGCGAATCGCCGAATAAAAGCGTCAGTGGGGGGGTAGGAGAAGGAGGAGGACTAAAAAATACCGAAAACGTGCGCTGTAGGTACGCATAAACAACGGCGGACGTCAATCCGCGAGAGCGGAAAAAAATCTCTGTTCGCAGATTATTGGGGCGGACGTACACTGAACAGAGGCCCCATCGGACCGGTGCCAGGAAATTTATTGCGACGAATCCGTTTCGTCGAGCCACGAATTCATATACACGTTTACACATTATACACGTGCACACTATCAAATATTGTGTGCATCACCGTTACGCTGTTATCAGTGGCCTATTATGTATTATTGTTATTATTATTTTATGCGACATAAATTTATCGTCCCGGAGTGCGCCGACTATTATTGGATTTAAGGGCGCCGACACCGCGTCGCGTATTGTTCCATTTTGTAAACTTTCGATTGTTGTCCGACGAAACGGCTAGTGCAAGTATATAATATTGTAGTATTATAATTGCGTATACATCACGCGTGCATTATACTTGGGTAAGTTTTGCTTTTGAGTTTCGCCGAGCCGTCGCTATATAAATATACAATCGATCCGCCGACGACACGACACGCGTCATCCTGCACACCGTTTTTGAATGTACTGATTTAGTTTAATTATTTTTTATAGTTTTCGATTTTCGACTTAGATTTTTATTTTTTTATTTCATCTTCTAATAATTTTCCTATACAAGTCATGGGTTTTTTCACGGAAAAAAATATATCTGTGAATCGATGAGATTCATAATAGTATTATTATTATTTAACTACTAAAAGTGTTTCGCGACTGACACCGCACGATGGTTACCAAGTCATTATTAGTACGACACTGATTTATAAGTGTTATATTATTCTACCCACCTACACTTAAAAAATAATCAGTATAATAATATTATGTTTGATAATCTTATCTGGCCGCGTCTATTATAGTGTTCATATATTATATGGTCGTATAATATAATATATACATTGCGTCAAACATGAAAATATTACCGTAAATCTCACTTAATAAGATTCGCACGTCGTGTAATTGGCCAGACAGCGTCCGCAGCCAGACGGAGGCTGTGCAGGTGACATGGCCGGGGTTATGTAAATAATTTGCCACGAAACGTACATTATATTATTATATATTATTATTGTGTGCGGTATAAATGTATTGGGGGATCAGAAATCCACACGTTGGAATCGTAAAATAACCATATTATACACTGGCGAAAAAAACGCCATATTATACCCATATAATGTCGTACATATTTTATATTATAGTGATTATTATGAAATGTGTTAGAAATATACGTATTATACACGCACAATAATATATTATTAAAATATACCTAACAGTTAAATAAAATGACCACTTTTTGTAATACTCATCCATAAAATAAATGGTGTCTGTGCAGTTATATAATAATATGTAGATGTACCTATATACCTATGTATTATAATAATATGGCGAAATGTTCGTCGTTTCGGTGACAAGAATCACAATTTCCGATCATCCACCCTCCGAACGCATCCGCGCCAAAGATGCGAAGATGCGTATTATATTAAAATGACATATATACGTAATATATTATTATTATATTATGTTTGGAAATACTTACTAAGTAATATGGTTTGTGTTACAGGTTACGCCGAAAGCTGTGTGAATGAAGGGGAAATTGTTAACGTTCTCACCATCAAAAACATGATGTGCTTCACGTGCATGTGCAAAGTGAGTACCCGCACACACATTATTATTATTATTATTACTATTATTTACAATTATTTTGTACAATATTTTTGTATCGAATATTTTTCAATGGCATTGAATATTATCGTAACGCATAACATATATCTATATATTATGTAATACCTAAGTGGACAAATCGATAATAGTATAATATATCGAAATACATATTATATTGGCTAGGTATGATTTTCTGCACGGCAATATACGCTCATAATAATTCAACAACGATATATTAATAATAATAACGGAGCTCGCGCGGTGAAAGTTCCATTTCTCAAAACTGGGTTACACTACCTTGCCCAAAGCACTGTGCGCAGATAACCCGTCTGGAATCCGCCGGCGTCACCGCTGCTGCTGCTGCCACCGCCGTTTTGCCCACCCGGTCACCCAAGTCTTTGGTGTGTTGTACTACACACGCGCGCATATTATATAGGTTAGGCTAGGCACCTACCTGTTGATTATAATTGCACTTTGAATTCGATCTGTCCGCGCGTGTGTTCATTACTAGACTGTATACGACAGGAAATTGTGTTCGTATAATAATATACATATACGTTGAGCACGATAGGTACACTTATACAATATTATAATGTTCGTGTCATCATTATTTCAATAACATACTAAGTATTTGGAACATATTAAGATCTTGAATTAAAGTTAGGATTTCGTGGGACCTATGTATAATAAGGGTCTTTAAGTCCACGTCTCGTGACGGTTTTATACGACGATTATTCTCATCGAGTGCGCAGTAAGGGCGACACAATTTGCATATTTTTAAATTACGACCACTACTTCAGATTCAGAATTTAAAACTTATTCATCATCACTATGTCTAACGAAAGTTGATAATTAATAATGAAAATTAAAATGTAAATAAATGCCTACAATAATAATTGTACAACTCTGTTTACAGGAAAATATCATCTAGTATTATAGGTATTACCAAGTTATCTGTTATAGGAATAGAATGGGACCAAAATCCATATTATTATTTTAATATTTTATTGATATTCACGCATATTAATATCTCCTACTACTCGTTGTATATGATACCTAGTCCATACAATATTAATAAAAATGCACTCACTGAACGTTCAATTAAAAGATATTATAATAAATGTGCACGAATCGTTTAATATTATATATTAATTGAGTTGAAAATATTTAGTGTTGCACTGCAGCAGTTGTAGTCAATAACGAATCGAATAATTTTGTGCAACTACTATCGGCACTCGATAATACACTATATTATTATCATTTATTATAGCTAGGATAAGTCTATTCAATAGGCCTTTTATATTGCCGTATTATTATTTAGATACGATACTATCTAGTTTGCAACTATAGTCAGAAAAAATACTATGTCCACAAAAATTCCAAAATGACCTAAGCGATACGCATCATAAAAAATTCTCTTTATCGTATCGTAACATTAAATTATTTGACTTATAGATTCCCTTCGGAAATATCATTAATGGTTCTTAACATTTTAATATGGTCATAAAATAACGATATACTTGAATTAATATTAATATTTATTATACTAATTTTATACACGTTTTAATTAGGAGAATAAGTAATTTATTGCTCAGGTGAACCTTATATATATATATATTATGCAGTATGTACATAAAAAATATATATATTACCTACTCGTCGATAAAATATCAATGTTAAAATAATATATACTAACGTATAAATTAAATGTTATAATATTATGTATTTCGCATTACATATCATTATATTAACATCTCATTGCTGGTTTCGTAAGTCATACCAACGGGTACGAATATTTCTACGAATAATATAATTTATTATTATTATTATTATTATTATTAATACGTTCCGATTGAAATACATATTATTAATAATAATAAATAATAATCTAATACGTATAATAACGAGACTCAGAGACACGCGATACGGCAGTCCTGCGGTATGATTTGTGACTTGGTTAATACACCAAAGGCCAAAAACCCACGTACCTTTCCGACTATTTTATATTATGTATTATTTTATTATGCTGTTGAATTCCGGTAAACACTCTACACACTAAATCACTAAATACGCTAATCGTTTTTTATGGATTATATCGTACGAGTTACACAATAATAATCGATCACCTACTTACATAATATATATATTATGCGCACGTTATACAGCTGCCGACGAGTGCTTTAAACGGTACGTGTCGATCGTTGCTGCATGATAACTGCATTTGGTGTGATACAATTATTATTGTAGAAGAGAGTTCTGCATTGACTGCATTAATGTAATTACTTGATAGCTGCCGTACTTATGCTTTGTAGTAATTGGGAGTGAAAGTTGATTAATTAATCTACATATAGTCGAATTATGTATTATAATATACCGCAGCCGATACTATCCGATTTTGGAGAACGCGACGATTGTCCCAAAACATTTTGACTTATCGATAACGGAGCGGATTTAACGTTATATTATATATATACGATACACTTATAAGCGGTTATACGTAAATTATATAGTTTATCGAAAATTGTGCAGATTTTCGGACGTCGACTTCGACGTGGCCAAAAATCAAAATGTAATCCATATCGATACAACTTGCGAACGGTTATGCTTCTTTGCAAATGCCAAGGCTATATGGTGCATTAAACTCGTTTTATACTCGACCGTTTTCAGCGAATTATCGTCGTCCCACTATCCTCTACAGCTATACCAGCCATTATTAGTTATTACTGTTTAATAACACCCTCGAGGTTAAACATATTATATTATTATTACTAATAAATGGTAATGAAGTACAGCGTCGTGGTCATGAAAAAAAAAAACAGAAAAAAAAATTGACGAATTTGACGACGTCTTATACCGAAAATCGTCAGTTTTCGGGATTGCGTATTTGTGTTTCGGAGCGCGCGTGGAAAAGAAAAGAATTCAATTGTCGGTCGTCATTTGCCATGCTCATAAAACGTCGTTACGCGGCTTTGACTTTATACAAAGTTTGTATCAAACTTTTCAATCAACTTTTGTGTTGACGGACATAAAATATCGAAAACTGCGTTTACCGATACTGCAGCGAACAAAATATAATATTTTATATAGATCGCGAATTTCTTTCCGACCATTCGTGGCCGTAACGGCTATATTATGTAGGACTCGAGTTGTTCGGATGCGATTCATATGTTACAATAAAAAAAAAAAAAAAAAAACAATAATAACAATCGTATTTCAAAATGTATAAACTTTCTTTACAGAGCAAGTCATGCAAATTTAAAAGTAAAAGCAAAACACAAATACCTATAGGTATAGTAGGTATACATTATAGTATACATTATAATATTATATTAGGTATAGATATTATTAATAATATAGGTACTTAATTTATACCAATATATTGGTAGATTACATTGGTTACCAATTTTTAATAATATATTAATAATCGGTTTACACGTCCTATATATGATCGGTTTTATACGGTCGATAAAGTGTATAATGGATACATTTTGTATTGAATAAAATAAAAATTGATTGCATATTATATCATGTGTTGTATCAGTCTTTCAAACTATAAACATAACAAATCTGAATTCATTAGAAATAGCATGAATATTATGATATTGAATAAATTAAATAAACCATTTTTTTTTTTTTTTATTAAATATAGTTACACCGACGTATGTCATCTTAACGTCTTTTTGTTGATTAAATACATTTTTCTTTAATCTGAAAGATAGATAACAATTTAATATCTAATTTTAAGGCGTTAGCTATCGAATTTCGTGGGCTTGCCTAATGATTTTGAGTGGCTCTTCAGTTATCAGGGCTTTAAGATTAAAATATCGATACAAGGCTATGAGATGGACTCTTGTTAATATTATATTCTTAGTTTTGTTTGATAATAAATCAATTCGATCTAATATTAAAGCTAACTACGGCACAAAATTGATTTTGCCGAACAGACATTTTCTATTTTGGACTATGTGAGAACGAGACAACTCATGCTGGTTCTGTACGTTCTCTTAATGTAACAAGCAGTTAAAGAATGTATATTATAATTTATAACTTGTAACGTATACCTATGCGTTATAATAGTGATGGCTGCAAACGTTCGCGATGTCCGTTCCACACACGTTTTATTACACGACAACATTCGGAGATAATAAATATTTGAAACATAAAAAAACAATCGATCTCAAGTAGCAGAAACATCCGCGATCGACGATTAATCGCGCGCGTTTACAGCAACTGCGGTTCGGGTGTAAGTTCCAAGTGTATACCTACTAGACATTACTGATAAATACGAGTATATAATAATATAATATCGTTACTTTATTGTTGTATCGCGTATATTATCATATGCACACTACGGACGAAAGGTTATACCTCAGGTATAGAGTATATAGGAAGAGAAATTACTGCAGAGAACACGTTATGCACATAATGTACCTACCTATATATATATTATAATATTATATTATATGGGTAGGTACTACTCGATCGACTAATAGACATCATGTATGCATATTCTACACACAGCGTATCGTACATACCTGCATGCGTTGTTAAAATCGTATTTGGTTTAATACTCGTGTTCATCATCGTCATCATCACTGCCGCTGCATCGCTAGGTATAGGTATATATTATTATAATATCATAATATATATGCACAGCTATATTATAATATTATTATTGTACGTTATACACGATGGCCGGGCAGGAACGAATATTTAAAAAAAAAAAATACGAATAATAACCGAAAACAAAACCGGATACGCGAGCGCATAACATGGTATAGCAAGACGTCTTATCCGTACTTTGTCGAACCGCCCCGTTTAGACGTCGATTTACGGTTTGTTTTTATAAATTAATAATTACATTTCCGAGTCGTCCGCTCGTCGTCGTATTACCTATTCGATTCACTGTTACGTGTACATATTATAATATTATTATTATGTGCGCAAAGTTCGCGGGGTCCAACGGAGGAACATCATATCTAATTTATATTCACGACCGTTTTCTACTCCTTCGTGTCTCCGTCGTCCTCTGGATCGGATCGTCGACGAAGGTGGTTACGAAACCGATTACGGGCCAGCCCACTCGGGCTCGTCTCTCGCCTTAGGTCTCTCCCTAACGTCTTACTCTCGTGTAGTCCAGCTAAATAATATTATCATCTATGAAGCGGATTCTCGATCCTAATTTCCGGGTCCCATTAAAAATATATAGACGCTCACCATAATGGTTGTAGTATTACATATGATTGCAGTATTTACTCTCGTAGGTATACGGCGGCGGGTAAGAAATTCGGGAAAACCCGCGAGTCGAACGGGTTTCGGCCGGTGTGTCCCATAAAAAATTGACTTCCCGACGACGACGACGGATCGACCGCATGAGCATAGGTACACACGGTATACCTATATTATAATAATATTATAACGTGTGTGTGTGTGTGTGTAGTAGAAATTTGTGTGCGCAAAACCAGTTTGGCCGAGAGAAATAAAAAACTTACGGTGCCCACTACGCTCCGCACACCCGACGGTCGGCTAGATTGCCGCCGATCCCATCCAACTCGCGGTCCTCTCTCGCCAAACCATCGTCGGCATATTATTTTAACTATTATAATAATATTATGTAGTTCCGCCGAACGCGTCTTATAATAATATTATATTATTTTAATAATACGAATACGCTTTTATTATTATTACGCACTCGCATCATTGATGGGTACCTCTATATACCAGCTATCTCTACGTTACGCAGCGGTTGATGACCGTTACGGAAAATAATAAAATTAGAATATATTATTATAATAGTATATGTAATATTATGCGCTTCGCGGAAACGTGTACCTATACGCTTCGTATTATAATTATAATTAATTAATTAATATAGGTATTTGACCAGATTTTTCCACGTGATGATCGGAGTGGGGCTTTTTGTGGACCTACAAGGCTACAACTGACGATTTAATATTATGTAGGTATAATATAACGATGCGCATACGTAGTGATTTTTCGTTCAACGCACCTGACCTCCGAGAGAAATTAGTGCCCTGTTCGCGAATTTTAAATTAAAAATAAAGAATTTTTTCAACCACACTATATGTGTCCTAGGAATTCGCAACGATAAAGCTATTAGCTTGAAAAAAAAAATCTACTCAGCAAATGGGTGTCTTGTTCGTTAAAATATCACTCTGCAGCATAGGTATAATAATATATATGAGTGCATATTTTGATTTATCAACCGTGTTAGAGTTAGCGTTCCGCTCCGCTCCCCACCCCCCCGCCTTATCATCAACTGACTGGATTTTTTTGATAAGCATTCGTCTTGGTACCCACACCACGGTATATTAATACCTCTCGACCGTATACCTACGCCTCTCATCGTTGTCGTCGTTACTCAGCTACTCGTTATCTCCAGAGATCTCGATCGCGCCCTGACCAGAGCCAGCACAGTCGTTATCGCCGACGATCGATACTTATACGAACCGGAATTATATTTCTTTATTAAACGCACTGTATGCACACTCACACACACACACGATATTATACATTATATTCGATGGACCGAAACGATTAAAAACACAGTAGATACGGATTAAAAAATAAAATACGCTACCAGAGTTACGCGCGGATTAGTGGCGTCGAGCGGTTGGGATAATATATCATTATTATTATTGTTATTATTATATTAAAACGTGATGATACCAATAACAATAATAACTATATCATATAATATCCACAACAAATCCAATGTCCGTAAGAAATGAAGGCATGATATAGGTACCTACATTATGTAGTCATCGGTCGACAAAAGCAATTTTTTCCTGTTAACTTTAAACATTTTTTTTGACAGTTTTATCGGGAGACAAAACACGACTTACACGATAACATCATATTTATAAAACGAACGAATTTTAAAAATGATCCTTTATGGTTTATACCGGTTAGGTATATTTTATTCCAGTATGGCCGTACGGGAATATAATGAATTTATATCGATTATAACTGTACAGTTATTATAAAAAATATAGATTAACAATTATATTATTTATATTTTTTTTCAATTCCAAAATAAAAAAAATGAATATTTTAATTAAATTTATTTTTCCTTAGATTAAGTGAGCGTTTACTGCAGTCATTTTATCCACACAAGTTTCCAAAGTGTTTTAATAAAATATAGGTATATTTAAAGGTCTTATATTCTAGTAAAATAAATAATACTTGAATGTTATAAATTATGTAGCCTATACCTAGACAGAGTACTATACATTAATGCTCATTTTTACAGCCATGAGCTGTCTTCTCTCTAATCAAGTTGTACTTGCAGATTACCAACAGTATTACCTAAATAATACGCAACGACAAGATGAAACAATAACGATACATATAGTTAGCACTCCTATGACTATCAGCAGATGTACTCCCTCATATTTGTGCGTTGACAAAAAAAAAAAAACCAAAAAAAACGAAAGGACGCTAAAAATAGTTTAGGAATATCGGTAAACCACTAAACCTAGGTAAATTGCAATCGGAAAATGTAGACCCTCCCCCTCCCCTCGATGTCAATCAATTTCCCTCGCGGGGATTAATTCGGTGAGGCGTTTCGCGGGGAAAAGATGTAATAACATTATTAAGCGCACGCGTATCAGAGTCGTTTCACCGCGACCGCGGCGCACCCCGTCCGCGCACGCACGCACACTGCCATAGGTGTACGCAAGGACGCGGCCGCGCGTTTCGCTTTCGACTGAAGGTCGCGCCGGCCGCTTCTCCCGAAAAGACACAATAATAATATTTTATTATTTTATCATATTATCATTATTCGAGTGAAAAACCGCCGCGATAATAAAAATAATAATATAACATATAAATGTGCCGCCATGTGTAGCGTGTGTGTGCTGCGTACGAGTGCGTGTTCGTGAGTATCGTGTGCAAAGTTATAATAATAAAAATAATATTGTTATTCCGTCCGGGGAAACGAATATATTTTATAATAATATTATAGGCGGGCGACCTACCCGTACGATGGATTTTAACACGCGCACGGTAAAACGTACCTATATATGTATATACCTAATATTATATACCTATTATTATATTATACCTACACACATAGTAATATTATTATTGTGATAAACATAACATACTACACGCGCGTAATAACGAAAACGGACACGTGCAGCAGCCTGCGATGATTTAATTACAACGGCGATTTTTTGTTGATTTTTTTTTTTTTATACTGCGATCGCAGCTCAAAAGGTCGCCGCGGGACGCGTCATGACCGCCGCCGAGATGATGTATGTGTACAACTGCTGCAGTTGCACACACGTCACGATAATAATATTATTATTATAAATTATTATAATGGAAACCGAGCTGCACACCATCACCGCGTGCGAAACGCAACATAATTTTTACAGTATCGAGCAATCACTGCACTGCGCACCCGCGGCTAGTTTTTCGACGAGTCTCTGAAATTGGCCGCCGCGGGTATGTCGATCTGAAACCAACACGAACATCGGAACATGTCGTGTCGGACTTTTAAACGTCGTGGTTGGATTTGTAAATTTGAATGAATTAGCAACTGGTACCCAATGTTGAAAAATTAAATATGTAAAACCGTACTAAAAGTACGACTTGGTACGCAATAGAAATTAAAAATATAATAACAGTACTGTCGTACATCACTCGTAAATGAATGGTTATAGAAGTATAAAAAAAATAGCTTAATCAGAATAACAAATTATTCGTGAACATTTTTGGTTAGTTATATATTCAATCGCTTTTACAATGTGGCATTAAAAAAAAAAAAATAAAATTATATGCAAATGAATTAAACTCACTGTTTTGCTACGGCCGCAGCCGTCATCACTATATTATATTAGCTTATATTATTATATAATATTACGAAATTCACATGACGCGGGTTCGAGCCAAATCTCGTCAGCCCGACCTTTCGGTTTTTTTTAATTGTTTTATTATTTCCGTTTACTGGATAGGGTGACTGTGGTGACAATGTGTACGACGACGACTTAAGAAAACGAGAACAAACACACACTCATTACGGAAAATAGTGTCGTAAATCACCGGCGGCTTAGGAGGCTATCTCGATTGTGCGTAAATCGCTCGATTAATCAATTATATTATTATATTATACTCGTACTTCGGATTGCTTTGCGACTACTGCGACGGACCGACCGACCGTCGTCGCTGTCGCACTATTTTATAATAATACTATGGTATAAAATCTATATAATATAAATAAGAGAGAAAAAAAATTATAAAATAAATAAATGGAATACCGCGACGGTAGGAAGGTCGCGCGGTGGCGGCGTCAGAAACGAATTCCAAAAGATCTATATCGTACATTTTTTTCGTTTAATTATCGTCGGCAGGTATTATACGTGTGAAATGGTATTTACGGTCTAGGCTACGACTTTAATTTCTTCATTTAATCTGAACGCGATTACTATTGTTCATAGGTATATCATAACCGACCGTATTAATTAACATTGTGATTAACGTGTTTCAGAACGGATTCGTGGAGTGTGTCAAAGACCAGTGCCCAGACGAACAGGGCTGTTACATGTTGCAGGACGTTTTCGTGGACACGAAGGAATGCTGCAGACGGTGCAAGGGTACGTCGAGTTTGGTTTAAACAAATCACCGTAATGTATAAGGACCGACTTGTAATATGGTTTAATTGTATACGGTTCGTTTTAATAATCGCAAGGAACGGCGCGCACTGACACTTTGTTAAATAACTGACCAGTTTAAAAAAAATTAACTAGAAACTGAGAAAAACGTTTCACAAAAGTTCGTCGATTATGTAGTGACTAAGTAGACTATGCATTATTCGCAAGTCGTATATATAAAGTCGTACAGACAGTATCAACAAGTTACATTAACTATCCATTCAGATATTTGATCAAAAGACAATATAAATAAAAAGCAGACAATTCACCTATCTAAATAATATTTGTTGAACAACGTAAGTCCATTACTGATGAGACAGTCATAGTGAATGCTCGAGATTATTCAACTAACATTGATTCAATAATATTTTATGCGGTAACCGGTCAAAACATCTCTAAAAAAATTTAATATTATCTCTTATCATAAATAATATTTTTACGTCCCTAACCATAATTTATTGCTATATTATATTATAATCTATTATTATCACAAACTGCAATCGTAATAATAATAATGTGTTGTCATCACTATTGTCACAGGGTGCGTTTACAAGGGTGTGCCGAGGGACAGCGGCACCGAGTGGACGGATCCCAATGACCCTTGCATGGTCATGTCGTGCAAGGCTGGGGTGGTCACCGAGACGAGGATGCAGTGCATTACACCCTGTCAACAACCACTGCCACCTAAACCAGGGACATGCTGTCCGACTTGTTCGGGTGAGTAACTGAAGCCTTCATACAATATTATTTATTATTATTATTATTATTCACAAAAATTGTATTATTTCCTACGTATGTACTCGCGAGTTGACGTGCTCATTCGTATTGGTCGGTATGCTCACGACTTATATCTAGAACGTTTTACGGCGAACGCGGGTATTTTATCTTTTTTTTTTTTGGGGGGGGGGGGGGGTGAAGAGAATCGAGTTCGACGGTAAACATGGTATTGTGAGTCGCGAGTGTGACGATACAATAATATATTATAATCGTACGGGACAGTTTACATGTGGTGGAATTTATTTGAAACGGATCGCCCGCAGGTTCCCCTCCGAGTTCCGTCTCTTTGGATTATGCATTGTTTAATACGTATGTTATTAATATATTATATTATATTATACACGGTACGATATTATTATATGCTCCGGAATCTTTCGTGGCGCATTAGAAAAACAAACCATTCTTTTGGAAGCTTTGCAGTCGTGATAAATCACGACCGGCACACAAGCGTCCGTCAAGTGACTCGTGGGAAATGAACCCCCATGTATGCTTCTCTTGTGGTGGGCATTAACTCCGTAACACGCAGCTCTGAACGAAAATAAACAATAACACTCAGACTATACTCGCGTACACACACACACACACACACACACACATACAAATAAATAATAATAATAATAAAAAACAATGGATGGATGCTAGGTATATAATGTATTATTATAATAACGTTCGTGAACGAAAATCGTTTCGGACGAGGAGGGAAAAGGAGTAGTAGCGTCTATGGTTTAGACGCCAAACAGTAAATAGAGATGGATGGCAGGACCACCGGCAGCGAACATTGTGCACAACATAAACATGTTAAACGGTCTGCTTTAGTGCTTAGCTACCGGTTATATGGTTGGCGTATCGATATCAACGCACGCATTATAATAGTAATAATAATAATATATCTGTACCAGCCTCTATATTATTAAATTATATTGTACGACGCCACGAAGGACATTTTAAATTATCAAATAATACGCGTTGGGTTCGATTTTCCAAAACATAATAATTATACCTGCACAAATCGTGGTAATATTTTATGTTATATTATAACAGTTATAATATAGTTTGTCGATCGGACAATACTGTAGAGCAACGACTATGGATGGCCAACGACCGTGTATTGTACATATAAATATGTTACCGACATCGTTTCCGAGCATTCATTATTGTAGTTGCCTGTTGGTCGAAAAGTGTTTAGTGAATTATATTATTTTAGTCTCTCGGGAACATACACCGCAATATATACATATTATTTATATAATTAGATGTTTTTACACGTCAGTCTCGGAACTTCAAAGCGAAACCGCCGCCTGCTGATATTAATATCTAAATTAGCGTTTCGATTACCATTATTAATTATTATATAATATCATCACGGTATGAATATGTATATATACCTATGTATGATAGTCGGAATCGGTATCATTAAAATATTTAAATACGCCAAATAATATATGGGTACGCTACACATATCAGAAAACATATTTAGGTGTATAATCATTTATGGAATTAAAAAAAATATTCACAACATAATAGTAAATTTCTGAAAACGAACGCAATAACTCGCGCATAATATAAGATGCTGTTTAAAAAATAATCAACAGAAAATAGCCAAAGGAAACACAACTTTTTTTTTTTTTTCAATATCGCTTTGTAGATTGATTAATAAATATGTTTTTGTTATAACAAACAACACATTCGACTATAGAACCTTTAGGCTACGAGATTTCAACCGATTTAATGAAGCTATATTATATCCGAGTTACTTTATTGCGGTAATTGGTCGGAAAACAACTATCTTGAGCACGTTATAGACCCTCGAGTCACAGCCCACGGGGGGCAGCGGTGGAAGAAATGACTTTTTAATATATTATGATATTTTCTATATAATATGTTTATATAATATATTATAACCAGCGGTACCTGCGTTTTCACTTAGGTCTGAATGGCAGACAGACGATATAATCGTGCGCGCGCGCGTTGCTTTTTCGACCGTGCGTTCATTATTTTGTCATATTCGTCGACGGTGGTACGGTGCACGTCGGTACGATGTAGATAATATATATATATACTAATAGTAGTATATTATATTGTTTTATACACACACACACACGACTGTATATATATTATATTTAGTAATAATAACATCTCGGGTCGTAATTTATTATGGTGCGCGATGACGATCGTCAGAATATTATACCAAATAATATTCTTTGTTTTTTCATCTCCTTCGGGTTTATATTCGGCTTTATTATGTTATTACGAAGGTATATTAGATATAAGTATACTACAAGTGTATTATACTATACTACCCATGTGGACCTATACCTATATTATAATAATATATAATGTATTATATTATGATGTGCGACTGTACGCGGCGAGGGCGGTGCCTGCGTCGTGCCTATTATTTATTATACTCGTTCGGGTCTAAAACAAATAAAAGATTACGCGAGCGGGCAGGGGGCAAGCTGCACGCGCGCCGGATAAAACGATTGGACGGCGGCGGAGACGTACCAGTCATGGGCTGGGGGGTGTGTGTGTGGGGGGGGAGGGCAACCGCGCGTCCGAGCCGGAGATGGGCTAATGGCTGAAGACTGGATGCCACACGCATTGAAAAAAAAATAACGAAAAAATAAAAAAATTCAAAACAATTCTCTGGGTGGCATGGACGTATGGTATCCCGTCCGAAAAACAATGTAATACAATTTTAAAGCAGATTCCATAATATTACTCGGCGAGACTCGCGATCCAATGGTCTACGCGCGGGACTCACGATGATAATATAATATGTAATATACCGACAACATCGAGGGGACCACGTGGTGAAGGCGCCGACAGAGAAGGCTTGGAGATGACGAAGACGAAGACGACATTGTATAGGTTATGTCAGTATGGCCGCTGGTGAGAGGGTCTAAAAAATGTAGACAAAAATCGCACAATTCTGCTGCAGACGACTTATTTGACTCTTAAAATATTTTTAAACATTTTGAAGAGGAAGCATCGAATAATATAACTAAAGTGTTAAAAAAAAATATTTATAAGTCCACCGCATCTACAGGTCATTTCAACTGACCTGATTTATCGGACACAAACACCAATGGCCAGGAGTCTGCAGCACTGGCAATCGATGAAAATGTTTTATTTGCAGTAGATCAAAACACATTTTTTTCAAATTTATATAACTTCTAAGTTCAGTCTTGTTATTTCGATCCAGAAAAAGTAATGAAAAAAACTTCTTGATGTCTATGACGTACGTCTTAGGGTGGAATATCAGTCGTGGAGGGCCGCGTCATCAAATTATAACAACATTGTAAAATTCAAAATATAATTGTCATTTAGTCTCCTTTATGTTTTTGCCGTCGTCAAATTATACCCACTGCAGCAGTCATTAGTGTTGTACGTTTTCAAACACATAATAATATACCATTTTATGTTTTTACCGTCTACCGATTCAAATTGGTCTGAACCAACGAGGGGTTAGAGTGAAGACATATTGACGTGTAGGTACTTTACATCGGTAGGAGGATAGGTTAGATATCTATTATAGTGCGTGAGTCGACAGGACCAAGGCGGTGCGTGTGTCTCTTATTTACGTTACCTATATAATATTATTGTGTAGTAGTTATATTCGTCGTGCCCGTCCCCGTTTGGAACAGGTACTGTATAATAACATTATTATACTTTCGGAAATGTATGCACCTTTAATGACTTTTATCGATAATAATACTTTGAAATAACGAACGCTTTCGTCTGTCAAGAGGACCAATTTTTCTCAGCCTTAATTAACGCAATCCTGTAAAACAATATTCCCAAATTTCAAATACTATATTAGGTATCTGATCGTGATTGAAACCATCCACTTAATGACAACCTCATGATTATATTACATCTCACTTTCTAGTAGGTATAGGTTCCTTTATTTTTAAGCCAAATTGGAAAAAAATTATTGAAAAGTCAATATGCTATATGACTTAAAAAATACCGAATAATTCACTCCGTCAACGTAGGTAACTGAAATAATATAAAATTACAATGAAATATAATATAATATTTTATTGTATTGTAATATACTTTTGAAAAACATATGACTCAATATTGGTTTTCTATTGGTACAAGTTTTAGTTTATAGGATTTCGCACGTACATTCAAAAAAGCTCTTGATGTTTTTAATACAATTTTATTAAAATTGCCTATACTAAGCCCCTTAAGAAGTGCAGTCGTGTATAGTACCATAGTAGTGTGCCTGCTACCCACTAAACAAACACTGCAATGAAAACGCGAAACGGCGTCTGTTTCTTTGGGAAAAAATTCCGTTATCGATAACCCGAGCGCCGAAGAGGGGGTTGCACTCGGTGGCAGACAGTTAATAATAATAATAATATTATAATCTATGCGATTGCGGTAACCGGTTTTGGTTATTCCACAGGTTGCCGGGTTATCGGGCAAGAGGTGGCCGCCTGGAAGAACATCAGCCTGTACGACGACCCATGTCTAACCTGTCATTGCGAGAGATCCGCGGCCGGACCAGTCCTCACCTGTTCAAAAAAGGCGTGCCCTGTGCTCCAGTGTCCGTCCAGCAGCATGCAGATATTGCCGGGCGAATGCTGCCCCAGATGCGTGGGTAAGTGAAATTTATCGGCAGCCAAGTCCGATGCGAAACAATATAAAATAGAATGTTATAATTATTATTAATTATGACAATATTATTGCGACGGCATTACAATATGGTGATGTTGAAAGAAACGCTTTATAATAATATGTAATCACGAATTACTCTATTAAGGTGTATTATTTATTGGCGTTTAATGCGTTTACATTTTACGTTTATGCTGATATAATATTGTTTTTCGAATTTTATTCATAATGATATCCCAACAAATGACAATTTATTATTAAACTAATTTGGTAAAAATCGGTTATATACTTTAATGGTTCCACGGGCTAATTAGTTATGGTCAATATTAATAAAATACTAACGAAAACAAAAACAATTAAAATATTGCACATTATATTTTATTCTACCACGTTTTGTAGGTACCTACTATTAATGACTATTAAATATTTGTGATCAAATAACTACAACATAAATAATATAGGATAATACACATATCAGAACAACAAAAACATAAACACTAACAACCACCTTTTTTTTATTTATTTTGGGACATCGTATATGTATTACTAAATTTTACTTGGTCAGTAAAGACGTTAACTAGTGCACTAGTGCATTACAAAATTTATAAACATACTTAAAAATAAAAAATATGACACGTCCGTTGAAATACAAAACATTAGGAAGATTTTTGTCGAGACCTGAGGGACCTTTGCTTCGAATTTCTACAACAATAGCGGGTTTGTTTTAAAATATGATTACTATAATACTGTGTTATACAATAACGATATTGCACATTGTGTTTTCAAAAGTATTTGCAGAACAAAAAAAAAAAATATACTGCAGCTTTATCCGACCTTTGTCAGAGTTGTGTGCAAAAGCCGTATCAAACATTCAAGCCATATCATGTCGTCATCATTGTATATTATATTATTATTATTATTATGTAATATCGTTATTATTATTTTTCATTATAAAATACAGCTGTAATAATATAATAACCGGGCTACGACGACGACGACGACGACGTACCGGACGGAAACGTCTGACAAACTACGGATATGTTTATTCGCGGTAGTATAAAATAATAATAATAATAATACACAGTGGAAAAACGCCAACCGATCGTGTTTCAGTTTTGAATTTTATTCTCGACTCTTTCGGATATGGGCAATGGACGAATAGACGGCATACACAGACGGTTTTTTTGTTCAAGAAATAAACGATCTGGCCGAAACGATTCGACAAAATAATAATACGTATTATTTTATGACACGCGTATATATTATCTTACGGTCGTTACACACAATTAAATCGTTTATAATAATATCAAATGACCCACACAATAAAAAAAAATACTCCGCCAAAATATTGGTAGCCGCCGGACAATGTTCATACAAGTCTCTATGTAGTATTATATTGTACAATATTATAACTCTAAATCGTTTTGAACTTTTAATAGTTTCCCGAACGAAAAATGTGAACCAAGCGTGCAGAATAATATTATACTGAAGACTGATGAGTTTGAATTTTTCGTCTAATTTCGAATTTGGAGACTTAAAGGATACAATATCGCAGGCAATATTATCTATTTATTGTTATAAAATAAAAATTGTCATAAGAATTCTATAGAGCCATAGTTCTAAGGAACTATAGTTTCCGTTGTAAATTATATTATACATTATATAATATCATTGTCCATTGATTAAAAATCGACAAACTTTTATTGGACACTCGCAGTATTGTAATGCGAAACATAAGTCAATATAAATGTACACCGTTCACATGCAATTTGTAACTATATACAATTTCATTAACAAAACGATTTCACATTAATAAAATATATATACCTACGAATGTTTCACTATATGTTTGTCACGTACACTGCCCTGCATAATGTACCATGGTTTGAAATAAAAATAAACTAATAAATCTTTATTGATTTAAAAATGTAGTCGACACAAACACGTTATCGTCTAATCGGTACAACTTGCATTGGTTAAATATGGTGAATATTTAACAGAATCGATAATTATAATAAAATATATAATATTGTTTTACAATCGGGGTGATGCGTGTGTCACCCAGGTGTTAATTAAAAATAAAATCAATTAATTGTATATGTGTATTTTAGTTGAGTCAGCATAGTAATACATAGTTAAATAATACATATATTTACGTACCAACCTAACTAATTTTCCAAATATTACAATAACGATGACTTAACCTAACAAACTAAATTCGTTTTTTTTTTTATTGACTCTATTCCACAGTTTAAACTACGTGTGTATAGAATAACGTTAATGTTGGCTTGTTACAGGCAAGAGCAGAAAACTGATGGACCCACCTAGAGGAGGCTGCCTGTTGGGTGATAAGATCACTCCGTCGGGCCAGGGGACGCATCCGGACCGGTGCACCGAGTGCACATGCACCAACTCGACGGCGGTGTGCACTCGGGAGACTTGTCCTCCGCTGGACTGTCCCGTCGAGAAACAGACGTTCGCGTCGCACAACCAGTGCTGTCCGCAGTGCCCGAGGACCCTGGACAAGAGCGAAACTTGCATGGATAATGGAAACATTTACTTGGTGAGCGTTACAATAGTTATGGTGTAGTTAATTAAACGAAAAATTCACGACTCAGAGGCGGTAATATATTATTATATATATTGTATAACCCTGATGCGATATCCTCTATCTGTAGTTCGATCCGTGTTAGTAATATTTGTTTTGAAAACCGTTTTTGTATTTTAGAACGGGGACGGCTGGAAAGTCGACGAGTGCAAGTCATGTCTGTGCGTCCGCGGCCAAGTACAGTGTGCCCAAGAGATGTGTCCACGTATCTCAACGTCGTGCCCGGTCAATACGAAGCTGCGAACAGTCCCGGGCTCTTGTTGCCCCCGATGTGTACCCAGTAAGTCCGTCTCGTGACTATATATTATTATATTTTACGGTTATTGTTTCTTACAAAAAATCATTCTGCTGATAACAGAACAGAATATACAGATTATAATATTATAACGTATCTAAATATCGTTTTCGTTTCAGTGGACGGAGTGTGCACGGTGTTCGGAGACCCACATTACAGGACATACGACGGAAAATTCTTCAGCTTCCAAGGACCTTGCAAATACCTTTTGAGTGCGGATTGCGTGGGTCGGACATTCAGCATTCGAGTGACTAACGACGCTCGGAACACGAAAAATTCAGCTTGGACAAAAACAATATCTTTGAGGGTAATTATTGTAATTTATTATTGTGTGTTCACGCTATAACGATGGTATTTTGTGAAAACTTCGTATCGAAAGTGACGGTATGGTTGAGCTAGAAAATAATTGATATGTTATTATGTAATTATTTAACACGTATTTTGTCCTCACAGACCGGAGGTTTGAAAGTAAACCTCGGTGAAAATAAACGGATCAAGATCAACGGACAGAGAGTGTCCGTGCCTTACAAACGGAGTAACGAGCTCACCATATCCAATATGAACGACACCGTATTAGTTGAGACCCGGATTGGCGTTTCTATCATTTGGGATGGTCGAGGATTTCTGGAAGTGTCCGTACCGTCGAGGTACAAAGGTAAGGAAATTCGTCAAACCGTTCACGAGGATATAATAAATAAACTACAACGCTACGTCGGTTCCCAAATATTATACTAATTGAACGTCTCTCTCACAGAGTAATCACGCCTCCCTCGGCCCACAGTTTAGGAACCACCTGTAATGACGATTTTGCGAAAATTGTTTTACTCACAAACTTTGCATTTACAATATTTACAGGCAGTCTGTGCGGGTTGTGCGGTAATTTCAATTCTGTGCCCAGAGACGACATGACCACTAAGGACGGACAAGTAGTGTTGGAGCCCCAAGTTTTTGGATCGTCTTGGCGTGTGGGTGGCAAGAACGCGTGCAGCCGGCCGTTGAAACCCGCGTTCGTGCAAACTTCGACTCAGTGTTCAAAGAAGGGACCCCGGATTCGAGAAAGGATGTGCAAACCGCTTCGACAACGGATGTTTGCGGCGTGCCACAAAAAGCTCAATCCAGTCAACTTTTTCAGGTTAGCTCATTATAATTATACGTTCGATTTACACGCTCAGCATCCCTTTCGTTTTTGTTAGACGTTTTCCCTTTCGCAGCTCTCTGCCCAGTTACGCATTCTCTGGCATATATTAATATTATCTATTATAATATGGTGTATACCTATGTACCTATGCTTGTATATGTATACTGAACCGTGAATTCGCATTTGCTCACAGGTCCTGTCTGATGGATATGTGCGAGTGTCCGACCGGCCGGAAGTGCTATTGTGAGGCGATGACAGCTTACGCTCACAACTGTCGCCGCCTTGGGGTTTCGCTACCTGATTGGAGGACCATGACGGGATGCCACACATACTGACCCGCGTCCTCCAATCCATCCCGTGCAGTAGACTCCGCTTGTTTGTTGTTGCTAGTCATTGTATTTTTACATTTTCAACTTTGCGGTGGTCGCCGCGCGTTTACCTGACCGACGGGTCGAAATGGTTAGTATAATGTAATATACAATTACCTATGTACCATAATAGGTATATACCTAATTAATGCTACGATATAATTAATAAAGATTGTTATTATTATTGTGTACGATGGTGATTGAAATTCGGGAGTAGGCCTATGGTAGAATAAAACAATTCACTCGAGTTAAAACACTTAAATCACGACCTGACTGGTATCAAAAGTGAAAAAGTCACGTGTTTAAAAGTTAGCAATAAATTAATTTAAAACGTTCATTTTGTACCTAAGCGGTATAGTGATATATCAAAATAATATATTTTCACAACCTTTTTTGAAAAATTATTGTTTTTAAAATCAAAATTTCGGCACTAAAATTCGTATACTATATAACAGGGAAAAAAATTAAATTGGTACATTATACTTTTTATTTAGCACTATAAATATTTAAAAATAATCTTGAAAATAATATTACAATTATTGTGAGGTTGTTCATAAATATTTTACTATAATCGAATATTTTATATACCTAGTAATATTATTAAATTGTTCTTTTAATAAAAGTGCACATAGTTTATGATAACTGTAAGCGTCTGCGTCAAACCCGATAAAACTATAAAATAGCACGGTTGTAACAATTTATTAAAGTAAAGACAATAGTTTTGAGTTAATAAAATAACAATTTCAACCGTTTAAGACCCACATAAAAACCACCAACTAATTGAGTTTAAAAATTTGATAAGAAAATGTTGACCTAAGGAATAATAATATTCTCAATCGTTGCTGTGACACTATGCCCCTACGTCATTCTAGACTATAAAACGCTTATAAATTGTGTTTTTAATAAGAAGTGTGGAGAAAAAAAATGCTTGTCGAGCGAACCGATCGCGTCGTGCATATTATATTAGATTAGAATCAAAACGAATTAGTCGGTGTTTACAACACGAAAAAATCCTTATTTTATGGCAGGTAGTCGCTGCGCGTTAAATTATGTGCACAGTTATAACTTATAACCCGTCGTACCGACAATGATAAACCATCATACCGATGTCGTGGACAATAAACAATTTGGCGTCAAAGTCTTAACAACAACAGTATTAAAACAAAATATGATAATAATAATAATATTATCTACAATTTATACCTGGCATCACTATACCGTAATAACAGCTGCAGTATTACGTCACTATTATTATATTTATACCCCCTATATACACGTGTAGCCACCTGTAACGTACTGTTTCGATAGCATAAACCGCTTAATAATAACGATATAATTAACAGAGAGTGATACCGAATGAGATGTTAAATATAATAATATGTAAATACGTACATTATGCATAATTTTCGAATCGAAAGAAACACTACCTCAATAAATCATCCGATAATCGTGCGTATCCAAGGGCTGGGAACTGTACACATTTTAGTGTCCCTTGATATGCGGCGGACGCATAGGAACGAAATAATATTTTATTTTTTTTCAAGACGGCATTATAGGCACATAAATCTCCTCGCATTTTTAGATACACAGATCTGATAAATGATAGTATTATTAGTTATTACGTGATCAAACATCAAAGAATTTCACTGAATAAACATGGTTACCCGTGTATAAGGCGTATAATGACGTTAGGTATCTTAAATCATCATCTCAGGTAGGTACTTAAAATTATTATATAATAATTTCAATGTTTGCGTCTGAATCTAAATAAAACGTACGCGTGTACCAATTATAATAATAATAACGTGATGCCATTATTTGATAACGTTTTGAAATTAATTTACAAAAGTACTATCAATGTAATGCTTTTGTTTTAAATAGAATAATAATTATTGTAATTATCGCACTATCAGCGAGTTACAAACTAATTTTATTGTTTTCACCGCTTATCTATCCACATTGATCACCGAAGTGACTGATATAATAATTATCGAACGAATGAAAACAATTCTACAGAAAAATTATCATAATACGCCTTCAATGCATGATGGTTATCCTCGGTTAATCATATTATTTTAATTAAGCGAAATCATTGAATTTTTTTTACCCGCTTACTCATTATTACCTGTTGTACCTGTACAGTATAATATATTGCCGATGTACCATAAAGTTCGACAAATCGTAAAATTTTTACAAAATTTGATAAAATGAGGTACCTATATATTAGATTATAATAGTCGCGTCCTGATTATCGTCCGAATCGCATTGATTCAACCCGAACAGGGCCTCTGCCATTTTAATTATTAGCATTTCGTCTCACGGTATACATAAATTTGCATGTTTTCGGCAAAGGTGTACGAGTTAAGTTCAAATTATCATCAATAAATGAAAATTGGCCAACGCGCGTTCGTTGGTTCATTTGTTTTCATTCAGACCAAGAAATATACGAATTCATTAAATAACCTACTTGCGGGGAAAATAGACTGCGAAAATATAAAACTGTAAAAAAAAAATCATAATAATATTATTATTCGTGTTGTGATTTATATTAATCTATACTGTATTTTATTATATAGAAATTTAAAATATCTTATTGATTTGTTTCAGATCGTGACAGACCGTTTCCACGTTACCGTTCGTATATATAAAATTAAAAAAATAGTAATAATATAATTTAGTAACAATTAACTTAACTTTTAAGTGGCTACAACAAACTCTGACCCGGCGGCGACTCTACCGGGTGTCCGTCGCATAACAATATCTTAATTTACACTTTTACTAGGTACCATAATGTCAATGGTTTTATTTATTATTTACATTTAATCAGTTCGATTGTACGATCGCGACTAACCTAACCGAGGTCGATGTTTTAAAACCTAAACGCCGGCGTTTACACTGTAATATAATACCTACATACCGCGATTTATTATATTAAGTATACCACAAAACAGATTACAGAGTAATGTTATTGTTTTGCGTTCATATATTTCGATATTGGCCTATGATAATATTTTATTTGTAGTGTGTTTTCGTGTATAAACACAAATTTTGACGAATTTTTCTCCTCATTCGTGATAATATAAATTATTATTATATTAAAATGATATTATAGTAGCTATGTGCAAGCGGCTTTGCTACTTAATATTATAATATTTAGCATGCCTTAGTGACAGAGAGAACAACGTTCTTTTATACATTCGGGTTGTCGTATACTATTTAATATTATGTTATTAATTATTATAGTTAGTAATATTGTTAAAAAATGTTTTCGTAGAACGCTTAAGATATCAAATTGTTTAATAATTGTATTTTATTTTTCGAACACTAAATCGATCTAGGATATTATTGTAATTATAGATAGTTATTAAAATCAATATATTATAATATATTATTATATAGGTAAGAAGGTTCATATTATATTACTATGCTATAGAATTATTGTAATGAAAAAGTATTTTAACTACGTTAAGCGAAATATTGTAAAATAATATTTGTCAAATTTATGTTCCTACTTTTATGTTTTTTTTTCACTTATTTATTTTTTCTAGAAAAAAACTTTATACTTTCTTTTGTGTAATAAAAAAAATTTAAAAAAATGTATATACATAGGTATTATTATATTATACTTTCATATTATACTCCTATACTCCTAAATATATATATATAAATAATATTATATATATGTCATAGATGCGTGTGTAAATATCACTAGTGCTGTAAATTGTAATGAAACAATTACCCGACTCCACCTGGGCGGTAAAATTGTTTTGATAGAAAATCAAGTTTAAAAAATCCAACAGATAGCGCCATGGGTGTATTTCTATTTTTCAGCTTACCAAGGGGGGAGGTGTTTTATCGGTCGTATGATGTGGAGAGAGCTTTGATCATTATTGAACGGTCATCTACAATGTACAAGAAACAGCATCAAGGTTAGCATTAAAGGTCAACCGCATTGTACCACCGAGTCGGTGGTTTCGGAGAGTACTCCAGACGACGGGAAAAAGGCACATTTTGGCTTTATACACAGCTGAGGGTACGACTAGTGTGAAAAAAGATAGTACACAGGTGTTTTTTTTTTGTTTTTATAATTGCGTGTCGTGCGCACGCAAAACACAAACGCACAAGGCACGTGTCTATATATTTTTTTTTATATTTTAAACAAATCTTTAACAAAAATAACAGTATCGTAGTGATGACGCTATAGGAAAATCCAAAAAAATCTATATCTTAAAACGTGTTCGGCTCGGCCAAAAAGTGCTCGGGACCAGAACGGTATAATAATACTATATATATATCTTAAAATAATATAATATATTATTATAATAATTATGATGACTGCGCAGTCGACCGGCGCGGCGAGGCGGCGGGAGCGCGACCAAATAAATCGCTCTTAAATCGGAGACGGATCCAAAAACCACCGATTTCTCTCGGGAAGGGATCGTAGGGTGCCCGCCGTCCGGCCGCGTGCGGCGCCGTATAATATTGATAACAATAATAATGATATGATAACGATAGTCTTATAATATATTACACGTAGTACGGCGGCGGTGACAATCATCAATTATTATATTGTAGGTATGCGCGGGCGTATTATCGTCGCGTACAATGATATGATAACAATATTATATATGATATGCAGACAGACGGACAGACGTCCGGAGATAAACTCGTCATATTTTCAAAATCTGTGACACATTATAATAATTGTTATGTATGTATGCATTATGGTATATTATTATATAGGTACGTAGAAGAGAGAGAGAGAGAGATAGAGAGAGAAAGAGAAAGAGAGATAAAAAAAAAAAAACAAACAACAACAACAACACTTAATAATAATATTATCATACAATATATAACTATAGAAAATGATTTGTACGAAAAGAAATTGTGCTACGGCTGAAACAATTTGTTTTACTCACGATACGAAAATAATATTACAAATACAATTTCGATATGTATACAGTTTAAATATCGTGCTACTATAATAGGTATTTACTGGAGACGAGCCTACTTGCGATACAATAAACCTGACCACAGTCAGTCGCAAGATTTAAGTATCATCGGACGAGAAGCGCCGGCCAAACAGTTTGCTTTTGGGTTTATAATAACATTATCATTTCCACGAAGACTGGACAACCGACCACAGTATTTTCCGGGGAGAGTACTTCATCAGTTCAAATTTAGTATATGATTGATTTTTTGTTTGTTATATTTTTCGCCTACCAAAAATATTTTATTTGCCTTGTTGAAAATTCAAAACGAAACAATTGACCTGTTTGATAGTTTTTAATTTCGTAAAAAATATACGAACAATATTTAAGGAATAATATACATTTTAGCATTTGTTTTCTGGTACAAAATAATTTGACTATAGAGATCAGAAGTCTCAAAACTTCTTAGTAGAGGGCCCCTTATACAAATTAAAAACGCTTTGCGGTCGGTCCAAAACATAATATTTAATCATTAAACGCATTGACAATTTTCAGGTGTATAGAAAATATATAAATGCAATGGACATAATAAATAAGTGAAGATTTGTAACCGTTGATACACCGTGCATTGTTTAGATAAGTCTAAAGAGTAATTTAAATTTAGTGAAGCGAATTTTCTCCAAAATTAAAAGAGTAGTAGTTTTGTTTGTTTTAGAATGTATAACCGTAGCATGTATATAATACTTCAGTATAAAAATAATAAAAATAAACAAAACAATGTACCTATGAATAGTTTATTTTTGGATTATTCGCTTTAGTTAGCTGTAGGTATAGTAATTTGAAGATAGATTGATGTTTGTAATTACAGGTATTTTTGAATATCATTAAATTTTTAATTTATTCTATAATATCTGTCTGGAATCGATTCAAAAGTTAAATTATGATAAAATCCCTGCAGCTTGGTTATGGGGTTCGGGACGTATATAATATTATATATTACTGTTTTTAGTTTTTACATACGATTTGGCGTTACCGAAATCACTTGGAAAATTGTTCAAAGCATATTATCATATACGAATGAGAAATGGAAATGGACAAAATATGATGAGTCGTCGATACTGCATTAAAGTCACAACGCAGTTTATCAGAGCACTAATAGTTTGGTGTTTATTTCAATAAACGTCACCGATGTTATTTTTTATATTATATGATATTTCATTGATAATATTGTAATATATGAGCGAGTTATTTGTCGGGATGATAACAGTAGTATTATAGTCAGCTGTCCAGTAGTCCTTCAACGATAATTATTATATTGATATGGATATAATATGTTATATTACGCTCCCCGAACCGACCTGTGGTACCAAAATAATTGTACATTGTTCTAAGAAATTTATCTATAAAATAATCGACTTAACAATAAACTATTTTACGATAACGGTAAAAACAAAAAATACATCAAATACAAGTACAATAAAGTTACATAATAGTAAACGCTACCTAATCAAAATGATATGTATTTGTTTAGTAAACATAGTTTTTCAGTCCAAATCGTTTTCACGGTATTGGTACATTATACAATATGATATGTTTATGGTACATTATATGATATGGTACAATATATGTTAATATTAATATTTTATGATATGTATACGTGGTACAATATGCACTGATAACGAGACATATAGATAAGGTCACGTGTCGCTAGGATTTCTGTGTGACAGCGATCAAGCTGAAGACTTGGTAGTAAAACGATGAAAAAAATCATTTACAATTTTTTTTTTCTAATACAATTACAGTAGTTCATAACATATAACGATGAACACGATTGACTTGTTGATATAGAGGGGAAACGACGACGAAAAAGCGACACACACAAATCCTTTCGACTTCTGTCCTCCCCCCCCCACCCGTGTTCCTTACGACGATAATATACAAATACAATTTATAATTTTCTCTTAATGATAGTGTTATTAATAATAATCATGCTACGTTTCAAACATTGATATGTTTTAAGTTACTTAAAATATAATATTATTATAAACGACTTACAAAATACACGAAAAAAGTCTATAGTTGATATGCTCGTTGTTTAAAAAAAAAAAAGAACAATAATAATCGTAACGAACAAAATACATATATAAATATATACTATAACATAACATAGTATTTTTCCTATATATATATAACAATATTACGTAAGTAAATAATTAATCAACCATCCGGAAAGAAAGTCGTTATTGCTCATTGAAAATTTGAAATATGTAAAAGTAGTAGGTAAGTAATATAATAATGCACTATGATAATATTATTATGCCTCTTTTCCCCTCAGCTGCCATCGTGTAGACTTGACTAAGATCACTATTGGTAAAGGCCAGAGGAGAATGTGTGGAGCATGCATATATATATATATATATATATCTTTTTCTTTCATACATTTGTACTATTATTAAAACGCATTAAGGTACATAAAGTAATTATTTTTTTTATTGTTATTATTTTCTTTTCACCCCGCGACTGCAATCAACTCGGCAAAGGCGTTTTTCAAGATAAACTCCAAGGATCATGATATTAATATCGTAACTGGGGATGGCAGTTGGTTTGAACAACGAAACGATTTCGGCAGTCTATAAACGACACTATATAATATAATATTATTCAACAGTGACAGTATAAATATTGCACGTGTGAAACGTATTAATCCTTTCGCAGATCGTTTCCATCAGTTGTGCTTTCATGAAAATAATTATAACATTTTAATGTCGGCGGCCGTATAGCGGACAAAGCAACGTAATGTAATATAAAATGTACGTTGTTTCGCCTACCACTGAAATCATTGCGTTCGTGGGAATAGTGGAGTAGTACAATAGGCGGGAATAGTCGATGTCAATCGTAAATCGGTCGTGAAAAATAAAATAATAATAATAATGATAGTGTTAAAACATTTCATTAGGAGTATGGCTGCATCCGAATTGGGTCCCGAATTCAAAAATGCTATACTAGTTGGGTCCGGGATTTTTGCAGGTACTACACTAGTTGGGTCCGGGATTTTTTTAGGTACTACACTAGTTGGGTCCAGGATATTTTTGGGTACTACACTAGTTGGGTCTGAGATTATTTTAAGTAAATATACAATCCAAACGAAAAATGATATTGAACGATGGAGATGCATATTCAGAGATCATGTAAGTCATTTTTTTTAAATATTCCAACGATCAATTTATCAAAATTTATAAAAAACAAAATTAATCAAAAAAATGCAGGAATAATAAATCGATTTGATTTTGCAAAATTAATGTCTTAAAAAATTTTAAGAACACGTGTGATTTCTTTAAACAATATTTTATTTATATTATACAATACCTATGTATTTTTTATATTTGATTTTTAACAATTTTAATATTTTTCTTTGTTTAGTACCTGCATGTTATTGCCATTTATTATTCAAATAAAATTCTAATAATTTATATTTTTAATGGCAAATAAACTAAAAAAATAAATTGTAAAAAACATTTTTAACCATAACTTTGGTCTAAATAAACAGTCATAAGTCTGTTAAAAAGGGTAGGAAAATAAACTTATGTAGTACTCAAAAAAAAAAAAAAATTAAGACCTCAACTATTGTTGTACGTGTGAAAATTCCGGACCCAACTAGTGTAGTACCCAAAAATATCCTGGACCCAACTAGTGTAGTACCTAAAAAAATCCAGGACCCAACTAGTGTAGTACCTGCGATTTATCCCTTGTACTCGGGACCCAACTCGGATGCGCCGAGGAGTATAACATAAATTATTATCAACGAACAATTATTTTTAAAAAGACAGATAAAAAAAGATAACAAACTAATCTTACGCGTAGGTGTGTACGAGAGAATACTAATGTTTTGATTTAGTATACACAATATAATATTTGATATGTCGGTCGATTTTGTGCAATGATGCAGAGAGAGAGAGAGAGAGAGACAGAGAGAACACTAGTAGTGTATGAAAATAAAAATAAAACTCTAATTTGTTACGTCCAATCTTGACTCCAGATCACATCTATGAGTTGTGTGGGTAGTAAAGAAACGACGGCTCACAGCAGATTCAGACGAAAGCCGACGAGGAAATCTGTTGGACGGCAATTTTCAAAACTGGCGATCGAGCACCACATATCATACAAAATTATTGTTTGAATTTAGATTCAAATTTTAAATTTCAAGTTATTGGACGACATGGATTCGCCCGATGGGGAAGAAAAATTCAATGTATAACATACATGGCCGTAAAAAGTAAAAACCACATACGTTCAAAATGAAAAAAAATATCGCTTCAATAGTATTATGTTTGTATGGTAAACGGAAAAAGGTTTAAAAAAAACCAACTCGATTAATTAATTAATTTAAAATTCTGTGTGGACGTGTCCTATATTATAAGGTACCTACTGAAGATTATGCCACGTGGTTTAGTAGGGGTGATTCCGAAACCAATTGGTTAGTATCGTAAAATAATTCGTCTCTCTCTTTAAACATTTCGACAATAATAATATTATCATCGTGATATCGAAGTGTTCTTTGTCGAAACGTTATTATAAGACTCGTCTCGTAAAATATAACATTATGTGGAGCAGTTTTGAAGGAAAACGATTTAAACTCACACGTTCTTCGGTCACCATTTCTCACCCTCAATATATAATATGATATATATATGCATGTAGTATGAGCATGGCAGTGTTCAAACGTTTCGTTTCGTGTGATAAGAAGAACAAATCGAGCGGTACACTTTAAGTCTTGTACAGAAAGCGAAGCGCTCGGCCCGCGATATAGTCGCGGTCAGTACATAGGTAGGTAATTATTATATTGTGACGTTATAGTAATATTTATAATGTTATATATATATATATATAATATTATATATAGTATCCCTGTATACAAAACTCCAAAAGAACGTAAAACATTTTTAAAAAAACGATGTCACTGTGACACTTGCTGCACTCGTCCCCCACACCCACTCCACATCGAAGAATCGGTTCGCTACTTTTCCGGCCACCCGAAGTCTTGGCCCAACACGTCGTACAGCTTCTGATTGTGCTGGCCGAAGTGTTCCCGGAGCTTGGCCACGACCGACGGCCGGACGTCCGGGTGCTTCCGGCCCTTGGTCTCCTTCAGGCACTTGTCCACAGGCCCATACCGCAGACAGTAGAACCCCTTGGTCCGGTTGAAGTAGAAGTTGTCGGCGCCGATCCTGTGCTCGAGGCCCAGGAACGTCTCGATGCGGTTCAGCTCGGACACGGGGTTGGTGATGAGTCGGTCGCCGTTGACCACGAACAACTGCTCCCTGGGGAACACGTCCAGCCACCGGTAAACGTGGTTATGGTAAGTGGACACGGACACCGGCCGGTAGTTGGTGTTTACCGTGCCGTCCGGCTTCACCACCAGCTGCTCGAACGACCTACTGCTGCGGTTCGCCAATGGGTTGCTGTGCAACTGCGTATAATCCGATATGGCCCTGATCACGGGATCCCTGAGGATGAGAAGCAGCTTAATGCTCGAGTTCATCGCCTTGATGCGTTCTGGTACCTGAAAACGAGACGTTCAAAGTAATAACGTTCATATTATGATATGATAGGTATAATGTATCTGTATTATGGTATAATATATTATATAGGTGCCTTTATTTAATATTATATCACATATTACTTTTAAATAAATAATTTTTAAGATTTTTGAATTTTTTGAATTCTGATTTCTGAATATTTAAATTAATAACCGAAAAGTTTTAGTTTCTATTTATTTAAACTTTCTTTAAACAGCGAAAGATATTATTTGATATACTTAATTTTTTCCAAATTTTAACTCTTAATAATTAATTATGAAAAAGAGCTATATTGGATCAATCTTCGATTAATATTAATCACATTATTATATCGTTATATAAATTATATAGGTTATTATAAAAATAAATTTTTATTATAAATAAATACTTAGTTTACAGATAGCAAATTATAAGATTATGTAAGAAAAAATTTTTTGTTATAAATATATATGTATAATAAATAGGCACTTAAAAAGTTCAAACCGTATAAGTAAATTTTTCTAAACAACTACAGTTGACTAAGATATTTAGTATAGACAATTAAATGGACCACTCCGGATAGGTAAATACATTTCAGCAGTTGTTGTTGTTATATTATGTAAAACGAGCTGCTTCGTGAAACAGTCATGTCTTACCATGTTTTGTCAAACGAACACTCACCATATTAAGTTTTTCATGGTTTGTGAATTGCGAGTCTGGTGCAATTTAGAGTACCTAACACAGCTTACTGCTGTACTAAATATTTATAAATGTAAAACAAAATATTCAAATTACAATTTTTTCCATAAATTTATAAGTATCAGCATAAAATGCTACGAATTAAAAATATATTATAAATAATCTGTTTTAAAATTTTCTATTTTTAGAATATATTTTATTATTTGATGATAGATGATAATATATATCATTATGATTTATTTTGTTAAAATATCGTAAAGTTAGTGCTATATACGAGACGGAAAATAATTATCTCACCTCGGTTAAAACAATAACTGAAATTATTTTGTTTTTAAAAAGTCTAATTTGTCCGTTAAAACAATTTATTTATTATTTTAATATTCATTTATATTTTGAAATGTATTAAATAAGTTGAAGTCCTACTTTAATGTGTTGTCTCCGTTACTCATGACAGCATATTTTACGTTCATAATAATTAATTTAATTCCGTTATTATTTGTTTTATATTAGAGTGAATTTACCCATACATTTAGACATAAGAACGTCATCTACAGCCCAAAACATACTTTTTTACATATTAATTTTAAAGCAACATTTTTAAAATGTACCAAATATGCGTTAGGGAGACGGAGGCAATTACAATCATTATTATTTATTACATTTATTATTATTTATACCTTACAATTTATTGGCATTTTATATTTTTTGTTCATCATATAATATAATATTATGATAATGCAGAGACGCACTCAAAAAAAAAAAAAAAAACTCAAATCTAAAACATTGGATATTTTGTAGTTCGGTTAGGTATATACACTATAATATTATTATAATATAACGACAAGGGTTTTACTGAACTCCGAGACTTTCAGAGTATAATAACTGAGTGTACCAGAGATTACCACTCGATGTGCTAAAAGTAGTTTCTAGGTAACAATCGGCGGAAATATACGTAGGTGTTCATGTATCCCATAGAACACAATATGACGTCCCTGAAAGGATCACTAAACTCGTGTACAACAACGCCAATATCAAAGATATCGTGTTACACCGTTGGCGTGAAATGCATTTTGTGATTTTTTTTCGATAGGTAGGTACATAGCAAAAATCCGAACAATGGAAATAATTCCTTGGAGATGATACGTACACTTCACTGCGAGTCTTCGTTTAATTAACAAAACAATATTATGATGGAATAAGAGCTGCAGTATATCATAATAATAATAATAATAATATAATGCATTACGCGTTTTGTGGTATATCAGCTTTTCTTTGTTTGTTTGTGGTTATAATAATATATTATATTATGTTGGTTGAAATAATAATAACATCGCGTAGGTGTATAATACGTAGGTAATATACTGCAGCGCACGTCTCGCGAAGATTTACGATTTTCCATGTGACGGTGGGTAACAATGTGCAAACACTCTATTAACACACCACTTTAAATTAGTACGAATCCTCGTGGGACACCCTGTATGCGTATAATATGCATTTAAATATTGAACGGTCGTATGAATAAAACTATTATATTGATACAACGTTAACAATAATAATATTATAACAGTATATTGTAATATCGTATAATATTGTTGCATCAGAGACGCGGATGCTCTCTCAACAATCGACGTCGGTTATTAATACAATATAATATATTAGTGTATTCAATGTGTAACGCGTGTTATATTGTTATACATATTATAATAATAGAGACCACGAAATGCGTTCGAATACGAATCGTAATAGTTTTTTAACACCGTCGTCGTAATGACCTGCGGTGCATGTGGCAATAAGTATTTCACCGAGGCGAATTGCAAACGACTCGCGAATTATTATGATTCATATTATTATTATTATTATTATTATTATTACTTAGACGGTCGGCGCTATCTCTAAGAGCAAATCAAACGACGAGTGCCTCCACTAATTATTACTGCAGTGGCAAGTCGTGAATATTTTCAAACCTTCAAACCCTCGCGTGCCATATAATAAACGTCCACAGTGCGTATATATTATTACTGTTATTATTATTATTATAATTATTATATAGTTATATATTAGATCGCGTTAAACAGTATTCGGTCTCAGACGACGGTTAATTGAAACAAGACACGGAATAAACCCAAAAATGAGGCGTCTATCAAAGCGTCATTAGTATATAGTTTGGTGAATGCTTTACGAGGTGTGACTGTTTAATAACGATACTATCGGATTAGTGGATATAAGGCCAGTGGAAATACTTGAATAATATATGTATTTTTTTTTTTTTTTTGGATTATCACTGCAATGAAAAATATCGGTACAATCAGTTGCCGTCTTCAGCTTACCGCGTGACTGTTGAAGTATGTCGAGCAGTGTGTCGAAGTTGAATGAAAAAATTGTGTAGAGTATTACTTTAAAATTTCTAGTAAAACTGCTAGGAAAGCAGATCGTTTAAATCATTTTAACATTAACAGATGTGTATATATAGGGATGCTATCATAGTATCACAACCACGTGTTTTTGAGTGACACAAACCATAACATGATACAAGATAACATGATACCCACAGGTTTTTTTTTTTTAATTTTCGGGGGCTTTGAATTTGCAGGAATACCAGGAGTGATGGCAGGAATTGATAGGAATGGAGCACTAAATATTAGAAAAAGTTGAAAAATTTAAATGGCTGGTGGGGAAATGTACGTCATTTGCAGGCCGTGTTTATCATATTGTTCGATGTTAAGGTTATAATTATGAGTGAATTTATGCCCTACGAACGAACTTTAAATAAACATTTGAGTCTTAATAATTCTCCAAGAACAAATAAGAAAAATGCAGCCCGAACGGAGGGAGAACGGCCCTTTGATCTTGCACCAAAGCAATGCGGTGGATCATAAAGTGGTTTCTGTAAAGCAGTTTCAGGCCAAAATTAGAGCTCGGGGATTCATCAATCAGATATTAGAAATGGTGCTTATACCTTAAAATGATCTTTTTGTCACGCTTGCACCGAAAGTTTAGTTTTCGATGAAGGTTGAAGCGTTGGAAAGTGACCTTTTTCCGTGCAGCGGGCGGTAAAATGGGAATCCCCATAGTGCCACGGGGTGGTAAAGTGGAAATCCCAAAAAGTGCCGGGTGGTAAAATGGAAATTCCCAAAAGTGCTGGGTGGTAAAATGTAAATTCCCAAAAGTGCTGAGCGTGCATATCACGCGTATTCCCTGCTCCACTGAAATATATACCACAGTTCATACAAAACATAAACTTTTGGTTACATTATAACCTCCATGCATGACGCTTAAAACAAATAAAACCAAAACGTTTCTTTCGTGAAATATTGTTTTCGTAGAATAGTGTGATTGTTGCATAGATCGTCAGAATACCTTTGCAGTGATCGATGACAAAAAACAGTATGTGTGGCTCGAGAGGGAAGGCAATTTCAGTCTTGGGCGAAATGCAGCCCTCGCCTGCTACTGAAATAGCTCACTTCCCACCCTTGTCACACAATATACTATTATTTAATTCACGTGCGGATTTTAATCACGTCGGACTCCATTTATACTATAATTATTAGTTATGAATATGTTTGTCAATAATGCATACCTTTTACTTAAAGCGATCCAATTCACCGGCCATCTCTGACTTCCGTTTCCGTAATGTGTGCTTTTTCGAAATCATTTTTTTTAAATAGTCTCTCTTACAGTGAGAACATATACGAGTAAAGAAACCTCATACTAAAATACAGCCCTGCAAAATTCCAAGTCGACGGCTAATGTATAAAACGTATTATATCAAACGAACGGTAAATAACGTGTACGTCACGGCTTATAATAAATTTATGTTGTGCGAATCGAGCGTGGGGAAAAAAACGATGAAAAGCATATAGTAACCAAGTCGCATATAACATATATCATGTGATAATATAGGTTAAGGTATAAACCCGTGGTTCCCTAAAAATGACGATAATAATAATATTTTATAATTTCATTAAATCGAAAAAGTTTCTACTCCGTCGTCGGGGACATCTCCTGTATAATAGCACCACGCGCCATTATGCAGTTTATTATTAATATTACTATAACTACTGTTATAACTATTATTACCCACTGTAAGTTGTTGTATTATATTTTATTGAAGCGAAACGTATTTCGATTATCATCAGCCCACCGCTTTGGGTGGTGCTCATCATGCGTACATATTGCGTGGGTACCTAAGTAAACGTTTTCAAACGGATATTATTATTATCATAGTATATTATTTATAGTATATAATGACTGTTCTTAAGATATAAACGCTTTTCCAAAAATCTGATGACGCACGTCCGATAAGAGGGAAGAAAAAAAAATCGTTTTTAAAACAGAATATTATAGTAATATTATACGAACGAAATTTTAACCAATGTTTTTGGTTAATGCACGCACGGCCATAATATATCGTGCCGATAAATTTAGCATGTATTCCGTTTCGTCTGATCATTTGTCCTACGTTTTCTCTTGCCGACTAAAATTTGGGATCTGTCGTCTCGTCTTCACAGGCAAGCGACGTACCTACAAGCAATTTAATTCTGGTTCACTCGGTGCCTTTGCAAGTAAAAGTATCCCCACCATCATACATCATATATAAACAAGAGTACAATAGAATTACCTCGCTTAGTTACGGCGGTCTGTAAGCCAAGGGTGCGATAATATATTACATTATATTATAATATATCGTATTACACATTCACACACTGCAGTGAGAAATATTATTAAATTCCGACTACGCCTAGGCACTCGTTCCGTGTAAAAATTTGTCAAATAATTGAATTTTTAGGCGAGTAATTATTAATTTGTTTAACACATTTTTTTGTACATTTCAATAAATAATTTTTATCGAATGTTTCAAGATCGTTAACAACGATCGGAAACACGATATTAGATAATTGCACATTTTCGTTTGATATCTCACAGATAAGTACAAATTATGTTTCAGTGTGTAAATATGCATAGTACAGAGAATTATATTGTAACGTGTTTATACATTACAATCTTCCAAAGACGTATAATATGGTAGTACATTTACTAAGCAACAAATTATTATGCTGTGATTTAACACACAAGAATTTAGCTGATTGTGTGTTTAACAGAACGCATTAAGGTCGATAGACTTTCGTGCTGTATCAACATGTAAATAAACTGGTAGTCCTGACTGAGCTCAAAGGATTAACCTTGTTGGGTACAATGTAAAGAAAGAAAAACGTGCTGGATGCTCTTCAGAGTCAGATTATCTATATGTATATAGGCAATCGAACCTTTAAAAATGCCCCTTGACAAAAATATTATAATATTATTTACTAATCAGTGAGAATGGATTTTTAAACTCCACAGCCCCCCTCCCTCATCCTACCAAAAAAAAAAAAACCATCAACGGTCAAAAATCCTATGGCCAACATCGGTGGTTGTATATCACTTCACACTCTGTCTAGTAAGAGATTCCTATAACCTCGCCGCGAACGTCCAATGTTGCGATATTGAACATATTATTTTGTACTACCGTCGTTCAATCGTTTACATAGACGAATCACCCCCATGCTTGATCGGTCTGTATATAATAAATCATATACATTGTACGTATAATTTCTGTACTCTGAAAACAAGTCGAAACAATGTTTCGGTAACTATGACCCGTTACAGCGTTGCAGGTCAAAACCCGGCTGTCATCGTTGTTCCCAGAGTATATATACTTTATAATGGATTTGGTTGTGATTCGTCACCTCCGTCGCCGCCGCCGCCTTAATCTCAGTCAAACGGATTGAATATTTACATTCCTAAAATATTATTATTGTTGTCGTTGTAAGGGCTGCTCCTCCAATCGATAGGCAGATATCGACAGCTGTCGATCATTTCCATTTTTTCCATCGAAATACATAGTATAACCCGAAGAAAATGCTACGACAGTGTTCACGTTTTACGGACGCGAGTGAAAAGAAAATCTAGACAAACACTAGACGAATATAACGTATTATTATTATATTATTCAAATATGTTTGATGAAAAAAAAAAAAGTGGTTTACACTGAAAACGTGTCCCTCGTATTTACCCATATTAAATGCAGTGCTAATAATCGACACGGCTCCAATGTTTATATTATTTTCTATATGCTTGCATTTTCAAAAACCACCACGAAAAATCAATAGTTCACGTGGTCTCGACACTGCGTTTAGTCTTCATTCGCGGAGAACAGTCGACATCGTTAAAACCACCGACCGTTTCGTTATTAATTCAAACATAAAGCGACCGGTTGAGTGTTACTTGTCGGCGAAGAATTCGCGTGTGAAAATTATCTTAACGCAAAAATAAGTCGAGGAAAAAAAACACATACACTCGGTCTCGGATCGCGCATATTATATTATTATGCCATTTAATAATATACAACCTTCCGAAGAAAATCCCAAGAGATTACCAACGAGATTTGCTACCCTAAGCGGTTAGGTATCTTAACGAATTTTCCCCACGTCTGTAATGGGCACCACGTACCACCGACCCATACGCATACTCTTGGCGGCTTGCCAATTTTTTTTTTTTTTTACGGTTACTGTTATGTTTTTCGCGGTGTGTTTATCATCGTGCGGTCGAAACCGAATAAACCTCATACCGTCGTAACCATTGTACCAAAATCTATCTGACGACGACCAAATGTGGCTTACTCGATATTAAATAGTAACGCTAGAGGTATATCATCTGTGCGCTTCCGCCCGGAATCGCTGACGAGATAATTCGAACGAATTATGGAAATTCGCTCTTAACCGTCGATGATGTTATAATATAATATTACAGTCGTGTTCCACCAACGTGCCGAGATGAGTTAATTACTTGAACTCGTCGAGTAGACGAATAATAAACATTACGATCGAACTTCGCGATAGCGCAAACGTCTGCAACGCACGTTTATGTTAATTAGCTAAGTGTATATATATATATATATATATATATGTGTATATTTTAGTGCAACCATTCTTTGGGAAACTTCAAAGAAGTTCATTTATTTCGTAATTACGTATTATATATATATCAGTATAATAAAATATAATATGAAGTCAGGTATAGGTAATAGGTATATACATTAAATGTTTTAGCAGTTTGATGACTGGCACGACTACTGCAGCTATAATACATCTCTTGCGATATTTTACGAAATTGTATTTTATTTATGCGCATTTATATTACGGAATACAAAGAAACAATAATAATAACTTCTGGTGCTTATCAAGAATACGGTTCTTTTTAAAAGTTCAAACGATTTTAATATTGTTTTTATGCGAATAAGAACAAACTTTCTGTGCGTTTCCTTAATTTACATAGAAATGGCCAATATTATACTCGGGACTTAAACAGAACACTGTAAAATTATAATTTCTCAATATTCTTATCTCGATTGAATTTACTTTAAGTATAATTTTAAACTTATCAAAAACATTGTTCTGATTAAGCATAACATTATAATCTTACGTTTTCTTCACGCGTACAAAATAAAAATATTGATACAATCTAAACATCATCATAATTCATTTATATTATTATTTGAAGTATATTTCATAAAAAAACTTTTTTTAAAAAAAATAGCTAAAAAACTTGAGCCAATAAATTATAATATAATAGTTATTATTATAATATGCACATTTAAATATAAAAAACATGACATTTAATGGTTGGTTTCGCGCTTAAGTCAAATTAGTAATTTATATAAATAAATAAGTTACTTTATCTTCTTCATAGGCTACTTCGGGGCTTAGAAGAATAAAATGAATATACTTTGTAAAATATATACATTGTGGTTGCCTCATAAATTATCCACTTTCGCAAGCATCAACCTTGAACGATATCAACAAATATTTTAATTATTGATCAAAAGTTTTCATGTTTTTAAGGCAAAATATTATGTACTCGTATTATAATTATTATGACGTGTTGAGCATGTTAGAAAATGCCATTAAATATTTATTTTCTTAAAAATAGATTAAAAATATGTTAAATTATTATAGGGAAACGTACACCATCTGGTGAATACAAATTACGATCAATCAAATACTAAATAATATATTGCATAAATTGTTTCAGATTATTACGTTGTAAATTGGACCTTGATAAAATAACAAATTGTAATTACATAAAATTATAATATTACAACTCACAATTAATTAAACTGTATGTATCTTAAATTATATCGCATAATAAATCATAACTGATAGTCATGTTTATATGTGTTTTAAAACTTTAATAATTGTTTAAATTTATTCTTCTGAGAAAAAAATCTGTCGATAAATTAAATTTAAAAAAAAAAATACAAATTAGATATTACTAGCCAGAAATTATGTTTACAATATTATGTGTTTATCGTATTATTTCATAAATAGGTTGAAGCGATCTTTGAATTCGTAAGTATAAATAGCAATATTTATACATCAACCATAAACGCATCAATCATTTAGCATGGTACACAGATAACTATTTAGGTAACCGGTGCGTTTTACACGAGAGGCGAAACTCCATTTGAACTGGCACACAGAATAATATCAGCTCACATATTTCGAGTAACATAATTGTAAGATAAATAAAATCAGGCGATTATAGTTTAACATGACGAAGGGTTTTATGTTTCTTTTTCTCTTCAAATGAAACTTCGTAAAATAGACACTCGAAACAAATGATTAAAACGGCTGCAATGTCTGTTATAATTGTTTTAAATTATCATCGAATATAAAATATATGACATAGAACGTGTGAATTGTCATTTTCATGCTTGTATATTATATTTATTATTGTTTAATTTATCTAAATCTCTGCAACAACCACTGCTGTAGAAGGTTATATTGAATTGAAACAAAAAAAAAAAAATCATATTTTAAATTTTAAATGTGAATTTAACCGTCAGTTTACGACTGACAACTTTTTTTTGATACTGTGTTATAAATCAGATTTTAATATAATAATATTGCAATTATTAAGACAATGACGAATAATCGATAATATTATATTTTTTGTTTGGTAGTGTGATTAAAATGTTGGTAACCCGGCGTTCCGTATAGGCAATTTAGGGGCAGTAGTGTACTGCAGAAAATTAAAGAGTATTTTGTCACAGTACGACGAACTATTTTTTACTACACAATACAAATTATTAGTGTGTGCCGTCTGTGGTAATATGTCTGTTGACAAAAAATGATGAATAAACATTTTAAGTAAGAGTAAGTTTATTCATTTTTAGTAAGAGTAAGTTGAGATTATAAGGATTAAATATCATTTTGTGTTACTCTTTATTATTTTCATACAACCAATCACTCAATATAACTATTTAGAAAAGCCTCCACTCAATATCCTAATATATTTTATTTTAATAAATAATAATGCATGTATGACGTACCATATTACATCTTATTCATGTAATATTTTTGTTATTTTTTTCCAACAAAATCTACACAATTCGAATATAAATATATATATATATATATGTGTGTTTAACATGCTTTTTATTAGGCCATATATTACAGAGCTGGACAATAAGCTTAATGGAAAAAAAAATAAACAAGTAAATAATAACATGAAAATAATAAAATTAAGAGACCTCCCAATGGAGTCACTTTGTCATGAAATATTATTATAGTTATATAATAATTAATAATAATCTAAATTTTCTTTTTATTAAATAAGCAGCTAGGTCACGATACCACTGTATATTTAGCCTTCCTTTGGGATTCCCTCGAATAATTTCAGGTGATAGTTATGGGTGATCAAATATGGTTCATGAAAGTTATTGAAGTTCATTCGGTTAGTGAACCGTTTATTAATAGGGCTCGTGGCTAATTCTTTTTACAGTGAGTAATTTTTAAGTCTGAGTGAAGATTATTATTGGAGACGTAGAATTAGGATTTTCAAATCACTTTGGTTTGGAATGTTTGGCCATGTTTGGTATTCATCATTTTGGCTGTATTTAGTCGGATGCCGTAACACTAAATGGGTCTTGACAGTAATTTATACACCGAAAACTGTTCACGATTTTACGTGTCATCCTTGCGTATAGGCTCCATTATAGACATCTCTGTATCGTTCCAATTGTAGTACATGTACAACTGCCAAAGCAAGTACCGTTGAATAAAATCACTTTAATATTATATTATGTTCAACGGAATACAAACGGGTTTTCAATAATCAAAGAATAAAAATACATCGGAATAACTTATAAATATAATATTTGTATTGAAAATTTAGGTCAGTACGTATCTAAAATAAACCCACGCCACTTCAATTATTTATGTACATAAAATATATTTTATGTATATATATAATATTATTTCTTTGAAGTAAATGGAGTGTCAACACACATTAATGTTATACTGCAGCAATAGAATATTGAAAAGTAAATTGTGTATAATTTTCATATATATATATATATATAGTTTCATATGAATATATTATGTATCGATAGTACTAAATATAATATAATACACTCGCATATATTAAATTATACATTATGTTTATTGTGTATATAGTTTTAATGACAATAACAAACAAGGCGAACGAATATCATACTACTCCGGTCAGGAGAAGCTCTCGTACTACGACAATGTCGTTTTAAATATTATACTCCAACGATTCGAAGAGAAATATTTCATATTCCACCCTCGGGGCAATGGCTTTTGATCACATAATATACCAATTAAATACTGAAGCGGTGTGTGTGTGTACAACGAGTAAGTATGAAATGTATATAAAAAACGTGAAATTCGAAAGTGAAATCGTCAAAGAAACTGAACATTACGGCCAAACGGTGGATAAACAAATCGCAGCACAAAACATGTTAATCACCGACCCACGGCCCACGGCCCAGTCGACACACTTTCTGGACATAATTAGCGCATATTAACACGAGCGGAAATCGTTGGGTACCTAATTTTACGGACGGAGGCGTATAAATAATCGAACGTCGGGCGCTTTGCCACAACATATTATCACGAACGCGTAGAACGCAATATATAATATATTTTATACGCAGTGCTCGGTTCGTTCGATATCAAAATTTAACAGCTCCACAGTTACCCCACGGACAGTAATAATATTACGATGATCCGAATAAAGTAAATCGAGCTTGCAGTCGGAAAGTGTGGAGGTGACGTGCGGCGACGAGACTGGTTTTAATATGTATGCGGACGGTAAAAATAATAATGATACCGTACGACGACGCTGCAGAGCAAACGAGATTACACGATCGGACGACGAGACGTCGGACAAAAAATTTCGCCAAAACAAATGAAAAATTCAATTACTGCACACGATGGCAGCAGTCTCCTGTACACAACAGTGGCGGGGTCAGACGACGACGACGACGTAGCCGTAACTAGGTCACGAGAATTCGTCGGGCATTACACGTTGTTATATACACCGTACGTTGCATTACGCTGCGCTATCGCATCACTTTAAGCGCCACCCGCGATCAATTTATTATCAAACTCGCAGTGCTACAGTATAGTCGTTGTACACGGCAAACAGCGAATCGAAAATGGAATCTACTGTACAACGCTTTGGTACTATATATTATTCTGGACCAAGAGGGGGGAGGGGGTTAATATCGGGGCCGGCGGAAGCGATAAACCCGAACTGTTTTAATTTTCAAAGCGAAAAAAAATTTTAATTTCCACGTTGGACGACGTGCAGAGTACTATACACACGTAAATCGTAAAATCGGAATGATATTATTTTGTCGGTATTATAAAAAATATAATATATTATTGTTGTGTAGAATTGTATCGGTTTATTGTTTCATCTATGTCCGTCACATCCCAAAAATAAAAATATTTTTTTTTTTTTTACTAATGGTATTCAATATCAATTAAAAATAAGCCGAACACGTTTTTGCTTTATTATAATTAATGTTATATTTGATTGATACCAACTGTCATATTTCATGTTATGTATGATAATTATTGTTCAATGTACAATAAATAATATTTATTACGGCAGAGGGAAGGGTATATAATATTATGAGTAATACGTTTGCCTATTAAAATGTCAGCATTGTTTAAAAATAGTAGTCGTTCCTCCCTAAAATTCGACTAGACCTCTGCCCGTGAGAACGTAACAATACAATACAATGTACACTGAATAATTGAAAATTCAAATAAATAATGTAGAATATTAACTCGGAAGATTATTATTATACGAAATCTTTACGACTTTCCACAGGCATTTAATAAAATTGCATAATAATATTATAGTACGGTATTATACTATGTAAAATAAGTAAACTGCACATAATTCTGTTGTAATATAGGTTTGCTTATATGAATACAAAATTATATTTTATATATTGTTAGATGCGTAAGATCGACCTTTGCGTGTACATTAACGTTATAATATTTAGACTTAAATCGAAAATACGAATTCACTGCTTTTAAAACAATGTTTTATATTTTTATACTAATACGTTAGTAATTATAATGCTCCAAAAGATGTTTCGATAAGCGATATCAGGTTAATAATATAGAGTACCTATCGTATATACCGGTACTCAATACTGGGAAGAAGTCATTATTTTGATTTTCTTATCATCTGTCGAGAAATAAATCTCCCATACGTTTTGCCAGCCCCCTCCCTAATTTAATTAGCAAGAAATTGTAATGAATTAGAACGTCACTAATTCTCCTAAAAAATAAAAAATACATAAGAATAAGCAACACGTCTCGCCAGACCATTCCCCATAGGAAATGTTTATTATTTTTAATTTTAAATACATTTTTGTATACTTTCAAAACCATTTTGGAATCAAAAACGGCCTTTAAAACGGCTCAAAATGCCAAAACAAAACAATTAACACTGTAAGACGAATATTTCAGTGACACGGTTGGCCGGATTGATAGTTCTTAACAACATACATGCATTTACCTAGTTAACGAATGGTAAGTTTTTAGAAAGTTAACTGGCCTACCAATTTCACTGATCTTACCACGAATGGCCGAGTATCATAAGAACTCTGTAGAAAAATATATATTTTTTTTAAATTTATAAGGTTCTATAAATGCAAGAACGGACAGAATCGCGTTCAATTATAGTTTTAATAATACTGTATTCATAAAATATATCCGATAATTCGCCCCATGAATTTCCCAGAGGTCTTTCTCTAAAATAAATGATGCCTTTAATACGAGAACTGCAGACAGTGCAACGTCTTACTATAATTACATTACATATAATTATTAGTTCGGTACATAAAAGTACGTTTTTCTGTTTTTCTAAAGCATTTCCAAGAAATTACCCACAACAAGGAAGTAGTTCTCATTTCAACCGATCTTACATGATATGTGTGCTTCCACTCGGAGGTTTACTCAAAAAGTATTACTTTAAGTCTGTATACCTACTCTTCAGTGTAATCGTATCTGCCGTTTGGAAAATCGTCTGCACGAGTTCCGAACGAAAACCGTAAAAGTACAACCGTCGAATTTTTGAACGGTTCAAAATTATATACTTAATTTGTTTACTGATGGTTTTAATATAAAAAATCAAACATGGTCTGTAATTGAATTTAAATACTCACGATTTAATCATACGGTGTTCCGAATCGTAAGATATCAGTAATGACAACTGCATTACATTTTGTAGTAATGGTTTATGTTTACACTGAAGTTTAAACAAATCGTTGGGTTCTAAAAATGTACGACGTTTATGCTAAATATAAATAATAATATTATATTATGTAAGCTTCGAGAATTCATCCACCTTAGAAGATCTTCATCGAATAAGTACAAATTGTGTTAATAATATTAATTATATTATAAAATATTATGTTATCATCAAGAAAATCCTAAAAACTAGTTAGTTTGACGAAAAGAAAAGAAAATCAGTTAGGAGAGAAAAAAAATAGAACCATTCATTTTTGTATTATAAAATTATATTTTTTAAACTAAATTACTAGTCAACACTTTAAAAATACAAATATGGAGTCTTTATTCCCGGATAACTACCTCTAACGGAGTATTCAATTATTTTATGTTAAAATAAATGTCATTATGTAAATTCCAAAATGTTTTTCTTTTTATAAGAATTCCAGGCATTTCGAAAAAAAAAAGACCAAATTAAAGGACCTCAGAGTGGTTTCGATAAATCAAAACCTTTTGTTCAGCGCCTTCCATCGACTACGCACTTGAAAAAAATCTATTTTTAATTAAGTTTTCTGTGTATTTCTCCCATAGGTAGTGGTAGTGGTAGTTGTAGTGTTAGTAGGTACACAGTATCTAATTAAAAATCTCCTTTACACAATGCAGACACACTCTAGAACTATAACACGCCGACATTTCTACGCAAGACTCCCTTAACAAATTAATGAATTAACACGTCTCTTTCTCTTTTGTCTTATTTACTTGATAACAATTTCTTCGCACTACTACACTTGTTGTATATCTTAAGACTATTAAATTAATCTAATTTATAATTTTAGTACCCGTCGCACTAGTGCTCATTGCACCGCCGAAAAAATGTACTACAGTTGTTGTATATCACACAAAAGTAAAGTTCTCCGCTGATGATAACAATATGTCTGACGTGACATTTTAAAGGACTGTAATCGTGTCAAAACAAAAAAAAAATTGGTAAATACTTGACTGGAAACATAATGACATGTTTGTATATTATTTATATATAATGCATCTTGAGCACAACGAAAAAAATCTAACTTAATACTCTCTATACGTGTTTGACAGTTGGTTCTACTTCTATTTTTAATTCAAAATCCTTTTAATGCTGCACGAACCTTTTTGCTCCGATTGCTATTTCATAATTTAAAATTCAACTCAAGTAACCAAGTAAATAAATCTTTGATCCCTGTAGAAGGGACCGGAGTCAGTTTGTAAGCTTTTCAGTGTGACCATTTCTGAGTTTTTAAAAAAACTATTATATTATTATGTAAAACAAATTAATGACAATCATTCGAGTTGGTAAAATTGAGTAATCCATAGTTGATAATTATAAGTTAACAAGTTAGTTAAAATGTCAATCAATATAAACTCGTTAAATATAACCCAGAAGCTCTGATATAATATTCTTTTTTTTATAACATATTAATCACAAGTAATTTTATTATTATACGTAACAACCTACTATTAATAAAAAAATGTAATTGGCAATTCGGCATACATTTCAAATTAAAAATTAATACGACACAATTATTTACTCATATCGTTATAAAACGACCTCAATAATATCATATTTAATATGTTTAATTCGGATTATATGCATATGTGGAATCATTAGCTTGTCATGAAAATTATGAATATTTTTGGTTATGTTCAAATTTTATTTTATTTTTTACATGTGGGGCTGTCTTATGAAGGTACCATTAAAATGTCTGTCGAAACCTTTGCTATTAATTTTTCAGTACAATAATGTAGTTTTGTTACGTTTACCCAATGTAAACATTTCTATACTTATATACGCCCACTGTTGTAACAATCACATTACAATTTACACCAAGCTACGAATATTAAAAAAAATAATATATTCGTCAATACTTCAATATAATATTTTATTTGTCATTTACATTTTCAATACCTACACTGATTCATGGTTTCAACATTTAACTCAAGTGTATAAAATATATTTTACTGCAGGAGCTTATGAAATGGCGTGTCCAAAAACGAACTATAAATGAGTAAACTATTATGTTATTTATTTGACCATATTTCCATTACACGTACGTTTTTTTTTATTTATTACACAAACTAGTAAGTAGTAATTATTTTAGAAATATTGACAAAAATAACACTTAATATAGTTTATACCTACTATATTATAATATTATGTAAAGTGAAAATAAAAAACGTATACTTCATAATATCGTTGTGTTCGTGATTTACTCACAACATTATGGAACCGTGTGATTGTGTTTGTATACATTTTTTCTCCGTTAAAACAAAGAATTAATCAACTACGAGAGCAATGGGATTATTTTTAAACAAAATAAAACACCATTTTGTGCACATACTCGATAAAATATAATCTGGATTTTATGTACCTAAGTGTTTTCGAATTCACTACATTGTCGTATGGGTTAGGATTTTGTTTACATAACATAATCGAAAAAATAATATTGTAAGCATGCATGGGATGTTGTAAAAATATATATATCAAGAAATTTCAACTTGTTTATTCATAAATAATAAACTTGGTTTAGTTTCTGAGCAAACCTAGAAACGTATTGGACTTAAAAAAACTGTTTAAAAAAAAAAAAAAATATATATATATTTATAAAGAAAAGTTTCACGTAACACCTTTTCTCGTATAAGACGTCTTATCGAATTTTGCTTTGATTTGCATCAAATTTCTCATATTATCTAAGTAGTTTTACGAAAGCATCTAACTGTATAAAAGAAAAATGCCAATAACCGTCAGACGACTCTAAAGAAATGTTAGCATATTGTGAAGTATTAAAACTGTTGTATGAAAATATGTTGTTGTATCACTTTCATAAATTCGTCGAAAGTTTACTTTTATTTTGAATTTTACTGTTTCAAGAGCATCGTCGGACAAAAACATTGTCTTCGAATTATATTTTTATAGACATGACATTAAGTCCTTTGTGATGATTGTAATGATTTATCGTGAAGATTCTAAACGTCAAAATGAACGTGAATAATACGCGTACTACCATCAAAAACGGGTTCTAGCGAATTACAGGCAAAGCATAATATATATACAGGTAATAAATAATTTTTTTTTTTGTACAACGAATTATTGCTCACATGCTCTGCAGGATTCTACATAGGAATAACGTTTTTGGTTAAACTCAATTTATGTACAAATATTGTTTCATGTGCAGGTATTGAATATATTATGTTTAAACGAAATTGAACAATAATAATAATATATAACATGGGGTTATCACGAAGAAAATATAATAACAATGTACATTTATCAAGAAATGATAGGTGGAATATAAAATAAAACCGTCATGACATAATTTATATCGCTTGTGAATGGCTGACGTGCACCAAAGTATATAGAGTCGATAATTTAAAAAAAAATTAAAAACTATTATTTCAATGCAACACAAACAAAAAAGGAAGCGTAATATGTACACAGTACCTATTATTATGTATTGTATAACTTTCACTATATGTGTGATTTTATGAGTATTGTTATAGTCATTGCTAATAAATAATAATACATTTCGCATTGATTTTATTCCGTTTTTGCATTGCATAATATCAGAATTTATTCAACATAACATTACAAGGAATAATTATTTTATCAATTTAACTTAATGAATGATTATTTTAGTGTCGTTATTTTTTTCCCTTTGTCCATAAAATATAAAAAATGTAAATACAGCAGTCACTATAATATCGTTCGTATTTAATACTTATTCATTATTCGTCTCACAAGTTGTTAGTTTTGAATTTACTTGAATTTGTTTGCATATTTTCCAATATTATAATAGACGGCCTTTCAACGAGACGTAATTCGGCGATAAACAGCCATGAAATAATGTGATTTTAAAAATAGATACGTTTACGTAAATATATAAACGATGGCCATTACTTTATAATATAGTAGCGAAAGGTATCGAATTCGATAAGTAACTGGGCCGGACAACGCGTCCGATAGTGGTAAAATGTAATTTAGTGCGCATACATACATCGCCTGCAGAGTATTTTCTCTCGCTCACACGTTTGTTTTTTTGCAGTAATAAAATGCTCATTTGTACCGTGAATCAATCAAGGCGAATGACCGCGGGGGGGGAAAAAAACCGAAAATGGGTATCGGCGGAAAAAGCGGTTTTATCGGAAAAATTAATTAAAAGTCGGGTAACTATACCCGTCGCTCGGTGTATATAATATAATATTATAATCGGATCCTCGTGCACAACCCGCGGTGTACCCCGAGATCGCGTGATGCAGTCTCCCTCTTTTTTTTACGTCCCTCACCTCCCCTCAAGTCGATACCCACCGCGAACACGCCACTTATTGTACCACCCTGCAAGTACAATAACAATAATAATATATTATACTATTATTATGTATTCGCACACGACCTCTATAAGGCCCTTTTTTTCCGTCGGCTCGACACTCGATGGTTTGGCGCTCTACGGAAAAGTAAAAAGTGCGTATAAAATCCTCGACAACTTTTACTGTTTTGACGAGATTTGGTGGGTTTGGGCGTGGTGGGGATGGAGGGGAGGGGGTGCGTTTGGAGTGAAAACGTTGTCGATTTGCGTGTTGGGATATTTTTTAATGACCGCACACGACTTCCGCCCGTCCGTCCACACCCTCCATCATGACCGTGTCGGCTATTTAACGGATATATTCTAGTCGCTGCATCGTACAGTCGCTACCCTTACCGATCGGTATTTCGCTTAGTCGTTACGGTTTTCGTTTACCTCTGGTGTCACGAAATAGCTGGGACTCTTTTCAATGGTGATCTGGTTGGGGAACGAGTACGGCATTCGCCTTCTGTACCAGTCCAGGCCGCGTTCGTAGTTGTCGTCCCGGTCGAAGAAGTGCACCTCGCCGTTGGCCTTTTGCACGGACTTGTGCAGGAACAACATCTCCAACAGCGCCCGCGTGCCGCCTTTCCGCACACCGATGATGATCGCCTGTTTGAGAAAACACCACAATAAACCGATAGATAAGTATGGGTATCATAATTATTAATAACACAGGTACAGAGAACCCGATTATAATGTGTATCTAGAGTTTAGAATTTTCTGTACGATTCTGTTCCAAAACGTGTTAATATTTGTGTATGCACTATCAAACCAGGATTAAGACATTTTGGGGGGCCCAGGGGCCAAAGTCTTAAATGAGGCCCCTGTACGAAAAAAAAATAATGTATATATTATTATTTAATATTAGGTACCCGTCATAATAAATATATATAAAGATATTAGGTTAGCAATAAATAATGAATAATGTATCACATTATTTCTAAATTATAATTTACTAGCTTTTTCCCTCGCCAAATAATCATTGATTTTTTTTTTGGTGATTCATGCAGTGTTATAGTCTATAACGAAAAAAGTAAAGGACAAATCTGAGGCCTTTAAATAAATTCAAAGTAAAGGAGCCCGGGATCTATGCCCCCCTGGACCACCCCCCCCCCCTTAATCCGGGCTTGTGTACTATGTATATTATTGATATTGTTCATAGCTTCTGTTGCATAAACGTTATTTTCCTAATTACATTTTGTTGACACTGTCTAAGAGTTGTTTTAATACTTGATATAATATTATAATAATTTTAATATAATAAATAATAATTAACCCGATAGTCGGTATGGAATGTAAAATAAACCGATTATTTTCTATATTTCAACGTTTCCTATTTTATTTAACAGCTTACATTAACGTTGTGCATATTAATTATGTATTGTTAATGAACAAAAAAATCATCTGCACAAAACAATATACCAGAATAATGAAAAATACATATTTTATTTCAAATTGATATAGTAGTGACATTAAAATTCGCTGAAAATATCTGGTGGGATTAGGGGAATTTGTTAAAATTAAATTAAATTTTTTTTTAACTGAAAACGAAAACATGTTTGTATATTAATTTAAAACTATTATAATAGTATACGATGTAGTCGGATTGCTTATTATTTATTATGAGTATTTATTTAGTAATGCAATATTCTTTTGTTATATCACTTTTAAATATTATTAAAAATTATAAAATTGTTATTTATATCATAATTATTTTCAGATTAAAATAAACCAAACATCAATTAAAGTACAATTACAATTCATACATAAATACATACATTCAATGCTCATATGAATCGTCCATCAATAATAATATGTTGTTTGTTTTTTCGCATTACATTCATCCTTTTTTTAAACTTGACATTTTCAAGTGCATTACTAAATACGTTATAGCGTCGTGGTTTTAATATACCTTGTATACTATTATTAGTTATTACTATGGTTATAGACATAATTTATTATAATAATAGTTCATTATATTGTTCAAAAAATATAAAAAAACCCATTAATTATATACTTCAAGTCGTTAACTATTAATTATTTGTAGACGCCTTGTTTCTTATATATATATATATTATGTACTTGTGCCATTATAGAGAACTTTCGTAAAGTCACCAGAAAATGTAGTCCACATGTTAGAAATAAACCATGCCATACTATACTATTATACTAAACGCTGAATATATATACCACCTACATAATTTACCTATATAATAATAGTATGGATATTTTATAAAGACGATTAAAACACGCTAAATACATTTGAGTAACTGCGGCAATTACATGTCAGCTGTGTATTGTGGTACCAGACAAATACGAAAAAATCATAAATATGGAAAAGCCAAGTACATAATATTATAATATTGTGATAATATTTTATTGGGACAATATTAACATTCAAACTAAATTAACTTCAGATAGTATAAATGTATATAGTGCCTATAGATTTGAATATTTATTCTCATTTCCAATGCTGTATTTTTATTTATCTTTTTTATTATAAAACTATGTTAACTATTAACTATAAAAAAATAAAAATAAAAAGTAAATAAAATAAAAACAGTGCTGTTCATGATGCGATATTGTTTAAACTACGACTAGGGGTGTAAAACAAAAATAAGGAGCATTATTTTGAAAAAAATATCGCTAAGAAATATATAAAGTATCAACTTGATAATTTTGAAATGTGCATTATTTTGTAGGTACTAACGGCATATAAGAAAATTTTAGTACAATTAAACACAGCAAATGACACCCGATGGGGTTTTTAAGAAAATAATAATAAACAACGATTTCCTCATATTATTATTATACATAATACAAAAAATAGAAGGTAAAGTTTGCAACATTTGTTTTTATTTGTATAAAATAAGTTGCCATAATACATATACCTGCACTAAATTTATAAAAAAAAACTTCACAGATAAAAAAATAAAAATTTAAAAAGTAGTTTAACATTAATTTTTTCGATAATCATCGCATGTCTTCTAAACATACTTTCAAAACAAAAAGTAAATATTATAAGAGAAGTGGGTACGAAACACTAAAACAGTATAGTAATATACATCGTTTTATGTATAATGTGTATGTATACCAAAATTCATTAAACACAACGATATGAATTATAGGAAAAAATAATTGTCATTAAAATACTTTTTTTTTGTACTTGAATATTGTTAGAAAACTAGTTTAGCAAATTAAAATTAGCTTACAAGATAAAAAATAATTTTGAAAGTTTAAATTATATATAAAAACTAAATTAAATTAAATAGCATGTAAGTTAAATAATGCTAATATGTGTTATATAATATTTTTTTGAGTGATGGGATATTTTTTTGGATATTGGAAAATTTAAGAAAGAACATTTTGTGGCCAATTTTAGTGATAATTTGGAGCGGTTGAAGATAAATTTGTAATTTCACAAATAATGTAGTTATTGTGGAGTGTGAATAGGAGGTAGTCATTCAATTAAAGTTTAAAGGAACGAGAGGTCAGAAGTAAGGTAGGTATGGCCTAATCAGAGACGGGAGATGATGTTATGCATTTCTTAGAGAGATTGCGAATAGAGATTATGAAACTAGGGTTGTGGTGGGATGATTGTGGAAATATTTCTTTACCAATTGGTGAAAATGATGATACTTTAAAGGTTTTAATCACACGTAATCGATATTTTTTAAACCCACATACCTATACTACCTATATGTTGTATTACATTCTAAATGTAACATTTATAGAATCAGTGGGTGCACTATTTATCTCAATAATTATTTAATATGGTTATGGTAACGTATATGATTAGCTTCACAAAATCATGAGGTATGAGCAAAAGCACCTAAACGAATAAATTCTGAAGCAAGCGTGGTAAACTAGATCATAGGATACCTTGCACGGGAAATTCTGAATATGTAAGTAAATATATATCATATAATACGATATAATGGTATATCATATAGTACGAATGGTGTGTCGTAACGGTTAACATAATAGCATAAATTATTATAATGACTCGCATATAGTACACGATGATCAAAACCTTGCCGGAGGAGAGGAAGTTTGATCTTTTGACAGGGTGAGACTTCTGAGAATTGGCTGCTTTCACTATGATCAGAGAAACAACACAACATCGGCGGTACTTGCAACACATTTCGTAGAAATGTACATTTTGATTTGTGAAAGAGAGACGTTAATTCGAACGTTAAAAAATTGTTTCTATAGTTTTGATATTAAAGATTTTTCAAAATTGATACAATTTTAAACTTGTAGTCGAATGCTGACTTATATAAAGTTTTTTTCTGCTTTCATCGTATTTCAGGGTATCCACGCATTAATTGTTTGACGATGTTGGATATTTTTTAACGTGCTATTTTTAGTTACATTGAGACAAATGAAAGTATAATGTTTTATTGTGGTATAAATTCAATAACGAATCGTGACACTTATATTTTTAATTGGTTTGTAATATTATCATATTAAAAAAAAAGTGTTTTAAAGTTGGATAAAATTATAAGACTATATAATAACAAAGTTTATCGGTATTAATTTTTATTTAGAGCATTGGCAAACAATGACGTTACGTTTATTAATGTTCACGAAGTTTTTTTTTTGTATCAAACAGAGAAATATAAATTAGTGCGGTGGATACTATTATGATATACATACATAATTATATACCTACCATAAAAGACAAATTGGACTGGCTAATATTTACCTTACCTCACAATTAATCTTTACTAATTATCAAGCAAACATTTTATTTTCTCTTATTGATAAAAGAAAAACAAACGAATTCTGTCCTTGGCCAAACATAATATTATAATAATTTAATAATATTCCAAATGTACAAGAAACACACAAGAATTGAGAGAAGTGTATAAAAAAATGCGTCAGACTTCAATGAAATATTGACATTTGCAAAAATATTGTACCATATTGTAAATATAATATTATGTAAACAAATATTCGTTGTGCTCTGGACATAAATAAATAAATAAATATTCCATGGGCAAGCCTTAAAACCAAAATATACCACGCTGAAATGTCCGAATTCCGCAATAATATGCTTCAAAGTGAAAGAAATGTCTCATACATTTTAACGAATGAATAATAAATACACAGAAGCTATGATTTATGTTATATATTGTTTTGTATTCAATAGGATGAGGATATTATTACAATATTATCTACTCAGATTGATATATTTGTATTTAGACGAATTAATTGTTTCCCTCTGTATTAGGATTTAGGGCATCAAAGTATTGGATTCTACAACTAAATATCGAACAGTCAATGAAAATGTATCCTACAACCACTATTATATCAATTATTTGAATTTTTCTAAGACTATATTTTAAATGTCTACTTTTTTTTAAAAAAGAAAAAAACCATGCAGTGTAGAGTAAATAATATAAACCACGACTATTCATGGTTGCACAGGAACGCATTAGAAATCTAAAAACGATTCCGATGGATAATGAAGGATTGATTTATAAATTAAATACAAAATACCTGTACATAAATGCAATCGGATACATTGTTGTATGTACGACATAGGAAAACTATACGTTAAACTGCATTATAATATGTAGTTGTCAACCGAGTTTATAGGTTTTGTGGGATTTGGGTTCGAAACCTGGTTACATTTTCTCCCGGTTACCCGGGTTACATATACTTGAAAATTCAAACCCGTTTTACTCTTAAATATAAACAACGGCAGGTACAATATGATATATTTATAATATAAATTTACATAATAGTTTTCAGCGCGATAATTCATTCAGTTTTCGTGTCTGATGAGATTCAACCTTATTCAATACATAAACATATTATTATTATTATTATATTCTCCACACGTACACATCTGGAACATAATGCAGTTTGTTGGTGTGACCGATAAAAAGTTCGTTTTCCTCGAATTTCCGATTCATATACGGAATGAGTTTTACAATATTATCATATTATTGTATTCGTTATACATACTACCTATGCTTCATAAATATAAACCCACAAACACCAACACTGACAGTCGTTTATATTATATAAACGCATATTTTATTGTCTATCAGTTTTCAAATAGAAATTTCAAATTTGTGTGACCATAGAGATCGAAATTTACCGCGTACCTATTTATAAATAAATCATACATCTGGAAAAAAAATCCGGTAAAGTCCTTCTGCTCTACGGTTGTAGGTTTCGAGTATAATAACTCCTCAGCCCTCATAGAGTAGGTCATTGTAATGTATGCATTCAATTCGAATTCAATGATAAATCATTGTATAATATGAACAACTATATTATGCCTAAGGATATATTATTAGATTTTATATTCCTATTAGTAATAAGGTTTGAAGGTGAAGGTGATTGAACTTATATTGGACAAAACAAATAACATAATATGTATATTATGTATTATTACAACAATGTATCGTAAAGTTGAATAAATATTGTTAATATTTAATTATTATAATAGTATATAATAATTATATCATATTTTAATGTTATTAACTATTTTGAGTCAATACCGAAGAACAGCGTAAATAATTTCGTTGTTTAATATATAGCCAAATACAAAAAAAAAAAAAACTATAAATTTTACCTAATGTTTTGTTAATGAGACATCGTAAATAATCGTAATTTATCGTGAATAAAATATAATGATATAAGTAAAAATTTTAAGTTCAAAATATGAATTATATTTTTGAATAACTATAAAATAACTAAAATGTTATTTTTTGTTTAATTATCTAATTTTGTCCAACTTTAAACTTCGAATGTCTATAATCAAAAAAATATGATTATATAGTTTTCAGATTTTTTGTTCTCAGTATGAACTACTTATAAAGAACATTGTATTCAATTGTCAAGTTTTAATCATAAGTAATAACAAATTAATATTTTATAAGTTTTAAACTACAAAGTTATATTTGCAAATTATTGTGATTTAGACAAACTTTTTCAAAGTTTGAACTTACAATGCTAATAAAAAAATTGTGTCAATGTATCTTTAATATTTTTAAATAACTATAAAAAAACTACTGAAACTACCGAGGAACCTTGTATTACATTTTTGAAATTTTTCATAAATATTTCAAAAAGAGTCAAAATATTTTTAAAATTATACCATGACAATTCTAATATTAATATTTTATTAATATTTAAAATGTCTATGGTTATTCGTTTTTAAATTACTACAATATAAGAAAACAACATACAAATTCTCGTTTTTCATAATTATTAAGAAGAGTACTGGACATTTTTCTACTTTTTACCCTCCAAAGTATCAACTAGATTCACTTTCCTACCAGAAAAGATATTTAATTTGAAATCGAATAATTTTTTGTACTGTAAAAAATGTCTTCAGACATAAAAAAATAAAAATATCATTGTAAAACCAATATACAATCATCGGAGTCCTCAGAATCTAAAAGAAAAAACTAAAATAGTAGAATATTTATGTTCATAGATAGCTTAGGAAGAGTAAAACTATTTTGAAAACTAAACTATTTCTGTAGAAGATTCTAATACAAATATTTGATGTAATTTTCTATACCTAGTAATACTGTTCTATCGTCATTTGTTTTTGAATTGCAACAAAATGCCAAAATAAATTTTAAAAATGTTTCGTTTTTTTAGTCGTACCGATGATTATGAAAAATAAGTAACCAGTAACCACAATGTAAAAACTAAATCTAATTTGATAACTAGAAGCCACTACTGAAGGCACAATAAATAACAAACATCGTCCAACCAGAACATGCATAGTTCCGCTTGGAATCTAAAATCTAATTTCTATTATTTGCATTAGAGAACAGTAAAACGAATATTATCGAAAACAGTTCATTTGAAACATATGATTGTTTCAACAACCCTAAGAGTGAAACTGTCCAAAAAACTCAGATTAAATGAAAACTTTGTTTAACTAAAAATTATTTTACACCGTTTGACAAGACACATGGCGGTGTATTATAGCTGTTGTAATATTTATTTAAACCATAAAGTATTTAAAACAAAAATCAATCGGTGAGTTTTATTTGGAAGACTCCTCTACTCGACGTGTGTATGCATTTTACTAGTAACTTGGACTTGTCGAGTACGAGTATTCAACCACGAAAACCGTTTTAATTGTAAAATCAACAAACTCTAAAATATTGCATTTCTCAACGCACATACAATTCGGTATCGGCGTTTTAGATTTTTATCCTTTTTTTTTGTATAAACGTTTTAGGTATATTATGGAGAATACAGGCATTTTGTATTTCAGTATTTGAGTCCATATAAACTACAAACAGAAATAGACATTTTTTTTTATACCTACATTTTCTTTTATTATAATATAAATTGGTTACTGCTTTTTACATTTCGTATAATCCAACTCAACCCTGTAAAAATTTATTTTTTTATGAGACAGATAGAGTATAATGTTATTTTGTATTTAACTTGCCTTAACTTCATTATATTATGTGTACAATTATATTTATTGTGTAATCTACACTAATGATCTTTCTAATGATATTATACCTATGTATTATCATAATATTATATCTAAAGACGGAGTTATTGATACGACAAAAAAATTGCTCGAGTATTAATATTTAACTGTCTTTTTTTTTATTATTTAAACATATTATAATTATCTTAAATAATAGTATAATTGTAACGTTAAATAAAGAATGTATATTTCTTGAATAAAAAAAAGATACTATTTAATATTACAGAAATAAACTGAATTACATAATGTCACGTATGTTCTAATGCGTTACATTGTATATTATATTGTGATGTGTATAGGAATTATTAACGAGTTAAAATTGATATTATTTATAATATTTAAACTAGGCTCATATTGCCAATACCCCCTTAGTCTCGGCCCTTAGACTCGGAGAACGACGCTTGTCCAAAATTAAATTCTAATAATATAGTAATATATGTTTATGCCATTGGATAATTAAATCAAACATCTCTAAATTAAATTCTGAGTTTGCTCGTAAATTGTAATAGACACTAAATATATACAATATCACAGTTTATAAAAAAAAATTACCGTAATTACACATTTGGTAAATAAGTTAAGCTAATAACCGTAGTTTATCTAAGAATTAAAAAATAAATACCTAGTTGAAAAGTAAATTAGAGTAATTCAAAATGAATTATTGATTAAATTTATCGATATAAGAATAGTAGTATTTTTAAACCCAAATATTAAAATATTATATTAATAGACAATGGTTTAGTTTTTAAAATAACTAAGTAGAAACCACTATTGCATTATAATTATAACACTTTAAGTATATCTATGCCATTTCATATTTATTTAAAAGTATCTTTAAACATATAAACACATGCATTTAAATTTAATATATTAATTATATTTCGATGAGAATTGAAGATAACTTTTTCATAATATACTTTATGATACTGCGTACAACTATACGATCTATTGAAATGTTCATTTAACAAATAAATTACCATCGACTTCCTTAAGTGATTAAATCGAATATATAATTTGATATCAAACAAAAAAAATCAAGCAGATCGTGAAGAATATTACGTAACATAACCGGTCCGTCAATGCGTCCCCGTGTCGAGGTTTTATTACAAAATAATGTCATGTCAATAAATTCCATAAAAATACAGTCGTGTATGCATATTAACGCATCTTCGCTGCAGTCGAAAAACTCCGACTAGAGTTTATGGCCGATTCGAAAAATAATGATGATTTTAAACCGGCCCGAGGATCGTGGTCGCCTAAACACGGTCACCCCCGCGGACTTGACAGCCCGTACACTGCAGTGTTGTATATTATATAATATTATATTTGGTCGGTATTTTATTTTTCTCGCACCCACCTGAGGCAATCGCCTGCTGGTCTTCGGGAACCTGAGCCTCCGGTACGTCCGGTCGTCTTGAGTCGTCCGGGCGGAACCGGATGTGTCCTCGTCGTCGGCCACTTCGTCCAAAGCCTGCAGCGGTCCGCCGTTGGGGCCTCTGTAGATGTGCAGGCCGCCCAGCAGGAACAGCACGGTCGCGCACAACACCAACTGGGACCATTGGACATTCGGAACACACCATCTTCGCATTACGATTTGCGCATCTGCAACACCGACAACGTCTGTGGTTATGCCGTTATGATATTAAAGTGATAATTCCATTTTAAAACGATCCAACGGATCAAATAGACGGTATAAAACACCAATGGGTAACCGCCCCTGTCCGACTTTAACGTTTTATTAAATATTTTACTGCAGTTGCAACATCGTTTACTGTAGTTGCAAATGAACGAGCAACTAGCTGCGGATATTCGAGTACGGCGAAATTAAATATCACTGATAAAGACTTGTGAAAACTACATTGATGGAAATGCACAGAGTTGGGTACAAATGGGTAAAAAAATTGCCTGTGAATAGTCAGTCGAAATCGAAAAAATAACGACGGCAATGCAATGATTGTAATAGAAGGCATTTTGATAATTGATTTACAAAAAAAAAAAATGTTCCAAACAATACTGACGGCAATGTTTTAAAATCTATAGTAGTACATACTATTAATTAAAATTATTCGGATATTTATAGGTAGGTATCTAGATTACAATAGAATCTCGTTTTGTATTTTTGTGACGTTCTTGTCATTGCTCTGTAATTTAATTATATTCATTTCGATGCATAATTTTAGCATAAAATAATAATAACCAATTTGGCTGTTGTATAAATTATGCATTCAATAAAAAATCAGAACTATTAGAGGTTTAACTCAATGATATAAATGTTTACTTTAAATTACATTTATTGTTTAATTCCTTACGTCAAACAGTTAATTTTTGTTTAACTTATACGTTATTTTATTATATTATTCAGTGAAACAAATCATAATTTATAAAAATTATAAACAATAATTATCAGTACATATTATATAGTCGAATAGATGATAATAGATAATCTTTAATGGTCATTTAATTCAGTTTTATTATACTTATTGGATTAATAATGGCATTTTACATTTTAGTTTTAATATAAATAAATAAAAATTTATAAACAAAATATTTTAATTTAGTTTCAGTTTTATTTTAAGCGTATTATTTATATTAAGAAATTAATAACTTAATGAAATATAATATTTAGTTGCACATGTTATAATGTTCATTTGAACTATTTGCGAATAATCATAATTTTGTTTACCTATTTTAGGTACTTATTTAACTTGTAATATTGTATTGTTTGCTGAGACGTAGTCACGGATTAAATAATTTCAAATTTGTGCAACTGTTTAAATTAATTAATGATTTCAAAAGATAAAAAAAATATTAAAGTTATTGGAATAAAAAAAATGACTATACATTTTTAATTTACTAAGGAAAAATATAATATGCATTCTATAAAAATACTAAGTATCTGTGAAGTATAATGCATTTATATAATACTAGAAACTAACAAAATTTCAGATTTTGTTTCGTATAGTGATACAGCCGGTATAGGTATAAGTTTTAAAATATTAATACAGTTTTAAATAGATAATAAGCATCATTCAATGCACAATTGTATTGCTCATTGATATAAGAATTACTTGAATGTACCTGAATTATAATTAAATAAAATGGTAAAGTTCTATAAATTATAGGATTGTAATAATGGATTATACGTATCTCTATCATATTAATTAAAATATATGACCAAAGAAACTGAATCTTATTAAACATATGCAAATTGAACATTTGATAATAATATAATATTATTTTTTTAATTTTCCACAGAACATTTTTGTAATTTTATTTTTTTTTATAAATAATGTGTTTTTCTTTCTAGAGACAAACAATTGTTTTTTTATTTTTATTTTTATGAAAGAATTACTTATAATTGCATTTAAGTATGTAACATATTATGTTTATGTTATTCATAAATGTGTTTTATACTTATATATTTTAGAACCATAGTAGATTAAAGATACTAATTATATTCGACCCTTCTGCGACACTTATGCAATAGGTACGTAAAATGTGGTAAAAGTTAAAACGAATAGGAAAAGAGAATCTTAAACAGTTAGTAATTATAGCTCATAAGTCGTGTTAAAAAAAAACACAGAGGCACTCGATAACAAATACTAAAATCAGTTTAGAAACTTTAGCACACAAACACGTAGATTATGAATGTCTAATTAACATACGGTTGTTTATATGATTTTTGAAAATTATAACACTGATTGATATGTGATAACCAGTTATACAATTGCATTTAAATTTAAGTATTATAACTAAAACTAAAAGGTTTGTATGGAATTCATTCATATGGAATGTCAATATTACAGTTAAATAGACATTATTCAATTCAGCGGGGGCGGAAATTTCCCGTACACAAACGACCAGACGGCAGACACATAACTGCTGCGCATTACTTTCTAATTTTTATTCATACAATTGATTTGGTAATAATTGATTAGTTAAGTAACTCAATAAGCCAACTATGTAATAATCTCATTGTTGACTATAATATGTATACAATACCACTGATGCTCATAATACTAATGTAATGATTTTGTTGGAGTTCATATTAGGTTAGGTTCAACATTCAAGTGTACATTCTGCTTTCATAAATAAGTTACTCTTATAGGTAATCCTTATATTATATAGGTTTATAGTATCTATACTTTTAAATTTTATTATAAATCGTTGGAACATACATTAAACCATATATTCCATTAAGACTCTCTTCTCCACCCCCTCGCCTAAAATAGAAAATTGAATTTTGGGAACAACACCTATAAAGTTTATCAAAGGCGTAGCAGAATAACGTTTTATTTTTTTTTGGAAACCATGTGGGGTCAGTGTTTATATTATTAAAAAATAAATTGCGTTTTACGATGTAACTCTTTTGTATTAGTTATTATAGTATCAATCGGTTTGTCTGTAAATATATACGGAATTTCTACTACTTATTATATAAATGCATAAACAATTTGGGATTGGGGAGACTAACCCCCCAAAAATAAAACAAAAAATACGCCATTGAGAATATTACTATCATAAATTGTATCAAGTATAAAACAAGCATTGAAAATAAGCATAACATCAATATGACATAATATTATTATGTATTGTGTTATACTGTTATTGTTACATATTGTTTATGTTAGTTTGTGTATAAGAAAAATGTAATATTGTTTGGAGAAACTCAAAAAACAAACAATTCATTGTAATAATAGTTTATTATTATAGAACAGCACTAGAACAACCTCAATTCAACCATAACGAATATGAAGTTCAACACTCTGCATTATTATGCGTTTTATTATATGTTGAAAATATATAATATAGGTAGAGGCATGTGTGTAATTTTCAAATATGTATTTACTATTTAGGTTAGTTGAATAATTTCTTTAAATACCTACATCTTTTAGATTATGAGTGGAGCGATGAATGGACCTATTTATTTTACAATGATGTATTTTTTTTTTTGTTTATGTTTAAGTACACAATTTATAGTAGAAAGGGAAATTATAGGGAATTTTTATGCCAATTTAGTTTTTAACAAAATCGATTTTCTTATTTTACTGTGATTCAAAAACAATAGCCATAAATACATGAAATTATAATCAAATGTTTGTATTACCTACCATTTCTACGCATTAAAGGCTTGAAAATGTAATAGATAATAATTAAAGCTATTTAAAAATAATAAAGATACATGGGAACGATTTTACTTTCTTGATTTTTAATCAAGTAAGTATGGTAATTGAAATTAAAAAAGTCTGCATTTTGAAAACTTCAAGAATTTGGGTTAAATAGGAAAATAATAAAAATGTAACTCAGTAATGATGAGTAAGTGAGTAATTTAGCTAGCTTAATATAAAATATTAATGAGAGAGATTTGATATCACACCCAAGCGGTATAACTACTTGAATCCATAAAAACGTCGGCGTGAACAGTCCCAACATTTCTATTTTTTAACTTTTCTCCTAAACTATGATAGCTAGAAAGTTGGTTGAAAACTCATTAAAAAAGAATTATCAAGTAGAAACTAAATGTGGAATTAATATTTTTTTTTTAAAATTATTTAATTTTTCACAGATAAAAAAAGAATTATTTTTCTCTAGATTTTTATTCAGCGAGGTAGATTTCCGAAACTGGAGAACGGATTTTGTTGATTGGGGTCTTGTTAGATTCACATTGGCTAGAATAAGTGCAGTGAAGATTTTTAGAACTTTATCTCCAATCATTAATTCACTACACAGCTGTAAAGCTGAAAAACATCAAGAATCAAATTATTATACCAAATTGTGATATCAGTAAATAAATTTCTAAAAATTAAAAATCAAGAAAGTTTACATGCCGATCCCTGACTTGGCAAGCGTTTTTTTTTTTAATTTTACAAAACAAAACAACTGTATTTAATTACAGTAATAAATTCAGTGTTTACGGAATTTTAAAAAAAAAATCACATCATCATCGTTCTATAATGGCTTAATACTACCTCGTATATTTTTATAATGGTAAAATACCTAAATAACTTTAACAGCAAAATCAAAAAACATATTCTCATAAAATATACTTAGTAATATGGGCTGACAGACGGTTTATTCGCACAGAATCGTTTTTAGTACACAATGATTTATTATTGAATTTAAATTCAACACATACATTACACTACAACTGTACCAGAGTGGTTACCTACTTTCCTTCCTTTTTAACTTATTACATTATTATTCTTATTATGTTTCAAAAAAAAAAATCTCTTTATATGGCGTTTTCTATTATGGTAAATCAATTATTTATTTTGACATTTTCTTTGAGTGTTTTTTTTTGTATATTAGCATTATAACAAGGTAAAAAAAATAGTTTTCCTTTAGCTGGTTAAGTCTAATACATATCTGATAAAAATAATATAATTTCCTTAATAATGTTATTGCGTTACATTAAATATATATATATATTGTATTATATCCGTGTGTTTATTCTAGAATACAAAGTGAATTATCTTACGCATGGTGTAATTAAACGCATTACAAAAATGATTATTATCGTGTCTATACTGATTCATGGTATAATAATTTTTTGAAATTCATTGTAATTTATGTTATGAATTTACCAGCTTAATAAGTCTTTGATGTGTATCTCAAGTGGAACAGTTTATTATACCGTTTCAAATTCAACAATAATTTATTAAATACTTGTATTCTTATAACGTGTATACATTTGAATTCATGTAACGTTTGTATCTAGGTACTGTGGTATTTATAAATAAATTACACTTGTTCAAACCCCAAAGTGTAACAACATAAAATTAATTTTAACATGAAATATTTGTGGTTGGAATACAATTTACAATAGCAGCTGAGAGTATTTTTAAAATACATATTATAACCTTCCGTCAACGATTGTTACCATAAATTCTAGTAAATATTTTGTTAGTAATATTTATGTATCGTTATTAGAACGATATGTATTTTATTTTTTTTTACCGCTCCAAATTTCTGTACGAACACATTTCGAAGTCAATAAATTGTACAGTTAATTTTCGTACCAATAATCGCACTGGATCCACCTGACACAAATATATATTTTGAATTTGTTTACCGTATGAATTTAAATATCCTAGCCATTATTTCCATCCATTAAAACGTTCAAATATTATGATTTGTTAGGGTTCTCTAATAAAATGAATTTCAAGCAACCTTTGTTTTTATATGAAAGTATATGATGTTTTGTATACATGTTTAACTTATACTATAAACCCTTAGCCTCTTCCTGATAATTATTATCGTTCATGATATACACACTTTTTTTGTGTATACAAACAAAAACATTGAAAAGTCAGTGGCCCAATGTTATAACAACAAACGCATATTATACATAATATATATTATGTAGGCGAGTTCGAATATTCCTATTTATTAAAAATACGTCGTGCGTAAAGTACTCATAATTACAGCGAATAAAAAAAAATAACACGATTTGCAAAAATTGTTATGGAGTATTATTGACCCGATTTTTTCTGATTATTCTTTTGCATTTTTCAACCGTTAACGACCCGATATAACAATAGCAACCAGCTCTTTTATCAAATGCGTAAGCTCGAAATAAAAAATAATAATTGAAAATTCAAGTCGAAAATTACGATAAATTCGACGTAATTTCGTCGTCAAATAGGTATACTTTTGCGTTTCTCCTTTCGTAATTTTTCAAAAGTATAATTTATTTAAACGTATATAAACTGTAGGAGATAATTATAATGCGATTGCATGTATAGTTTAAACCTATACAATTTATGTAATAATTAAAAAGGAAAGAAACAATAATTTAGACAATCGTCAAGGTGTTTAATAGTATCATCTCTTCCGTAGTTAGACACGAGTGTCGCGTGAACACGACCACAGGGGGGGGAGTAATATAAATAAAAGTGGTTAAATAATAATATTATCATGGTGATATTGCTTGTAGCGTGCGCATTTTTGATAAACGAAACGATACTATATGACTAAAAAAAAAAAATAAAAATAATAATTAGCCCCAGTGACGCGGCGCTCCAAATAGGCAATTTCGGTACACAGACGCTCTGTTAATACTGAACGGCGTTGTAAAATGTGTTTTGGGTGCCGTCGGCGTACCGATAACGATATCATTTTATTCTTATAATAATATTGTCTATATCACCTTGTCGCTTCTGATATCATGTCGTTTATTTCGTCAGCTATCTATATTGTATATCTTAAACCATTATATCAGAACATGAATATACGATCGTGACTCTTTCGTAAGACAGACGTAAGACTAAGTCTACGACTTATAACGATAATATTTATCTGCGGTGTTATAGTCTCGCGTGGTGCAGATAACGTAATGATAAATAACGGTTTTCACAGATAGGACACCGAATACGTTTACCGTCGACGACATCCTAAATAGTGAGGCTACCTATATCCATACTTCGGATTATCTTCGTAAACGACTGCATATACAACAACACGATCGATCTACAGGAGGAGGACGTGACAATTCTACGTCATCCACGCAGTAGTCATATAACGTAGGTAACGGAGCCAATACAATAATATTATGATTGCGATAACGATAATAATATATTTTATTAAACTGTTTAGCGACCGTGATCGAACACCGTCTTTACCTGGCGCATAGTTCCGGGCGGCGCGATCATTGCCGTGTGGTGGCGCAGCGGTGGTGGCGTCGGTGCTCCCGGCGGCCGTGTGGCGGCGGACCCGGCTGCGGCGAGGACACGAGGTACGGACCCAGGCAGAGGGTGAGTCGTCGTCGCGTGGCGGTGAAGGGGTAGTTGACGGGGGTGAACGGAGGACGAGCGTCGGTGGTGGCGTATCGCGTTTTCTCGGCGTGCGGGTGGCGGCGGCATGGGCGATGGAAGTTGGACTTGGACGCGGCGGCGGCGGCGCAGGACTCGGCCGGGCGAGCCGATTGAACGTACTAAACGGTCTCCGACTGTACGCGAGAGGGCCTCTGTCGATTTCGCCGAAAACGCCGCGAAGCCGCGCTACCGGCGCCGCGAGCGCGCGCACCCCAAAACGAATGCCGACAAAACTTTTTTTCTCCGTCATCCCCTCTGCCATCCACCACGTCGTCCACCACCAAAAGCTCACCGTCCTCGAACCACCGGCTTTTATGTTTTTTATTATTATTATTATTACCGTTGTTATCGTTATTTTTTTTTACGATAAACGCATCATACACACACACACACACACACAATCGTGTCAAGTTTGTAGATGGATATACACCATGCGATATAATAATATGCGTGTGCGTTATAGTATTATTATAATATTATATCGTATTATACATTATACTATTGTACCAAACAGTTTTCGTAAATCTGATTTACACGATATTATAATATTGTATGAATACCGGTCCGGTGAAAATTCCTCGTCATCCTCTTCGTCTCGGAGCGGTCGTTGTTTCGCGTACACTGCAGCAGTCTATTATCCAAACGATCGAAGTTCCTCTCTCGCGAGAGAATGCATTATTGTGAAAACCGACCGGCTTGCGTCTACTTGCACAAGTGGGAAAATAATTGCGTTCAAGGTTAAAAATGCAAACGCAAACCGAAGTGTCGAGAGCTCCTCTATAACTTCGATAATTTATATGCATAAAGTGGTCATGCGCGCGTGTGTGTGTTTGGGTACAAAAATATTGTTGTGTGATGATAAAAAATAACTCCTGCGTGCGTGCACCGTATAATTTGACCCAATTCTCTTGGACGAAAAACAATTCACCTAGTAATAATTACAGGTAGTTTCTTTTGGTGGGTGGCATTTTTCCCTCTCACTCGTGGTCGCCATACATTAGCTATACACATATAATATAATATACACTCCACGATATAACAAAGTGGCGGAAACTAAGAAATAAAAGGTTAACTCGGTTAAATACCAAAATTCGAAAATATAAGTTCAATGGAAATTCTGACATGATAAAAAAAAAACATTATTAATATATAAAAATATCAAATTAAGGTTGTTGTTATTATTTTTATAAGTCCTGAGGAACTTGAAGAATCGCTATGGAATCGGAATGAGAAATTTAATTATGTTTTGATACATTCGCAATAAATTATAGAAGAAAAGGACTACGTGTTTCTATATTTATCTCATTTTGATTTTTAATATTATGCTGTGTATCAATGATTAGAGAAAAATGTGAAAAGTGTGCCATATCTTGACAAATAAGTATGCGTGTTATCGTGAGTATACGTAATATTTCATATTATATTATGTAGGTACTATAATATAGTGTGTAATAATAATATGTTAGATTGCTGGAAGTTAGGTTATTAATTTTGTTTTAGATCATTTATTACATTTTATAATTTTATATTCAACAGATCGTTATTATTCTAAAAGTTTACCCATTTTATCTTAATAAATACGTTATAGTGGATTAAAAATAGGTGTATAATTTATATTTATACTTAAGACTATATTATATCTTATTGTTGCACATTACTACAGTGAATTTATAATCTATATTACGTTAATTTAACAACATAATGTATATATATATATATAACATATTATAACCGTAATATCGTATAATATGTATAACCCCCGAGTTAACAAATTAAGATATTAAATACAATAATAATAAATAACATGTAGTTTTTTTAGAATTAATTAGCCATTTCTGCACGGTACAATTCATATAACGAGGTTTAATGTATTTTTGGATAGTACCAGCACACAATAGAGAAGAGAGGGTGGTGTGAATTATTTAATTATTATAAAAACGTATCATAGTAGCTATAAACCTCATTTTCGTTTCGAAATAAAATTACAAAACACAACGTTACGGCCAACTGTTAATATCCCAAAGCCGAATTTTTTATTACCTACCTACTTACTTATTGGTTTTGAATTATCTTTTATATTAGGTCAGATATTATATAAAATGTCGATTGTTAATTTTATATTATGCACGATTAGGATGTGTGTCAATGAAAATAGCATACCGTTAGTGGCTCAATAGTTCTATGAAACGAAAAAAATTTTAAATTTTAATCAATTTTTTTGAATGTAATTGCCAACGATTCTTGTTTTATTACAACGATATAGTCTGGCAACTGCCAGCAACCGTTCATTTACCAATTCGTTTTTCAAATTTAACTGGTGCAAGATTAGCTAAGTATACCAATATCATCATCGAATTAGTATTATTTTCCTAAATTGAGTTTTTATTGTTATTTTCAATTTGTAAATTGTACTATTTTTTTTTTTATCTGATATGAGCCGACAATGTAAGGTGAACGACATTTCTTATACCAAACCATTGATTTACTATTTCCAAAAAAATGTTCATCCTTAAAATTAATAAATGACTTTTGATACTCGACATTTTATTTTTTTGACGGTAATGGAGTTATTAGTCTTATAATTCATGAACCACCACATATCATATAAATATATTTTTTTTTCAGAAGGTCTTTGTAGAGAACAATTTCTTTTACGTCTGCCGTGTAAACTGCACTAGAACATTAGAAAAAAAAACTGAAGATCTTAAATTTATATATTATATATTATATTTATATAGAAAAAAGTAGGTATACTATCGCAAGACACAGCACAACAAAATTATATGACCATCAGAAAATCTATTTGTCGAAATATCTCCCAACCGAAACGTATTTCTCCGTATTTCTAAAACATATATTACTAAAATACGTGCATATAATACTACTCGTGTCGTATAATATGATGATGTACATTTGCAAAACTGTACAATTTAATAAAATCTACCAGCACAATGTCTGTGAAATGGGAATCAATAAAATGTGTGCGTTTTAAAAAGCTATATTTATATATCTACCTCACGGTGTTTCTCAAAGGACAGCATTTTCATTAGATGTACTCCTATCTGCTGCCTCGATGTGCAGGATAGATACAATCATGGAGATCGTAGGTACACTATATACATGCATCATGCGTTAGTGATTAATTTTAATTAACGCGAAATTGGATAGGGCTATTTTTGTTTACCGACGTTTCACTTTCATCTGAACGAATTAAATATTAACTAATTAACAGCATTGATCATTTTTTTTTTTTTTTTTTTAATACGACTAAGCGCAAGTTCAATTACGGGCTTGAAAGTTTTGTGCAAACACTGCCGTAAACATTTCGAATTAATTACTTCTATACGAAATTATATACAATTTATTATATTCATAATTATTGTGTCATTGAACTATTTTAATTACATACTTTTTGTACCCAATGTTTTCATGAAACAAAATAGATACCTGTGCTCATAATAATTACATTTTAAGGTTCTATAATTCCTAATGAAATGTCAAACAACTTTATTTAATATAAGAACCGTAACGGAAATAAAAATACCTTTACTTTTATAATGTTGATAGTATTTCAATAGTTTAGTTAATGAGGAATGTACATTGTATATTATTCTACCCATTCATATTTACAACATTATTAAGTGTAACATTTAATACAACCTTCGACATTTTTAAACAATATTTTTCATATTAGGAAACATTTTGGCCACAATTTAAGTAATTTAAACTGTCCTAACGGCTAAAACTCATTATTTTAATGCAATTATTTAATTATTATATATAATTTTATTTTCTCAAAGATACTTGCAATTTAACGAATTTCATATATCTAGTGGCACATTAAATAAACTTAAATGGGTCACATAGGTCGAAAATAACTACCATGGAATCGCATGGTACTTGATTATAGATATTTGAGTTTTAAAATTAATAACTGGTTTCTGAGAAAGCTGTATTCGAAAATAATTTTATCGACAGAGGTGAGCTTTTCAAGGAGAATCGATTCACCAGTGTTCGTGTATACATTTGTATTAAATAATGTTGGAAAAAAAATTTCTATTAAATATATTAAACTTTAGATACATAACTTATAATAATGAATATTTTTAGAATTTTAAATTTTAATGAGCAATAATAAATGTCATTGTATTATGTACAATAATAAAAAAAAAAATCACTTTGACTTATAAATTGGAAATTGGCTGTATAGTTGCTACAGAGAAGACGTGCTATTATAATTTTTCTTTAATTTATTTAAGTGCAAAAAAAAATACTACTGACAAATTGCAAACATTATTAATGTATGATTTACCTGTCAGAATAAAAATTATCATCATAAAACAAATTAAAAGTAAAAGTCTAAAATAAATGTCCAAAATTAATAATATTCTCGTCTAGAGTAAATACATTTTTTCTAATTATTTAATATTAAGTATTTTATAGTTGTACCTATATCCTACGTTTTTGATGTCAATATGCAAATAAAAATGTTTTTATTTTTCTTTAAGTTATATATTTTTATAGGGCTTGCAAATTGTTAAGTAAACAAATATATTTTCTCTTGTAAACTAAACACTATTTCAAAGCATTTGTTTTAAATTTCAGACTTTGTAAGGAAAACAATTTTTTTATTCATGAAAAATAATGATGATTTTTGTTAAATATTTGAACTATATAACATTGACGTAAATAATATAATGTAATATGAGTTTTACGATAATGTTTTAATGTGGACTAAAACCACTCTGAATGTCCCATTATGCGTAGCTGCAGCCTGCTATACTATTGAGATTGAAAATCTAATGGAAAAGGTACTTTGAATAGGACATTTTTTTTTCCATTTAATTATTATTTCTCGGAAACGTCGTCGTTAAACGTAAAAGAAAACTACGAGTAAATCGAAAATGAATATATAATCGAGTTAGTGCGGCACAGTGACCGAGATTTGCTCAGACTCTATTTTCCTAAAGCGTTGATTATTACCACTATATAGTTTTGATTATACGATAAAATATATAGAACTCTGTATTACGTCAAGGGTTAACGAAACTGAGGACGAATTTCTACCAGAAACTGCTGTGTGGTGGCCTTATTTATTTGTTTTTTTTTTTTTATGAGGTTTCCATTAATTTAAACTAATATTATGTGTACAAAAAATCGTCGTAAATGTATAAGCCACGGAATATATTATTATATCCAGAGGCGGCAAATTGGTTTTGCCTCCCCCGTACATTGACGATCCTTAATCCGACCCTGTTTACATAACATGAATTATACATTAAACGAATGTCTAATAATATTATATTATACACACGTATGTAAATTACACCTATATCCAGGGGTGTTCTCATAGGGCTTAATACGTATACGACGTAATGCTTTATACTCTCAAGATTTTGTTTAAAAATTATGTGTATACTGTGCACATATAGGTACCTACTCTTGAGCAATTCAAAAAACAAATATATAACTACTTGTCAACCCTGCAGCCTGCAGGAGTCCTATTGATCCTTTTGACAGATTTTTTTTCCATAGTATAATTCTTTCTATCAGTCATAATATAGTGGACAGTTCATGAATCGGTGCTGAGTACTAAGAACTTAATATAATATTTTAAATTATAATAGATTTTTTTTTTTAATTTTGTGTAACTTATTTTTGTACGTCTATTTATTTATTTTTCACAAAAGTCTGGCAAGTATTAGGTGGAAAACAAGAATGTAATACTCTAGGGAAAGATCTAGTATTACATTTGAAAAATCCAATGTTAAAGGCAAAGATTTAATCCCGTTCGATAGGCTTTGAAATTGAGTATTGATTGCAGGTAAATAATAATATATTAAATCTATTTAAGAATTATTTTTTAAAGTTATTTATATAATTAAATATTTTTGATTTCGCATTGATTTTAATAATTTTCGTACTATCGGTAATCATCGGTACCTGCAGTTCTCCGCATCCTTATTAATTAATATGAGAAAAATCTAAAATATTCGTTGTCAGATATTATGTTCGTTCAACGGCTTAGGGTACACTCAAGTTTGATGGGAATATCTCTGCCTATACTCATATATAAAGTATAATATTCCATAATATTATATAATATATTATACGATCATACTACAACTTAACAAGTTTCCCCCCAAAAAAACTTAGTTGTAGACAATAAGAAAAAATATGTATTTAACTTTTGTACAGTTTTTTTAAATTTTAATGTACTTCAAACTTTATTGTAAATCGTTGATACCGAATCTACAGATACAGCCCAAAATTCAAAGTACAAAAACAGTATAATATTGTGCTTTGGTGTGCGCATAAATCTCTGCAGAGTGGTTTGTTTATGGTTTACCGAAAGAATGAGTGTAAATTCGGGATTATTAAATAAGTCGTAAATCGAAAAATGTATTGTTCTTTTATGAGGCTAGTGATTTTGCATACCTATTATATACTTATATGCATACATATCGTGAAACATTAAGTGGAATTTTCGTAGATCTGTTTTACTATCGCTAAATCAGACACGCTATATAGGCATTACCCTTAACATTTGTATGCAAATACGTGTTTTATTTTTTTATCGAGTCATTTAGGGTTTAATCGATTTTAATTTATATCACAGACATAAATATAATATATATATTTTTGTATTCATATAATATGAGCTGAGACTGCTGAGAGTACTATTTTGGTGGATTGTTGGGACTGAAAACGTTCGTAACATAATAGCTAACCAACTAATTAACTGTCGTCTAATTTGCAAGTACTCAACTTGTATAATATTATAAACTAGTAGGTTTGTAATGTTAAAGATGATACTCATCGTATAATATAATAATTCGTCGGAATACTAACCCACCGCGTACTATTAGAACAATAAAGGGGACGATGCTTAAAATCGTATACAATAATAATAATAAATATTAAAATGTGAATGGTTTTTCGACGGGGACCGTAATAATAATTTCGGTACCTAATAATACCCTAACACGCCGCTGCATAAATCGTCAGCCTGAAAAACAAAATATTATCATTATTATAAATTATTATATTATATTTTATATGATTATAGTATTATCACCAACGTATATATTATAAATCATTGAGCGACTATACCTATTATTTTTTCAGTGTCAGTGTTAATCAGGAATAATTATATCGCCGAGAGATAACAAACAATGTACATACGTAATTTTAGATGACGTTTTGAATTAAAGAGAACGTGCAGAATTTTATTGATGAATAAAACCACACATGATATAGGTACAATGTAACATAATAATATTATGTTATTGTCGTATTTTCCATAAACGCTGCTGATGCGTTTTAGAACGACGTTGGAGCATGCTTAACCATAATATTATGTTGTCACGAGATTCACTTCGTGCAGACGACGAGTAACAATATAATTTATCACGGGTAAAAATATTTGATGAAAAACTGTTCAAGACGGAATCAGTGAACATCAGCGTATATATTTTTACACTTAAGAGTAGTTTCCGCTGTTATGCGGTCGGATCACCGATAATATATTACGAGATGATACCATACGTCATTATACATCATGGTTTGTAATAAATCTGAAGCGATCACTGTTACGGTAAGTTTCAGTTGAATTTTCCTCGTTTGACATGACGTCCAAGGCGACCGTTTTTTATATAATCGTGAACGGACCATATTAAATAGTTAGGTACTCAGATAATATAAAATCATATATACCTAAAGCTGTATACTTACAACTGTGTTAGGCTACAATACGTTCGATAAATGATAATGGTATGATTGTTATTAACTCATCAACGATTCAATTTTGTCAAACCTTATTTAGCCGTGCTCTTGGTTATATAATAATATATAATATGTGTGTCTGTGCCTGGGCGTTTATTTCTTTATCGGAAAAGTCAAAAGACTATTGTTCACTATAAAATATATTACTCGACTACTTGGCGATCCTACAGTTTATACCGTACTATCCTTATCTTTGTGTTATTATCGGAGGCATACACCGGTACGGTAACAAAAGATTACGTCGGTGGTCGGTCATTCCCTATTCCTCGCAAACGTCCGCCGGATCGTCTCCAGGGAACGATGTTGCACGTGCCATAATATAATATAGAAATAGGCGATCTATGCGGAATAACGATCTTCGAATCGAGAAACTTGGTACGGCGCAATATAGTCTTAGCGTGTGTATATATGTTTATGAAGTTTCAATTACTTTTTACGATGTTATTACTCATTATTATGATGTATGCAGATGTCTGCGAAACACACACACAAGCACCTGGAAAACTGCGTTTAATTTAAGCGTATCGGCTGGTTTGTTTTATTTATCCGTTTTTTGTTTCACTTTTTGCGAGTGTTTATCGTGCTGTACCTTTTTATAGCTGATGGTCTCGTACTCATAGATAAATATTATAATCAAGGGCGATCATTAGGGGTTGTAAAGGAGTGGCATTTCACCCCCTAGACAAATGTGAAATTACAGTCATATTTTTAATTGTAAATAATAAACTATTTTAACCGATGATATTATACTGGGTATTATACCAGGTTGAGCATATATTATAACGTCCTTTATCTATTTTGTTTATCTGTTTTCTGATGTTAATAAAAACAATTCTGTCGGTTCTTGGTTTGTTTTATGATATTATCGTCACCCCCATAATATGGGTCCTGATCGATGGACATTGCAATAAAACAATAACGACGAGGCTCGACCACCGCGCCAACTACCGATCAGCGTCACGAGCACCGCAGTACCGGTTACAACCGTTTCTGGTCCGACGTTTACGAGTAGAGGAGGTGCTTTTCCGGTGGTGGCGGACTATTGTGTATTCGAATAATAATATTGTCATTACAACTGCGTCCGACGACGACGTCCGAATCGGACGCGGCGCGGCGCAGGAGACGAGTGCGGTCGGCGCGTGACTGATGGCCAAGAGTGTGTGCGCCAAGTGAGGCTGGGGAGGGTGTACTGGTGGCGAGGTGTGCTGGGCGGGGGGGGGGGGTGGTCTGGAGACGAGCCGCGACGATAAAACGAACAATAATTATTATCTCGCCGACGATCACGCTCGGTACATGCGTATTATAATATTAGACGTGTGTGGGCATTATAATATAATAAATATTATTATTATACTCAACTGGAGACGAGGACGGTCCACGAGGCCGCGCGACGGTCGACTGCGCAGACCGCAGCGTGTCCCGCCGCATCGTATACTACTACAACTGGTACTACTACGACTACCGAATACGCGATTACGCTCGGCGGTGATGGCGGTGACCGATCGATAAGGCCGGCGGCGGCGGCGTAGTGCGTGTGACGTCACCCGGCGGCGGCGGCACACGGTTCGCGTGAGTTTTCCCGCTCAAACGCTGCGCCGTAATATTATTATCATTATAATAATATATGGTAATAGTATTAAACACCTATTAATGTATTGTAATGTATTATTATATTATAATGAATTAGCAGGACGTATAATGATATTGCATCGCTTCCGGTCGTATTGTAATTCGCGACAATCAATATAGTAATATACCGCTATCGTTAATGCAAGTGGTTTTATTTTCTCGCTGTATTATATTATTGTTATTTATTACGACTCGCGGCTCGACGAAAGAACGATACTGTTACGGTGCAAAAAACACGACGGCCACTGCAGATGAATATGGTTTTCGTGTGGTGGGGTACCATCGCAGTATTTTTATCGCCCGACGTATTATTATATATTAATATATTTATTAAACTCGAGAGTACGCAGTACGCCGCCTCACGAACGTTCACGCGGTTACTATATCATTATACCTCTACCTATACAATTCTACCACGTAATACTTTATTGTATTTCGTATAGTATATTATGGAAGACTTGCAGATGGTGCCAAACTGATGCCTTTCGATACACATTATTTCTTGGTCCGATGACCGATGGAAATGCAAACACCACGCGTGGTCCTCTCTGCACCGGAAATTATTTTTATGATACAAATTGGCTTTCGGTAACACGTAATATAGTTACGATTATAATGTTATAAGTATGTCAGTTATGGCCGTTATGGGCCTGCTATTTATATGTATAAAGTATAAGCTGTATGCCGATGGCTAAGAAATAGAAAGTTTTATAGGTAAATCTAATTTTGTTCATAATAATCTTAATAGTTCGTTGAAAAAATCGGGATTGGCTTTATTGTTCTGCCGAATATTATAATTTTAAAGCCTCAACCACTATTTTATATATATTTTTTTGTATTTCATTTTTGCATGAAGTCCTCTTCAAGATTCTAGACACGTATTTTTAGTGCACGAATATAAAAGTCTGGACTTATTACTTTTGTCAATATCAACACAATAACTAATGCAGGGACTTGTTATTTTTGAGAAGAATATAATATTTTGCAATATCAAAATACGCTCGGAAGTGTTTTTATTATATTGTATTTCTGTTTTAACCGACATTTATATTTTATTATGTATGCCAATACGCCATAATGAAACGTCATATTTGTATATTTTTAATTTGATCAGTAACAAGTTATGCGATAGCAAACATCATTAGAAATCAAAAAAATATTAGTCTATCCATCAAAAGTTTATGATAACATGTCGATAGACGGTAACTATAAAAAAAACCTAGAACTTTATATTTAGCTCCACCTACGAAACTCGGTGTTTCCGACAGAGCAGCAACTTCTGGCGTCCTTGCCATCGACGTATATTTCATACTTGTCTGCGACTGTCGGGCAATTTGTCGTTTGCATAATATGTACATAGACGTGGCATACACGAGTAGGTATATACGTGTTATGACGATATAGGTCCGGTAAATAATAATATTATCGTTACGCACGCGACTACATAGCTGCAGTGATTTACCACCGGGCCGTATCTGCAAGAATATACGTGTATATCAATAATAATAACATTTATGCAATAGCCACACGCGAGACTATAACAGTATAGTATAATATATAAATAATAACAATAATAATACAACGGCACGATGATCGATAGTCCGACGACAAACATCCACCGCGACATTTTATAGTACAAGTGCGAGATTGGAGCGATCGCAGTGATAATTTAGTATAACGACAATAATAATAATAAATGTTGCGAAGAGTATTAAACGCACCACCGTGACGTCCGATTTACGACGAATTACAGAGGCGGAGGCAAAGGTACTTGCAATATAATACGACGTATACGATGGGTATGGAGGGTGTTATTTTTTTTATATCATCGTCAACCGACTACCGAGTGATATTATATACCTACGTATCATACGGTTTTATTTCATAATTTATTTTTTCCGATTTTATGGACTGACCAACGATAATATTTTTATTAATACGTTTGGACGGAGATAATGTGCTATATTATTATAGCATTATATAATAGGTACCTATTATTATTATTATAAAACGCGTGAAATGAGCATTTTTCGTCCTTCCGCACCACGAATTGCCTATACAACACGCCGTCTTACGAATTATTAAAAATAATTTTTCGGCCGTGTTGGGGTTATTAAGTACCTCCGCGTATTGTAATTGATTTTTCGTTTCATTTTGCTTATATCCAGGGCACAATATGATACTCTTAACATCCTCAAAAATATTTTGGGTGCAACAAAATATATATTATGCTACGCTCAAAAAATCATATTAATTGTAAAAACAAATAATATAGGTACCTACTAAATGAAACTTTTCGTTAGTAACTCAAAGCATATCAACATAAATAATTATCGCCAGAGTTCAAATGCAAAAAATCGTCTAAATGTAATTGTTTTATTTAAAAGTTTATTATTTATGTTATATAAAATAAATTATAATATTATTATTGTAGATATTTAAACTTTGAAGAAATATTGCTGTAAAGTAGGGGTTTTTCTTCGTTGAAAATGATATTTTACTCTACAACCATATGAGTTATTACATTATTACTATACTATACGCGTGGCAGCGATGTATTAAAATCGATTGATGTATTGACTGTTTTTTTTAAGATTATAGGTAAGTAAAATATTTTTCTTGCCGAAAACGAAAATCGAATCTTCTTTAAGTTTGGCGGAAACTATGGAGGACGGCGGAAACTCGAATATTTTTGTTTTGGCTGAATCAAATATCGGCACCCCACTGCCACCCATCGAACAGAGTTTTCCGGAAACGGAAAAAGAACAGTACGACGGCGTAGCACGTCCGCTGGTTGATGTATATATTATACTGCACATAGAGAGCGAGAGAGAGAGATAATATAATAATACAAATGATTTCGTTAAGGATCGGTCTTTGTTTGTTGGTGGGTGGGTGGGTGGCGAGGGGTGCCACGTATTAACCAGCGAACGATGCTTACAGTCCGGCGGCAGCGTTTAGCGTTGCCAAGCATACTAATGCTTACGAGTGTAGTATATAACGTATCAATGTTTATGTGTAAGTGGGTATTTGTGTTTGTGCGAAGGTAAGTTTGGCAATTTTTTACTCTCCACACGTGTATAATAATATATAGTCTCGTTTTACCAGCCACATCCGTATCGTGTGTATAGGTATTATATTAATATTTTCCTCGATCGTATTATCAATGTTATTTTAATACGGCTATTTAATTAAATCTTGTTTTTGTTTTCACCGTCATATTGACATTCATATCAATCGGTTTAATCTTAAACCTATTTTCGTCTCGATTGTACGCGTTACTGGAATAGGTAGGTACCCATAACGATGTAAATTATTATATTATATTTTTCGATTACACATGCGTTGACAATATCAGGCGATCGAAGTTCAGAGGTTTTCCTCCTTGACTTCTATATAACAACATGTACACATATTAAACTGTGGTTAAAAAATAAAAACGCCAAGTCGTATAATAATATTGTATATGTAGAAATGTATGAGCAACTCAATTATTTACAAGCGATCGAACGGTGGCACTACAACAACGTACGGAAAATTGTTGTTTGGAGTACTTACTGTTATTCAGTTTATTTCATATTTGACCGCAATACTAAATTACTTTCTCGAAGATGATTCCGTGTACAACAAACATCGCATGTTATGTCGTAGCGCCACGTCGACCTTCTACGTTCAATTCGAGAAACAATTTAAATTTTACTTGTTTATGTAGCGAACTACAGCTGAAGACACAGTATAATGTTTAAATTGTTGTGCAGGTTAAACTATCATAATAATAATATACTATCTAATCTAGGACACGGTGGTACAAAATTATAGAAATTTTAGCGAATTAAATGATTTATGCTATACATTTCTAACTTAATCCTAACTATAGTATTTTAGTTTATTACGCTTCACTCTTTGGAGAAAATAAATTATATTAGCTAATATAATATAGTACTGTGTTTCAAATGTTTTTAATATATTGATACTAAAATATTATTTCAACTATATTCCAACAAGTCATCCATGGCACCAGCAACTGAAATGAAAAATACAAAACAATTTGGTTGTTTAGAACATTATTATTTTATTATTTATTACTATAGGAACGAGTGATGATTAAAATTTGGTATATTTAAAATTATGATAGAGTGTGTAATCCATAAATTATGTTCTTCGGTATAGGCCTATTAATTTTTATTTATTTTCTAAAAGTAATTGTTTTATTACTATACATTCAACTTTTTGGGTAACGTTTTCATATCAATTTTTTTTTTTGTTACTATAATGTAATAACTAAACCATCATAATATTATTCTATTTATGTTATAAATACTATAAAATTATAATATGTTTGAGCTACCTACCTTAGAAATATACAATACTTATAATACTTACAATACTTATAATAAGCAGTTAAATATTATATATTTATTATTAACAGTGCTGTAATTTTCTCAAAAATAATAATTATTACTGCTTCTATTAGAAAACACCAATAGGTATTCTAAATTGGTTCGAAGGCATATTAAATTTAAAAACAGTAAGCACATAATATACAATATTATTGTAGTATTATTATTTCAGATCTAAATTAGTCATTTTCCGTCATTTGTATAGGTAGAATTTTTTTTTAGTGTTCATATTTTTTATATTGTTCACAATATAAGTTGTAATGGCTCTTCAACCAACTATAGCTTGGATCTAGTTTATGCAAATATGTCATATTATATATGTATAGTACCTAATTTAACAACTATAATACTGTTTTATTGTTCATTGAACAAAATTGCGTCTCGCCCAAAAGTATTAAAATGCGTAACATCCTAGTATAAATTTAGTTAGATGCAATACTCTGAAGATTAAAACATAATATATATACCTGTATCTTTATAGCCAAATGCGTAATAATTTAAACGTTAAAGCAATTTGTTCTTTTAAAAATCTACAGTGTTAAGTTATAAAATCACACTATAGTCGTGCTATACACATATTGGTAATTATTTCTGAACAGCTATTAAATGTATTAGCAGTAAGACTAACAAAATTATAATATTTTCAATAACAAAATATATTATAATACAAATAAATTACGAATAAAGTTCGTAAGACAGAATATTTGATAAGCCGATGACTAAACCTTGTGATCATAATTTTAACATTGTGATGCATTATTCGAAAATTTATATCGTGTGTTATATAAATAATTGTATTAAATTTATTATTGCAGTGTTATCTATATGGCTAAATAGTCCAAGAACAGTGCGGTGTAGCTGAATAGCCTATCCATAACGCCGTACTATCATAAATTGTGTTTTTGAAATCCATTAAAAACAACAAAATATCCCATAATATTTTATTATGAAATACCGGACATACACTTATCAATGTGTGCAACAAAACTCTTAATCGTTTGCATGGATTAAACACAAATAAATAGGCTTCACAACTTAACGTAATAATAATAAAATAATATCCATGTGAATTATGAACCAGTGGCTTAAACGAAATAAAAGAAATTTATATTTTCATCTGACTTTTCAGCTGTTATACGCTGTAAAAAGATAAAAATGTCTACAATTTAACAAGCCTTCAGAAGTTCCATGACTATTTTACGCTCCACAAACGTCTGAGTGCCTTGACTGTTTTGAGAAATTTCAAAAGGACTATATATACGACAACTTCCGGTTTTACTTATATATATTTGTAGGTTTTTACTTCCTACTGCTATAATATTGATACAGGCTGATAGTTTTTTTTTTGCACGTATCGTGTACGGCCACAACAATCATGGTGCAACCAGACAACAAAAGGGTAGGAAATATAAATTATTTGTCATTTTATCGAACCACTTGAATTGCGTTTGAAGAGAAATAAAAATGTTCGAAGTAAGTTGGAATTGTCTTATACATGTAGGTATATTATAGGGGTGACACTATATTATAATGACACATTGCCTCGGTGAGATATTTTCTCATGGATATAGTTTTTTTTTGTTTTTATCAATATTTATTATACCAAAGTGTACCAAAGTGTACATAAGAGGAACCCAAAAGAAACTTTTTATACATTACAGATACCAAAATAGGTGTTTACTGTTTAAATGAGAACGGTTAAGCATTTTTTTTCCTCTCCTTTAGTTGGAAAATTGAATAACGACGTTAAATATTAAGGTATATGCGTGTGTAAAATTATGCATAGTAAGTAATATTATACCTAACATATTTCATGAGCCCCGATATTATCAAAAGTACGTCGACGAAAAAATTGTTTTATAAACCGTCCACGTCACTACTGAAAATTATGTTTGCATAATATTATAATATAAAAGCGGAGAATATTAAATAACCGCACGTTAATGTGATACGGACGAATCTGATGCACGGCCGGAAAGGTGTTGTACTTGCCGGAAGAATAGGGACCTGACAATATAGTTGTGGAAACCATATTAGGTATTTATTTAATGTTTGATTTCGGAAATTTTTTGTTTTTATTGAATGTACAGAGACACGCGTTTGTCTTGTGTACACGCACGTGTTTATTGTCAACGAGTGTGGACCTACACTGTTTGTCATTTGAATAGCATTAAAATATTGTGATATACTACTATAATATTAGAACCAAGGACTGGAACCTTGATGATTTTTACGGTTCTTATTCGGTTCCCAATAAAACTAAAATTTCGGTTTCGGTTCCCAGAAAAACTAACATTTAGGTTTCGGTTTCTTTTCGGTTCTTAAAAAATAAAAAATTATCTGATTTGATTTTATACTTATGGAAAAAAAATTGTCAAGTAAAAGTATCGTAATAGTAGAATAAAGTAAGTATTTTAATTAATTTAAATAAGGGTTTCAGTGAGGTTTCGGATCCCAATATCCAAAAGGGTTCCGGTTTCAAAACCGGTTTTTTTCGGCGAGGTTCTAGTCCCTGGTTTATATTTGACTTGTTTTGAGCTCTTTACCGACAAATTAAGTTTTTCCAATTTTTTAGTTTGTTTTTCTATAAATATCAACATAAATTTATTCGTTTCTTCAATCTATCTAAGATTTTAAAATGTAGTACAATCCAAGGTTATCTAACTTTCTAAAAAAAAAAAATAAATGATAAATTCAAATTAAATATTTAAGAGCGTTTGAAGTTCACATCGATATCTCAGGTAGCGGTTTTCATATTTTGTTATAATTCAAAAACAAATAATTATAAACACTTGAACTTTATATCATAATATTATGTTTATTTTATTAATTCTTATACCTACTTGATAACATTTTCAAAATGTATTGCCTCGTTTTGATTTGTTTACGGACATTGTCAATTTTCAATTTCTTTAGTTTTTTTTTCTATAAATGTCAATAAAATTGTATTTGTTGGGTCAAAAAGAGTGAAAAATGAATACTATGCTTCTTATATATTGTTATAATACTATTAAAAAATACATTTGCACTAATTTGTTCACAAAAAATGTTCAAGTGGTAATATCGAGCAAATATTGAGCTTTGAGTAAAAAACATAAACAATTTCAGAAAACTCATTAGGTACGTATAATATATTATATCTATGTACATAAATACATTTGGTTTATTCTATTGTAATATTATTATAAAGAAAATAATAATAATGACAAATCGACAATAACTCGACCAATATTAATTCATCGTCATTTCATTATCAGATTTGTTGTCAGTTGTACATAATATTACAATGATAAAAAATATTGCTGGAGGAAAAATATAATGTTAAGATAATTTATATTTTTATAAGAATTCTTTTGAATATATTCTAGTTATGTGCATTAAATTATTAAAGTAATTTAAAGTATAATATTGATATATTTTGTACTTACTACTAAACCATGTGTATACTGCAACGGACTGTACTCTATAGATATATTTTTTAATTCTGTTGTGGGACTATCTCCTGCTAGTAAAATTTTCGAATTTGTGTAGGGTACCTAGTACTGAGTAATTTAGGTAGGTAAGTGAATTATAGAGTGTATCCAGTTTTCATGAACATACAATATATTTAGTGTTTGAAAATGTTATGAAATTTAAAAAAATTAAATATTTCAGTATTTTAATAAATTTTGTTTTATTTTTAAATAAGTTTTATATTTACATATAATTGTCATAAATCACCTTCATAATTGTATGGTACTTATATGCGTATGCCCAACCTTTGGTATTATACATTTAAAATGGTATTCAAAATTTTTAAATATTTAAATATTTACATGATACAAGTAGGTATACAATATTATACATGTATTTATATACCTTCTGAATTCTTACATTAGAATTTAGAACACTGAACACTTTGTTAAAAAAACTAAATAAAAATTGTGTTTTTATTTATGTTAAAAAAAAATGTCGATGTTTCACGTTTTTGTAAAATATTTCACCATATAGTGCAATATTTCATACTTAAAACACTAGGTATATTGCTATTATATGACATGACTTCGTTGCCCGGGACGAATCGCCACGATAAATTTTATTTTATTATTTATTATATTGTGTGGACGGCTATTATTTATAATATTGTAATTTGTAAGTTATAACTGTTACAATCAAACAAAAAACAAAACCGAAATAGTTTTTTTTTTTTTATTATCATTTTAGCTGCAACAACAATTATGGTTTATACTTAATAGTACGATTATGATACATACAATTTGACCTGTTACATTAGGTTGTACAATTTAAGTTAATTTTGAACATTTAAAAAATTGTTGGTGTTGTCTGGATCTGGACTCGATGCTTCATTATGATTTTCTGCGATTTCAAGCTGGGCTCTACTGCGATACTGAAGTTTCAATTTGTGATGTCTTGGTGCAGAGAAACGGTTTCCGAGGGCGCCAGGTAGTGTCATAATATGCTTAAATGCTTTTGGTGTATCGAGAGAAACTAGCCCTAGAACTGATTTGATTTCGGAGGTTTTTAACATTGTCTTGTAGATTGTTGTATACTATTGTATGTGCTTCGGTGTTTGCGACAACCAGTTTGTTAGGGAGAACAATAATTTATTTTATCGATAAGCCATCTCAACCTAGTATCAATGCTTTTTTCCGAGAATTTTGAACATTATATTTAGTATAAAGATACTGCGGCCTGTACAATTTAGTTAATTTAAAATATTTAAACAAATTTTGTTGTTTTCTGGATCTGTACTCAGTGCTTCATCAATATTTTCTGCGATTTCAAGCTGGGCTCTAATGATACTAAATTTTCAGTTTATGATATTTTGTAGCAGATAAACGGTATCAATAATAGTATTATAGGGCGCCAGGTAGTGTCATAAATCATAATATGGTTAAATGCCTTTGGTATATTGAGGGAAACTAGCCCTAGAACTGGTTTGGTTTAGGTTGTTATTAAAATTTTCGTTTTGAATGACGTGTAGATTCTTGTATACTTGAAGCAGCTTCGATTTTTGCGACTACCAGTTTGTTACTTGTTAGGGAGAAAAAGAATTTATTTTATCAAGAAACCATCTCAACCAAGTATCAATGTTTTTTTTGGAGAATTTTGAACATTGTATTTAGTATAAAGATACTGGCCTGTACAATTTAGTTAATTTAAAAAACATTTTGGTTTTGTCTGGATCTGAACTCTCAGTGCTTCATTAAGATTTTTTGCAATTTCAAGTTGGGCTCTTATACTACTGAAGTTTCAATTTGTGATATTTTGGTGCAGAGAAAGGATATCCAGTAGTATCAGAGGGCGTTAGGTAGTGTCATAATGATATGCTTAAATGCTTTTGGAGGGGCTTTTGATATATCGGGGGAAACTAGCCCTAGAACTAGTTTGGCTTCTGAGGTATTTAAAATTTTCGTTTTGAATGACGTGTAGATTCTTGTATACTTGCAGCTTTGCAGGTATGTGCTTCGATTTTTGCAACTTGTTTGTTAGGGAGAAAGAGAATTTATTTTATCGAGAAACTATCTCAACCAAGTATCAATGCTTTTTTTTGAGAATTTTGAACATTGTATTTAGTATAAAGAATAAAGATACTGGCCTGTACAATTATTGGTGTTGTCGCTGGATCTGGACTCAGTGATTTATCAAGATTTTCTGCGATTTCAAACTGGGCTCTAATGATACTGAAGTTTTAATTTGTGATTTTTTGGTGCAGAGAAACTGTATCCGTAGTAGTATCCGAGGGCCCCAGGTTGTGTAATAATATGGTTAAATGCTTTTGGTATGTCGAGGGAAATAATTTAGTTACATATAATAAGTAACTATAATAACATATAGTTTGTTTTTTAAAATTTTCATTTTGAAAGACTTGTAGATTGTTGCATGTTCTTCGATTTTTGCGACAACCAGTTTGTTTGGGAGAAAAATAATTTATTTTATCAATATCGAGAAACTATCTCAATTGGGTATCAATGTTTTTTTCGAGAGTTTTGAACATTGTATTTAGGAACTGGCCTTCTGTGATTCATTTTTCCTTTTCGGGTTTTGGGATAGGTATAACAAGATTTATTTCTAGACTTATTATTTGAAATAAGTTAAAGTACAAATAAATAAGATAATAAGTAGGTACGAAAAATATAAAAAAAATAATATAGTTTATACAAAATAAAATTAAAAATAAGATTAAGAAAAAGTTAAATAGAACATGAATAATTAGTAGATAGAAAAATAATTACTTATAGATACGTTTTAAAATATAATAATAATATATAACTAATAATATTCTAGCTAAAATTTAAAAAATGCAAAAAAGATGAAAAACTCATATGGACTAACTAAAACTTTAAACTTGTATGAAGTTTTATCAAATATATTATAATTAACTCTAGGGTGGGCCTAACAATAAGCCTCGGGGCCCGTGTGCGCTGCACGTGTTTAAGAAAAATCCTTGTACTATCATTAGACATTCCGCCTCTCAAGCATTAAGTAAGTAAAATGTGTATACTTACATACTATAGTACTTTTCTTTACCTCTGATATATATTTTTGAGCGCCCGCAGTACTGCCCACTATGGGCATGAGACTAGACTATTTCTTGACCAGGAGCAGAGACCTGGCATAACCACCTTTGCTCCTGGGACCTAGCCGATCGATCATCTAGTTTTCCTGCACTCCTTAAGAGGTAACTCCGTTTGGTTTTCCATTTTTATCTCCATGTTGGCTTGGTCTCCACAAACGACGCCAGCCTCTCGTCGAATGTCTGTCTTCCAGTGTGATCTACCGGGACACCGGGGGTCGATCATTCCCCCGGTGGTGAGCTTGTCCGCGACCGCTTATTCGTCCATCCCGAAGGTATGTGGCTTATTTCGCGGCTATCCTGTATATCTACAGGACGTTCCCCCATCCGCAACCCGGGGACGCGCCCGATGTCATGCTCATGCTCACGGGAGTGCTTAAACACAATTTTTTTTTGTCGTTGAATTGAGTTTGAAGAGATTTACCAATCCTAGACAAACACCAAATAATTATGATCATTAAATTATTTCATACAATTTAAATAGCTGTTATTATAATATAATAATATTATCTGCTCGACTAACTCAAGACAGTACCGACGTTCCGTAGAATGGTTTGTACAATTATTGTCTTAAAACTAATCTAAATATATTGAATATAATATCTTTGGCGTATGGTTTAATTAATGGTTTAAGGGTCCCGGTGCCAGTTTTTAAAATTTTCTACAATTCTATAAAATTTAAAAATTAAATTTTATATTTTAGTTTCCACCTCAATTATAATAGACTTTTCCACTAATCTACTACTCGATAACTATTTAGGATGGGGGGGTTTATAGAATGTATTATATCGAAAAAAATGACTTTATGGGAATAACTCTCAAGCTTTGTACAACAATCGGATTTTGAAGACTATTCTTTTATCTGAAAGAAGAAGATTTTCTACAGCCCGAATCGATCTCTGATTTTGTATTTTATTTCAAATAATTGTAATAAAAAATTTGTGTAAAAAGTGCTTTTTATCTTGTAATTTTTTAGACATATTATAAAATTTGAAAATAAAATATTGAAAAAGAAGATCGATGCGGGCTATAGAATATTTCCCTCTAGCAATTAAAAAAAAAAAAAATTAATATAAAAATCTTACAATTTAAATAGCTGTTATTTCAACTCAAGTCAATACCGACGTACCGTATTATGGTATGATTAAGTTCATGATGTAGGTAATTATGTTAAAATTAATCTAAATATATTGAAAATATGGCATTGTGTTTCTACACAAAAATAAATAAACAAACAATAATAATAATATATGCATTGATACAAAGTTGCAAGTCCCAACGTATCATATATTTTTTTATACTGACCTAACTATTTTGTTTTAAATTTCAATTTCCATTTTCGTCAATACATTTGATTATTTGAACTTAAAAAGCTTATATTTAGGTAGGTACCTAAAAAATTACTATGTCTATTTTTGTGTTATAAACAAATCATAAGAAGTAAGAACCTTGTATTGAATCATCAAACTTTTTTACTCCCAAATAAAATATTATTATATATACCTAAATAGAAAAAACTAAAATAAGTCAACATTTTTAATTACATATTTATAAATAGCTCAAGAATTATCTAAAAAATTGGGTTTTTTCTCCTAATGTAAATTTTTGACGAAAAATGAATTCTTCAGTTATTAATTTTTTAATTTTTTTGATTTAAAAAGCAAAAATATGTTTAAAAAACAATCATTTTAAAACTAATATTCGCTCCGACGAGTTTCTAATTTATCGATTTAAATTTTTTCAATAATGTGGCTAGGTATAATATGAGAGATTACCGTAAGTCTTTTGCAGAGACACATTCATGATATCCGTTGTATTCGTCATTCCACATTTAATACTGATATTTATCATAGGTGCCTACTTGTAGTTATTTAGAAACTAAAATTAATTCAAACTATTTTTAAATCACGTATTAGAAAAAAATGTATACAAATTAATAACTATTGAACTATTACTGTAATAAAGTGGCACGAAAAAAAAGTAAAATAATTTTGTAGGAAAAAAATGAACGCTAAGAAATTAAACTAGACCGACGTCAAAAAATCGCAATCAAACAAACATAAGATAAACATAGAATAAACATTACATGAAGTCTCCTGGACAACGAAGAAAACGGGTATGACCATTGTAGCCGGTCTATGTTATTCAATTTCAATAGTTTTGAAATATTTTTTTTTTCATCCAATATACATACATATTTGGTGAAAAATGAAGTTTACAATTATTTATTTTTTATTTTTTTTTGATATAAAAAGTAAAAATATATTTAAAAATCTATCATTGTAAAACTAATACATTAATAATAAATTAGAATCTAATTTATTGGTTTTAATATTTTCGATAATGTGGGTAGGTAGTTATATATAAAATGAGAGATTACCGTAAGTCTTCTACAGAAAACACATTCATGATATCCTTCGTATTCTTATTCCACATTTAATAATGCTATTTATCGTACTAGTGGTTATTTCCAAACTAAAATTAATTCAAACTATTTTTAAATCATGTATTAACAAAAAAATGTATACAAATTAATAATTATTGAACTATTACTGTAATAAAGTGGCACGAAAAAAAAAATAATTTTGTAGGAAATACATGAACGCTAAGAAATTAAACTATACTGACGACAAAAATTCGCAATCAAACAAACATAGAATAATACAAACATAGAATAAACATTACATGAAGTCTCCTGGACAACGAAGAAAACGCGTATAAGGAGTGTTGTAGCCTGTCTATATGTTATATTTCCAAATATACATAATAATACAGTTAAACCTCTTTATAACGGACACTCTATAAGACGGAAATATTCCTAGAACGGAAAATGACAACGTTCTCGAATAACCTAGGTATATACCGTATTGTAATATTTTTTCTACGAGATCAACTTATTGATCAACCCCAAAATACAGAATACAGAAAATTCCAAAACTTACGTGAAACTAACATCTGAGAACTTAATAAATAACTATGGACATCAAACAGCAATGGATTCCTGGAAATTTTAAGTGTCTCCGATATTGGACATTCAGGTTAGTTGAAATTACGATATATTACTATTTAGAACCAATAAATACGAAATAATGTAAGAAAAGAAAATACTCGATACATGGAAACTGGACTCAAATACTTAAACGAAATACTATTATTTATTATTTTTAATAACGTTTCAGATTGAAAAATAAAATGTACTAACAATAAATTCTAAAAATACTTAACTAGTCTAAACTAAAATCCTAACTGGATCTATCTCAATAGTTAGTGATCGATTTATAGTGCGACAATAAAGTTAATAAATAGTGGTCAATAGACCTAACCACCTAAATATTGGAATAGAAAAGAAATATCCTAGTGCGTGTATTGTTTTCAAGTTGAATAATATAGACCGTTCATATAAATTAAATGTATCCAACAAATCAGGATCACTCACAAAACATAAACTTTAAGATGAGCTTATATAGCCTCACGGGTTCATCAGTCTGACTTTGATGGGGTATACGGTATACTATTATTGATTGTAGTTTAAGTGAAAAATATAAATTAAATTAAAATGAGTCAAAGTAAATTTCCGAATCATTCCGTTAAGAGTTGAGAAATCAGTTTTTTTTAATAAAAAAAAATTTTTTCTGAGCTTATATTATTTGAACACTCCAAGTTCCCACTAAACTGTACAGCAATCAAGAACCTGCGAGGCATTTTCAAAGGTTTCAGAAATAAAAACTACAAATATTAAATGTGACAATTTTACACAGTATATTATTTAATTATTTCAAACCATTTCGCTATACCCAAGTGTACCATATTTACATACAAGGCAATTTTTTTAAAAAAATATTTGTCAAATGATGGTATTCGTCTGTTTCCTCGTGTTGTTTATTATTTTTTTTTTGCTGTAAATTGTATTATAGAAGTAAAATTACGATACCATATTACAAATAAAAGCGTTTTAAGAATAATAAAAACCAAAATAAACTAAAAACGTTTGAAAAAAAAAAACAAATAAAGCACTTTCACATATTTTAAATATTTAACTAACAATTTGAATAAAATATATTTGTAATGAGTAATGACTGTAATTAACAGAAAAAATAGTAAATAAATAAATAGTTTTCTGTGTAAAAAGTACTATAAAAAAATAAAAAATAAATATGTATCTCCATCGGAAAGGTACAATTTAACTGTAGTCTGTAGGTACATGTTTATCACAGCCATGGTAAAATGTAACTGTATAAATGTTGTTAATTGCTGACATAACTACAGTGCTATGCACTTATTTTACACTCAGCATTTGCTATGATTAAACATTGTAGGTAATAACTTTTGAGGATCTGAATCGCAATTATAACGATTCTGTATAAGCTTACACAGATGTTATTTTTACAATTTTGATATTTAACCCAGTAGATTTTTATCTATATAAGATAATAGATAATTACATTTTAATCCGATAAATTTATCTATATAAGTTCCAAGACCAATTATATTGCTTTGTTCTCGTTTTAATTTATTAATTTATAATGATAGTTATTGAATCAATTATTTAGGTGGAACGCCAGATGCATGTAATACGTATTTGTAGTTAACATATACAATTATAATATCATTATATTATAAGTATGAAGTATCTTGTACTGCATCGATTATTGTCGATTTCTTATCCGGTTTTTAAATTAAATTTCGTGTAACATACTAATATGTTTTATACCTTTATTTTAGTGTGAAATGCTTAAAATGAGAACACGACTTTTACATTGATCTAATTTTTTTATTTAAAATAAATTATTATATTTTTAGGTGATTCAATTAAAAATTAGTCAACGTTTTTTGCACTTTCTAGTTGCTGGTATCCTACAAGTTACAATTTCAGCATATTATAATCCAAACATTATTCTTGAAGTCACGCTATTACAAGTGCGCCAATATACATTCCAAGCAGGTAACAAGTATAAATAAAATCAAGCAAATTGTGTTATTTAAAAATAATTAGCAGATGGAATTGAAACAAGGTATAAAACAAAAGATAAATCACATTCCAAAGTGTTGAAAATTATTACCTAATTTTAGATTTGATACAAATAATGTATTGAGATTATACTGAATAAACTATAATATATTGCCAGGAAATGATTAACAAAACTTTTTAAATAAGTATTTGAATGGATAAAAATAGGAATGCTATCTTCTTGAGGTATAATTTTAGAAATAAAAGTGAAGAAACATTCACCAAAATGTTTTGTTTTAAAATAATCCATTGCGACTTTCCGTTTTTTTAAAAATAATACATTAGGTACCTATGTTGAAACTATTCTACACGTTGAAGAAGTTTTACTTATTTATTAATTATTATGAAATTTAACTTTTGATCGATTTATATAAAAAAATCTTAATATTTTCTTCATTGCACCAAAAAAAATTCTATATAAAAATAATATAAGATAGTTATAATGGTTCTAGTATGACAAAAAATAAAGTTTTCCGAAAAACTTATAAAAGAATTACTATTTATTTATTTGTTAATGGTTTTAATTGTTAGGTTGCAACTGTAATGCGAAATAAGCTACCCGAAACCGTTAAGAAAATAATCGATATATTTCAGTAACGATTAACCGATATAAGCTATTAAGCTAATAACGATTTGTCGATACAATAATAGTTGTTGTATGATGGCCATGGAAACTGAATTGATCAGAAAAAAAATTTGTATCCATAGAATTAGAGCATACCAGGTATTAGACAAGGATAATAATATATTCGAATATTTAATCATTTTAATGCTCCACAAGCCTGATGATACAATAATACATTGTAGTACAAATCGACGAGATTGTTAAAATAATATTGTGTATACTATTCGAACAGTGACTATTATAATATTGTAATCCAAACAATCGATTTTAGTTTATTATAAAATAATGAGAGATACTCAAATAAGAGTAATTAACTCGGTGATAACTAATTGTGTAATGTATAGAGATTTTTACATTAGTGATCTTTCTTATAGATTACCATTAATATTATAGCTATTCATGTTTGTAAAGACTACGCAGGACAAATCTCAAACTAAATGTATTAAAATTTCAAGCTTTTTCACCCTAAATCAAACATTTTATCATACACAAATTGAAATTAAACTTGAAAAATTTAAAAATTTAATAAACCTATAAATCGCACGAAGAAAAAGGAAATATTTTGTAAATATTTTGCTTTAAAATTCCCGTTTTCCATATTTTGTTTTTTAGATTTTACCGATTATTTTAAAAAGTAATATTTATTATTATGATAATATTCTTATCCTTTTAACTTTTCAAAGTACTTACCAACTAAATCCATGTTGTTATTAAAAAAACGACCCTTGAAGTTGAAGATTGAAACATTTTTACTGTTTCAAAAACACACAATTTTAAAACTAATTATAGTTTATGGCTACGCTCAGAATTTAAAATCGAAATATTCAATTTTAAAATAATTAATTAACACGATACTATAGGATTTTTATTCTAAATGTTATACCTATGTTAAACACTTTTATGTACTTACCTATATATAAGATTATGACCTATAATATACTACTGCTTCTATTTTTTGGGAAAGTACCTAGTATACCTAACTTTTTAAATAATAAATATATATTTATCGTTGTACTAAGACTGTAAAAATACTTAAATTTCTAATGTAAGTATGTCAGTTTAAATGTTTATTATTTAATGACATTCTGGAACGCTTATTGACTATTGGCAATGTTAACAGTTTTTCATTAATATTTTTGTTTATATAATACATCGTTTAATGACTACCTCTACCTACCACAATAATGCTTAAAAGTTTTTCAACCCATTTTTATGGTTATTAGTTATTACCATACAACTTTGTTAACTAAATAGTGTTTTATTCAAAATATAATATAATTAATATAATTATGATTTATGATAATTAAACTAATATAATTTGGTTTGAGAAAATGTAATTCTCAACACTAGGTACTTTGATTTTTATGTATTTATTGCATATTGATTTATTTATTTTATTTACACGCTATGAGTCAAATAGTCATATCAGAACTCCTAGCAAGTAAACCTATAAGAAAATGTGCATAGCGCCATAGCCTACACTAAAATGTAATGGAGACACGTAGGATTTATTCATAAAATAACCACTTAAACTTGTCAAGTTTAGAAAACAGATACCGTCTCAATATGATAATATTATTATATTTTTAAAACAATTAGAATATTGATATCAATGACAAATTGTATTAATTTTTAAAATTTATCATTTCAACAGTTCTAAAATGAAAAATATTGATTTTAATGAAACTTAAATAAATTACGACAAACTATCAAAATATTTTAATTTTACTATTTACAATATTTGTTGTTTTACTCATTTTAATGTTTAACACTGAATATTTAACTCTCTATTTAGGATCTATTTAAGTTTTGTTGGATAAAAAAATTGAATGAATCGATTTTTTAATGTTTAAAACAACAGTTTGGAGTTAGTTAAACTACCCCGTACAGGTGTGGTACCCAACGCGAGGCAACGAGACTAAATTGATGACTTTCGAAGAAAAAGTACTTAGACAAATATATAAAATAGACTTACACTAAACCCTATAATAATGGTGAATACAAGGAGAGGAAGAACTTGGACTTAAACAGGTAGGTACAATGGGCACAGTTTACGAGATTTCCTAAAATCAACAATGGCCGGCGACTGTCCGGCTCGGACATAATATATGGCTCTCAGTGGGGAAGTTAATAGAACGAGTTCCTACTGCTTACTATAGCAAGCTAAATAAAAAACGAACGGTAGAAATTCCACGTCAACGTTAGATGGACCGAGTGATAAACGATTTAAATGGACTAAGAGATGGATCGAGAGTTGGAGATGCAGAGAAGTTCGAAAATGTTAAAGTTGTCAAAGGCCTGAATAAGGACGTAAAACAAAAATAAATATATAATGGTTCACATACCTTTTTTTTTTTTTTTTTTTTTTTTTTTAATTTATAAACAGGAACGGGTGGGAACTGTTTAGCACAATACTGCCACCCGAGCCCGTATCGTTTATTCACCGTCACTACAAAATACAACTATAATATAAACTATAAAGTACATACGTGGGGGCCTCTAACCACCCTAGGTATTTGGCCTTCGGCCCACAAACACAGTCACCATTAAAATAATCGCGCCTGCCTAACCCGCTCTGCATCTTCCTTCCGCCCGAGAATCGCCTCCACCATTCTGCCAAACGCCAACCTCAGTCCCTCCGCCATCGCCTCAATACGCCGCCTCCTGGATGCAGCATCTGGGAGGAGCTCCTGTTCCGGTCCCAGGATGATATCCGGCACATATCGTTCACATACCTGGTTTTATATTTTCTTCATAAAATATGTAGACATATAGTTTAGTTAATACTCATAAAATGTGTGTGTTAGGCGTACTGATTAAGGTCGATATTGTTATATTTTCTATATAGATTCAATATAATGTTGTATTTCTTTCACAGCGTATTATTATAATTTGACGAAACTGTTTTTATTTGTCGAGCATACTCATTGCTTAACCACTTCGGAGTCAAACGGAAACAAATTTAATTAAAACTATATTGTTACCTACTTTCGTTTAGTTTTATAGAAAACCCAAAGTTATATACGATACACGCATTGGCCATTTTTCTCGTGTAATTCTACCAATAAAACGATAATAATTTTAAACTTTCACACAAAATGTAAAGTGTAGTTGTTATACTTACCGAGTATAGTTTTAACAACTACCGTGCCCATAAAGTTTCGTGTGGCGATGCTTACACAGGTACTATGTACGTATGTTATACATTGTACATCGTACATCATACCTACGTTCGTATATTTTACATCACACAAATGTTATATGTTTCGTGTCATTATTTAAGTGGATTTCGTACCTACATGTCTTGTTGTGTCTGTCCAATACACGTCATCATATGTAACGTAATATAGCGATAGCTAATTTTGAGAACAGACTAGCAAATTTTGAAATTAATGACATCGGATTATTCGATATTTTGAGCAAATTTGAATATATACTTTGTAGTACTTACTTTTGTGGGATCGTGCGAATGCGAAAACTAAAACTGGTTACTTGTTAGTTGTTACCGTATATTATATATTTGATGTTTTTCATATTAAGTAATAAAAATCTCTTTTTCTGTTGTTGGTATTTTTAACCTGAATATCGTTTAATTCATAAAAATGTGAGTATACTTTGTGTAAGAGGTATTGGTTTTTTTTTTTTTGTTTCAACTTACTTCAAGACATTAGTAGACATTAGTACATTAATCTTAATAATTAATAATTATTAGCCTATTGTACAATTATATTATTTTGAAAATAAATAATCTATAATCTCTATGAATAGACTTCCTCAATCGCTACTTGGTGAAAATCTCAAGATTTTTAAATTCAAACTTAAAAATTGGCTTTTGTAACAAGCTGGAGACCTAATAAAAATAATTTCTTAACATGTCAAAAAACTCTCCTGTACTTATATTAATAATTGCCTTCCCCTATTTTTTTTGTTAGATGTTTACTTTTTGTATTTTTATTTTTTGTTTATGTTTTTTTAATATGATTTTTTAAATATTCTATTAATGTTCTGTTAATATAAAATATACCCTTTAGCATTAAGCCTACAGTCATAAACTTACTAAAAGAAAAAAAAACTTCAAGTCGTTAGATAATTCCTCATGGGCCTCCACACGAGTTGTGCCCATTATTCTTTGAAATAAACCCTAATATTAATAATTTATCGTCTTATTTTAACGAAAATATGAATATAATATTTCAACAGTCTTGCAGGTTAATAATTTTATACCTATCGTCTATTATTATTATTACTATTATTCTTTATTATTATTAATTAGGTAGTTTAAGTATATATATATATTATAATAAACGTACTATAATATGGCCCTATATCGTTTGTAAAATGGTGTAGTTTATTTATTGTTCTAATGGATCGCCAAAATTACGGACCTAAATATTAAATCTTATTAGTTATTATTCTCAGATCCGGATAACACACCTGGTAAAATTTCGAGGTATAATACCTACGCGTCTTATATATAACAGTTTGGCATATTCAAACATCAAAACTTTATCGGCAAAAGTGCACAGACAACAACTGACGCAATAAAATATATTTTTTTTAGTATTGTTTGAGCTATGAATAAATAACCATACGAGCTTGCGATATCACATTATCATATTATTATTATGCGAACCCGTTTTTGTGCAGTGCATCGTGACTCGTGAGTATAACATTATTCGCTTACTGAGGTAGGTATCTTCTTTCGTACAAATAACATTAATAATATAATTACAAATGATTCAGTTTATGGTAAACTCTCTCCCTCTCTCTCTCTCTCTCTCTCTGTCTCTATTACATACTCACGTTTGGATGTATTGGCGTAACCAGCCATGGGAATTAGCGGTCTAGCTTATATTGTATTCATCGTCATACACAATAGGTAGGACGGTAGCTGGTGGTTAATAAAAATAATACGCATAACGTTTTGTTCACATAATCGTTTTGAAACAACAGATATTTTATAAATTGTGTTGAGTGAAATCATATGTTATTTGATTTTATTATAAAAATGTAATGCATACATACATATATGTGGACTGTAAGAAAAAAATTGTTTGCTTACTTTATGCTGGAAGTCATGAATAATGCAAATATAAAATAAATAAATACCTAATTTTATGTTTTTTTTATGAAAAAAATAAAATATAAAGCAGCATGGGTACGTAGTTAATAATATTACGGTAGGTGATATTATATTTTACCATAAAGGATTAAATGTAATACACAAACATTTTTGAAACTATATATTATATTGTTATATTTTGTTTTAAAATAATTTGTTTTAAACAAAACCACGCTATATATATGATGCAGTTAAGTAGTTTGAAAAAAAAATACGGTTATATAATAATTATAGGTTAGTAGTTACATTTCGGACGTGTCACTCCATTATTATAAAAAAACAAAATCATTTGTAGAACAAGAATAATTGTATTCAATTTTGTTCCAATTGTACATACCCGCTAAATGCGCAAATAGTGGGGGGGGGGGGGGTTGTAGAAGATAAGCCATCCACCGAAAAAAAATCTCAATAGCCCCCGGCCAACATTAATTTCCTAAGTTTTCTTAAGCTTATTCAATTTAATTAAAGCAGGGCTTCAATCCCTCCCCAAAAATCTCAAACTCTATTTGCGCCAATGGTACCCAAAAATAACAAAAAATTTTGTGTTTACCATAACCATTTGTTTTTTTTTTTACAAACCCAATTTACAGGTTAATAAATATAAAAACCACTCAGCCATTGTCTAATATAGTGAAGGAAATAGCTGTTCTATAAATTATACTTAATATGAGTTAGACATATTTTGTAAACCATTTTAGATTCTAAGCGAAGCGATGAATGTATTAATTTTACAATGATGTGAGTTTTTATTTTTATTTTTTATTTTTGTATATTTCACCACCGTTTGGGGTAGTAAAACTGCTTCGATTTTCTTCAACTGCAGTATCTTGTTCGATGGGAAAGTGAATCTAGTCGGTGCATTCGGGATTTCAAAATTTGATAGTTTTCAAAAGCTTCGGGGAAAACAACATAAGAATTAAGGAAAAACGGAAATCGGATGGTGAGTCAATAGTCATGATAAGACGCGCATCAGTCGCATAATAATATTATGTCAATGATTCACAAACTATTCAGGACTAAATAAAAATGTCTCCAAGACCACCGGTATTTACAATGCATTGTAGTTGCGCAATTGAGGTGGGTACAGATGCAGATCAACACAATTTCAATTTAACGTATACAGAACCTCTACTGATTTTTTTTATACACTTATATATATATATAATGATTATGTTTAGTAAAAAGAGAATCAAATATAGTGAGCTCCCCTCCACCACCTGTCCGCTGACATTATAGTCACCCATAACGATTACGTTAAACATTTTTGTAATCTATCACAGAACATAATAATATTGTTAATTTCCAACTGTAAAAGGATTAAGATTAACTAACTTTTAATAATTATTATTATTTACACAGTAAAAGCACTTTTGTTTCTGTTACGTTTAATGAGTTGATAGTTTTCTTTTTCTTTTGCTCATTCGTATTATTTTATAATTTAAGACGTATTCTTATTTCGTTGAATAACCTACTATAGTACCTATTCATCGCCGAAAACAAGTTTCTTATTTTGTTTAACAACTATTATGATCGGGCAAAAGTGCAATGGTTAAGTGGTTAATATAAACAAATAAAAACTTCTCAATAGGCACTATTACTTCATATTATAGTTCCTCAGCTGGTACTTTTATTTTTTTATTGTTATACTTTTATTTGTTTTTGATGATAATATTATTATTATTGTTAAATTTTTATATTATCCAATATTTTTGTGGTACCTATACTATAAAATATATTATATGCATCTTAAAACTTTATTGTTATTTTTATATTTTGGTTCAGGGGCCATATTCGCGTGAGTTTTATTCATCACACATTAATTAAATATAAATAAAATACATTCTAGTCAGTCGTTGGTTTTTAGGGTTCCGTAGGGTAAAACGGGACCCTATTACTAAAGGCTGTCAGTCCGTCTGTCACTAGGCTGTATCTTATGAACCGTAAAAGTTAGACAGTTGACATTTTTACAGATTATGTATTTCCGTTTCCTTTATAACAACGAATACTAAAAATCTGATAGAATATAATATTATGATATAAGCAGTGTTGCCAACATGTATTATAAAGCCCGGTCGGTTTTTTAAAAATAATCTTACTGAACCCTTCGTGCGCGAGTCCGACTCGCACTTTGCCTGTTTTTTTATTTATTATTCCTTACGCGTCTACTCATAATGAGTGAGTTTATATACATAAATATACACATGTAATATTAATTATTATGTATATATACTATTGTACTAGACAAACCATTTTTAAGTTTTTGGAGCTGAGTGGAACTATATCTGGACTATAGGTTGAAGACCGTACTCAAAAATTTGGATTCAGTAGGTAACCAAAAACGTGGCAACCTTAATCAAATAGTCGATTGAATTATTTTGAAAGCAATTCTTTATTATTTTTTTTTATTACTATGCACTAACGAATCCAACGACAATCAGAAAAGCACTGAGTTCTGCGTGGTGTGACCATAGGTTCCGTGAATGTTGACATTTATAACTATATGGGAGGGGTGAAAATAAAATAGCACCGGAAAGCGAAAGTTCTGAAAACTTACTGTAGTTAAATACATACAAGTATACATTTTGCGGGTAAACGTTTTAAATATTATTATTGACTAATGAATAAGTACTATTAGTGACTATAACACCGTTGATTAAGTGGTCGTATGAAATTTAAATAATATTTGGTACAAAACGGTCGTTCACCGTTCGTTGCCTTCGGTTCGTAGCGGTTCGTACAAGCATCGAAAGCCGCAGAATCGCATAAAATCAAAATTTAGTGCCGAGTCAGGTATTGTATGCCATTCAAAATTTTAAACATTAAACTAACGGCCGCTCATCGTTTGAAATTTATAGTCAGTTTTCATATAGGAATTCCGTGAGCCACACCACTGAGATGAGGCGCCGGCGGGTCACACCACGACTCATGAGTGAACCAAAATATACCTACTGAGATTGTATCAAAAACTCAAAAATAGTTTGTGAATTTTGTCCCGACCAAGACACGTTATTGGATAGATAAGTCGATAATTTATTATTTTATAAGTGTCTATGGAAACGTATTTATATAATATAACTATAGGCTCGTACAATTCGCAATACTCATTTGAATTACTACTGTTGCAATCATTGTTGTATGGAGTTATTTATTTTTAATCACACAATTCGTTTGTATTCATTTTTAAACACTACTATTTTTAAAAAAAAGTATATGATAAAATCCAAAGTCTCTCTATATAAATGTGAGAACAATAAATTAGGAGGTACCTACATTGCATTCCCAGTAGTTGTTGTTGCATTTATATTTTATAATATTGTATAAACATTTATCAAATTGTATTTTATTCCTATTCTTAATGGACTTATTTTATTAGACAATTTTGATATTATTATTACACCCGTAACACAATAGAGGGCTGAACTATATAAACGGCGGCGGTAAAACTATAAAAGTTATAATATAGTTTAATGAGAAATAATCTCCTAAGCCCGTTCCCACCTCACAATCGAAATTGCAGTTTAATATGTCACCGCAGCTAGTTGTATGTTATTTCCTTTAGGAAAATCCTCTTTATTCACAATGGCATTATGTACGGTGTATATTTTACAATATACTTACTGTTTACATGGCTAATAAAATGTAGAGAGGTTATGAACTTTATGCACATCCATTACTGTTGATTTTGCTACGACTTCTACCTATACCCACATAGGTTGTGACTTGTGTGTGGGTGTGTGTGAGTGTACACAGAACTGTAATATAGTGTATTGAATATCGATGTGATATTATGCTTATGTTGTATTGTTATGTTTTTAATTTACTTAATGGAATAAATAGTATACAATACCGACTATAGGTTAGAATGCAGTAATTAATATGAAGGAATCCTGGATATTTCTGTCAGTAAAAAAAAAGAAAGAAATATTCGTTGATAAATTATTATTCGTCAATAATGCCGTTATTATTCACATCAGTCCATATATTATGAAAATGGCGTCTACATCCCATTGTTGTACGGTATTGAACAAATAGTTTTTTTTTTTTTTTTTATATAACCTTTTAAAGTTCAGACCGTCAGTGTAAAACGGCAAAAGGGGGTGCCCTAAAAGTTGTAGACGTCGTGGTCCACTTCTACACATTTTAAACGGTTAGCTAACATGTTATATTAAAACTATTATAATCGTACAATATTTGATGTATTAACAGTGCGCACGTCTAGCTTTTCAGAAAAATATTCTTCTTTCGAATATTGGCGTTTAAAAATTAAAAGTGAAAGTAGGCATCTTTAAAAAATTAATGAAAATTGTTTGTAAACGCGTGTGAGCCCTTCAAGAATACCGTACACAATTTTTTGTTTGTTTGTTTAATTTTTTTTTTTATTAACCGCTTTTAATAGTTCGGAAAATATTCCTGTACTCCGTCACACACTATATAGGTACCTATACGGCCAGTTAAACGTGAATTCACATTCCTGGATAACACTTCGGCAAAAGATTTTCGATGAGTCTCTCGGACACGCCTTGTTCTCGGCGTCGTTTTTTCCGGTCAACGCATAGGCGTTATTATAATACAACACACTGTGCAGCTACAATATGCATAGGTACGAGTAAATATTATATCCATTCGAAATGCAGGATTTGCGTAGGGAATACACCCGTAAATCTGATGCGCAACATTAAACCACTGGGGTTTATCAGACGGGCCATCACACGTGGGGGAATATATTGTATAATACGTACATATATTTTATATACTCGTACACACACGATATATATATATATAGTACGCACTACCTATATATACATATAGCCCCAGCAGAACTGTATATGTTACGACGAATAATCACGAGATCTTTACACATATATGTGTGTGTGTGTGTGTGTATTGGCATCGGATCATCCCTTCGGTAATCCCGATTATACGATCCAAATACAGTCGTGTGACATCGTTACACTCTCGTTTGTCCGCAGAGATGACCCCTTAGCCGGCCATCGAATATAATATATTATTATTGTACGTTATATTATGCACGCTCGCTATACCGTTGCTAACCTTCACGAGTGTCTGTGGCTGACAGGATACTGTAAATAGTATACTTGCAGAAGCAACGAGTTACGATTTTGATAATCAGCTATTGCTCTATTCGTTCTGTTCTATATTATTATGCAATACTATACAATGTGAACGTAACAATAAGATCGCTGTGTACTTCGTATATTATATTATATGGGTACGTCAAGAGCGAAAGATTCCAAGACGAAGTCGTTTTCCAAGTGAACAGTATAATGTGAGATAGTAATAATATTATTATTATCGTTGTATGAACCGTGTATTATAATGTATTCCTGTGGTTATTCGTCATCGTCTTGTGAACAAATTTGTATAGTACATGGTTGTGACTGTTATCAAAATAATATGAGTGATTATTAATTAATGATATATCATTTAAAGTATTTGCTCTTATTTAAAACTTTGATCCATCAACCACACTCGGTCTTAGTGTAAAATGTATTATATATATTATGTTCCTTACATATATATATACAACAACTAGATAGCCGTCTTTATACTACAGTTGTGACCAATGTTGAAGTCGGCCGCCATTTATAAAGCAGGCAATGTTTAAATTTATTTATATACATATATACTATGATAATATTATTTTGTAAACATTGCCTGCTTTGTAAATGGCGGCCGACTTCGATGACAAGAAAGAGACGACTATCTAGTTGTTGTATATATCTATGGTTTCATATTAATATACACGTTATATTAAAATATATAAATAATTTAAAATAATATTCTATAATATATACTATATTTTCGTCATAGAAAAACAATTTATGTCATAATTTATTGAGAATTATTTGGTTTTTGTTATGGTCTATAGTATCTACTCAGCTTACCTGCGTTTTATTTATTATCTTAAGACTTAGTGGTGTATTAGTGAAACCAATAAAGGTATTTTTTTCAAGCGAGACGAGAGTCGTTGGTATATTTTAGGGTTGTCAATACGTCCCGGTGTTGTATATTCCTGTGTCCCGAATAAACGACCCTATAAAGGCCAATTGTCTCAGAACTAACTTCAATAATTTATGTTAACTTTTTGTTTATTACTACGTTTATTATAATTGCATGTAGAAAATAAAAAAATGTTTCAATTCATGATAAAAAAAATTAAATCGATTACTTGATTGACTGACAGTTTATATTTAAAAATTATTTTTCTGTTTTGGTGATCACATAATTGATAATATGATTGACGAATTCATTGAGGCAAATGTAAACTCGGCGGAATAGTTTTGACCGATGAGAAATAATAATGACGACACAACGTAATCAGAAAATCAAGCCAGGGCATAAATAAGTTAAAAAGTTTAAGTTAAGTGAACAGTTAAATTATTTTTAACTTTTTTGATTTAATTTATTACTTAACTAATTTTATATATTGACATAAACTTAATAAATAACGTGTTACTTTAATTAATCAAATCTATCAAATTTATTATTTAAAACCAAATTAATAGCTGTATGTTTATATATTAAAAAATAAAATAATATAATAATTTTGTAATTATGCCTACGTTTCCATATAACTTTTAACTACACTGAGCCCAAAAAAATAGAAAAACCATAAACTTTAAACTTTTTAAATGTTTCCTATAAACTTAACTTAATTACTCAATTACAAATGATCATTAACTCGCCTAGGCTTAATTAATTGTAATTAAAATAGGTCAGACCTTCAGCAATAATATTTGCCGAGGTGACACTAAAATATTATAGGTACTATTTAACAACGCCACACGACCTGGAACGAGTTGTCTTCCGTCGTTGTCGTGAAACTCGGTTAGAGCTTAGGTACGTATAAGTTGGTTATTGTACAAGTACGCGTTTTATACCAACTGAGTAAATGCAACCAAATTTCACATAATAAATTAGTAATTTGTGATGGACATAAACAATTGAAATGATACAAAGCCGTAGCTGATAAACAATTTCAAATAGAGGGAGGGTTCAAACAATTTTCAACATAAAGATACCAGATACTCATAATTTTTACTTTTAAAATAAAAAAAACTCATTATTCTCATCATTATTGTTTTAATGAAAATATAAAATTATTCCTAATATGAAGTTAGAGAAAAATATTTGTATTATGTCTCAGACCTACGCACAACATGCAGACAAAACGAATCCACTTAAAATTATTTAACTTCAAAACACAAATTCATATTTGTCAATTTAAATGAATATTAAATTCTTTTGTATCAATATTTAGACAAATCGATATCAAACTCCTTAAATATATGCTTCATTTAAATTTGCATAAAGTGTGATTTTACTCTAAGATGACTTGTAATAGCATGAAATATGCTTACACATTTAAATTTAATAAATAAAAAAAAAACTCCAAGATTACGTCAAAACATAAAAATTAAATTAACGATTTTGCAGAATGAGTTTTGTCTATGATCCTCGTGGGCCAGACAGAGTAAAGTGAAAACAAACAGTGCGCTAAATATGTCTTAATAATAATGTTACATTATCGTTAAATAAGTAATAAAGGAAGTACAGAATTTTAAATAATAAAATGTAAGTATTCAGTAATTTATTGTATTAAAAAAAATGTTGAACCCTAATAGTCAATAAACAATTTTCACTACTAAAATGTTTCAACTTTAAAAAAAAATGGGAGTTACACTCATATAGCTTCTGTTACGGCCTCAAAATCATATAAATATTATAAAAATGTCTTAAGAAAAATTTTTAAGCATAAGTATTTAGGATACAATATTTAAAAATATAAGTATATATTTTTTACCTAATTATTATTTACAAATAATTATTATTTATACATTTTGCTTCTGCTGTATCTTGATGGTCTTCTTGGGCTACTGAATAAAAATTATTTGATACCCTAAAATGAGAAAAATAATAAATTAAATGAAAAAGTTTTCCAAATTAAAAATTAAAAAATACCTATGCTGGCTATACCTTGCTATCTGTAGTCAATGAAAAAATCTGGGAGGAGCAACAGCAGCCTGGACCAGTCAATGATTTTGAATTGAGTTAATTTAAGTTGTTGGAAAATATTTTTAAAAGCTTATAGTTATCTTAATATTTATTCAACTCAGTTGGGTTAAATGTTATATGGAACTTAAAATTTACTTATTGATTTAAGTTAAGTAATTGTTTTATTTTTTTTTAAATATAAAATTAACCAGTAATATGGAATAAAATAATAAAAAGTAAATGTTTATACAATATGCATCATCAGTAATAATTGTATTATATCTATTATATAATTATTTATAAATTAAAGTATAACTTAGATTTGATTTAAATAAAATCGTCACTTATGAAGTTTAAATCAATAAAAATTATTTAAGTTAAAAATTAAGTTTTTTAATTTACAAAAAAAATTGAAAATTAACTGAACTTTTGAACTCATTTATGCCCAGGCTGGGTATTTATGCACATAAAACTCGTATGCATCATTGTATTGATTTTAATTACTTTTTAAAGTGTAAGTTTAATAGGTATAGGTTACGCCAGCAGGTACCCATAATATTGAATTAAGGTATAATTCGTATTATTCGAAGAAAAAATACTGTTATCTAAAAACGTTAGCTAAGTACCCGTGGCAGTGGCTGTCTCTCCCTCTTCGCCGTCATCTCCGCCATCCTCTCCGCCGTCATCTCCGCCGTCCTCTCCACCGTCATCTAATAAATATTCCAAATAAGTGTGGAGACGACTATCCGCATCATCTTCTCTGGTGTTTCGCGTCGTAATAATATATGCATATAGCATCCACAACGGGATGCCGAAACATACGATTGCCGCCGTGATGACCGCCACCACTTTCACCGACAAAAGAGTCACAATTTCCTTTATCACTGCCACAATCACGGTGATCACTGTCACAATGAACATGAACGTAGTGTGCCTCATATGCACATGCACCGGTGCCATAAACATGAGTATTGGTACGAACACTCTAAATCTGATGCCGTCGTTTCCATTAAAAAGTAATGCCTCCATATTTAAAACTAAAAACAAACATCCATAACAATAATTCATTTGTAGTCTAAATTATAAATTTTTTTTATTCTTAAAAACCTAAGTATTCAGTATTTTACTTCTTGAGAGTGTGTGTGTGCGTGTGAGACTGTGAGCTACAGGGAGAGAGTTTCTCCCAAGTCGAACTTTTTGTTGTTAATAATGTTTACTTTTGCAGTATAAAAATAAGTCAACGATTTGAAGTTACTTATTATGCGACACGATATTATAATGTGTTATAATAATTGTAATATCACTACGAAACATGCACTCTTTCGTTTTTTGTCAATAATACTTGAGGTCAAGTTTATGATTAGAAGTAAAAATCCCAGGAAAAACTGTTTAACTCGACAGTGTTCAAAAAAACGTAATTTATACATTTTCAAGATCAGCATAATAAAATAATATAGATCAAAATAAATCAGCATTGAATAAATTGTTTTGCAGTACCTATTGTACTACAAATATCAATTATCTGATTATTTAATATTAATTGCTTTTCTATGTAACATTATTAATATTGTTGAGTTAATTAGATACGGTTGTAAATTAATACCCGATCTACTAAATATTATAATAAATGAAAAAATGTAAATATAATATATATATATATTATAAGATGAGATAATTTACATCGAATAAATATTAATTTCGAGTACTTACTTACAGCCAGTGGTCTTGTGCACTTTTGTAGGATGATAATTTATTATATATAAATTGTGTAATAACTGACTTTTGAGGAATTGAATGGTGACTTTGAACACGTAGGACCAGCACATAAACACAGCATAAAAATGTCAGTGTGCGTCGTCGTCGTGCCTGTAATATAATATGGCGCTCGGCTGCAGTTCGAACACTCAATAATTCGGGTTCGTGGTTAGGACAGAGTTTTTGAAATATTTTGACTCGTCATTAACGCATGTGTGTTACCAACATAGTATTCCACTGGCGCAGGGATAGTGTGGGCGGTGAAGTGATCAAACCAGTTTTTTGTGACCTTTACGCGGGTTCAAAACCATGGGTAGAAATTCCGAGAATCGGGCAATTGTGTTCTTGAACACGGTGTAAAGGGGGGCGTGGCGTACGTGAAATATTGAATGTTAAGCAACCCGACCCCGCGCAGGATACCCTGCCAATTAGGTGGAAGCGGTTTTTCAATACGAGTATGACGTCATGTTGGTGTACGGAAACAGGTTCATTGTTCAGATCATAGGTAAACACTTCACCCATCAGCTGATCGAGTTTCGCTTCTATAATTTTCTGTGTTCAAAACTCTTGGCGATTGAAAGTTATAAGATGTAACTGGGTCGCTGTGTATCATGTATAATATGTTATTTTACTAGTCCCCAGTTACAGATCCACCCACCCCCCCCCACCTTCACCACCTGCCACGGCCTGATAATTGATAAGCTTACAATCGCCAATAGGCCTACGAGTGCTACCAACTATACAAACACATAATTATACTATTAGGTAACACTCGCGTCAGGACACCGGGGGCTTGAAGCACAGAACTTGAAGTAAACATGCGTTTAGAGGCATAATATTATGTACCTATAGTGAAAAATACCTATACAAATTAGTATTATGTGTGTGTGTGTGTGTGTATCTGTGTGTGTCACGAGCGCTTCCCCGCATTAAGGCATTTGGCTGGCTTATATCAAATAATAACGTTATCATAGAATTAAACCAAATATAAATATATGTAAAATTCAGAATTTTCTAATTTTCTAATTTTGATACAAATAAATTTATTCTTTGTAATAGTTTGTGTTGTATAATTTTTAGTTTCTCTAAACCAGTGGTTCTCAAACAAATTTAACTGTTATCGCAAATTAATTCTATGATAACGTTTTAAGATAAGCTAGCCAAATGCCTTACTGCGGGGAAGCGTTCGTGTCTGTATTGGAATCGAATCATCTCTTCGGATATCCCGTACATAGATCCAAATACAGTCGTGTGACATCGTTACACTCTCGTTTGTCCATCAGAGATTAACCCTTAGTCGGCAACCGAATATAATATATTATTATACGTTATACTATACGTTCACTATACCGTTCCTAACCTTTACGAGTGTCAGTGACTGACAAGATACAACTGTAAATAGTACCCACAGAAGCAAAGTGCTACGAGTTTGATAATCAGCTAATGCTCTATTCGTTCTGCTGTATATTATGCAATAATTTTTAATATGAAAAGATGATACGATCGCTGTGTGGGTACTGAGTATATATTATATTATTATGTGTACGTCACTGCCGCAGAGCGAATGATTCTAAGACGAAGTCATTTTCCGGGTGAACCGTATAAAGTGAGATGATAATAATATTATTATCGTTGTATGAATATTGTGTATTATGTCTTTCTGTGGCCTTTCGACTTGTGACAAAATGTATCCCCAACAAAAACCTAACGGTGAAAAAAGTCCAAGTTCCAAACTCTCTCCCAAAAAACCACTACTATGATTCGCTGTCTTTTTTGAGACGAAATCAAAACCTTTTTCTTTTTTCTGAGTTCTCTTCTGCCCATCACCCACATAAGTCATAAGTGAGTACATTAGATAATGATGTTTTATGCTTCATTCAGAAACTGGCCAAGTGTTAAACATTACAAATAAAAGAGGAATGTTACTCTTTAATGTAGGAATGCAGTGAGGTCATGAATTAAAAAATAGCGGACTTGACCACAATGTTCTACTTTGATTCGACTATTTTATTTTTCATCGTCGAGACTTTTTATTTAGTAAAATATTATATAATAGACTTTAATTAATCACATCCAAGTTTCTTTAGTTTATAAATAATTAAATAATTAATATAATACAATTATTATTGATGATGCATAGTGCATAAACATTTGCATTTTTATTATTTTAAACCAAATTACTGGCTGTTTATATATTAAAAAAATAAATTAACATAAAATAGATAATATGATAATATTATAATTGTAAGTTTCTGTATTTAACTGAGTAAAAAATAGGATAACTATAAACTTAAAACTTTTTTTAATGTTTCCTATAAACTTGACTTAACTCAATTACATATTATCATTAACTCGCTTAGGTTTGATTAATGGTAGGTATTATAATAGATCAGTTCCGCTAAGAAATAATATGTGCTGAGGTGACATTAAAATATTATACTATTAAATAACGCCACATGCACTGGAACGAGTAGTCTTCTGTCGTGAAACTCGGTAACAGAATAACTGGTATGATAAATTAGTGATTTGTGATGGACACAAACAATTGAAATGATACAAAGCCGTAACTGATAAACAATCTCAAATAGTTGGAGGATTCAAACAGTTTTCAATATATAGATACCAGATACTCATAATTTTTACTTTTAAAATATAAAAACTCTTTATTCTCGTCATTATTGTTTAAACGAAAATATGAAATTATTCCTGATATGAAGTTAGCGAAATATTTGTATATGTCTCAGACCTACGCACAATATGTAGACACAACGCATCCACTTAAAATTATTTAATTTTAAAACACAAATTCATTTTTGTCAATTTAAAAGGATATTAAATTCTTTTGTATCAATATTTAGACAAATCGAAATCAAACTTCTTAAATATATGCTTCTTTTAAATTTTTATAATATGTGATTTTACTCTAAGATCTAAACTTGTGTAATAGCATGCAATATGCTTGTACATTTAAATTTATTAAATAAAGAAAAAACTCCAAGATAACTTCAAAACATAATAATTAAATTAACGATTTTGCAGAATGAGTTTTGTCTAAGATCCTCGTGGGCCAGAGAGAGAAAAGTGAAAACAATCAGTGCTCTAAATCTTTCTTAATAATAATGATATATTATCGTTAAAGCAGTTATAAAATGAATAAAGAGTTTTATATTTTAAATAATAAAATGCAAGTGTCCAGTACCTGTATTAAAAAAATGTTTAACCCTAATAGTCAATAAACTGGTTTAAAGTATTAAAAAGTAAATGTTAATGCAATATGCATCATCAGCTATAGTAATAGTTACAAGTAACTTAGTTTTGATTAAAATAAAATCGTCATTTATGAAGTTTAAATCAATAAAAATTATTAAGTTAAAAAGGAAGGTAATGAAAATTAAATTTAAAAAATGTGTTTTTTAAATTTACTTGATCTTTTAACTAATTTACGCCGAGGCTGGGGTTTTATGCGCATAAAGCTCGTAGTTTAATAAATTGTATTCATTTGAATTACTGAATAAATATAAGTTTAATAGGTAGGTAGTAGCCAGTATAGGTATCCATAATATTAAATTAATGTACAATGTTTATAGATCTATTCGTACGTATAAGTGTATTATTTGAAGAAAAACATTTTTATTTAAATACGGTAGCTAGTCGCCGTCACCGCCACTTCTGCCCTCTCCACCGCCAATGTCGTCATCTCTGCAACCACCGGAAGCGAATTATAATTCATAGAAAGTTCCACCATCAAAGCGACGAACAGCAAGGTTATCTCCCACAGTGCCATCAGGACGATGGGCGATGAAATAACAGAGATTCCTTCTCTGTTTATTCGCATCATAATATATCCATAGTGGGGTATCCTCGTGGCGTACCAAGCTACGATCGCTACCATGATGACCTCCAACACGGCCACTGGCAAAAGAGTCACCACTCCCTTTATCGCTGCAACCATCACGAGAATCACTGCCCCAATCGCCAACCACGTAATTGCTCGGATTACCGCCTCCATCGGTGTCGACAACGTAACCTTTGTGACGTTCAGTGAAATTCTGGTGCCGACGTTGGCAGTGGTAATGTTTACTGCCTGCCGCGTAATGATATTGTGTACTGTCCTGTTCTACAGCTGCAGTACTACTCAAGCAGCCACACATGACTCTCCGTGGACATTTAAAACTAAAAACAAACAACGATTGCAATCATTCATTTGTTGTTAAAATTATTAGTTTTTTTTATTTCAGTATTTTACTTCTTGAAAGTGTGTATGTGCGTGTGGGCCTGTGAGCTACAGGGAGAGAGTTTCTCGCAAGTCGCACCTTTTTGTTGCTAATAATGTTTACTTTTGCTATATTGTTTACTGATTGGAAGTCACTTATTATGCGACACAATGTTATAATGTGTTATAATAATATTGTAATATCACTACGAATATGCACTCTTTCGTTTTTTAGTCGAGAAATCTTGATGTCAACGTTATGATTAGGGGGAGAGGGGAAATCTCAATTAAAACTGATAAACTCGACAGTACTTAAAAAAACCGTAATTTATACGTTTTCAAGATCAGCATAATAAAATAATATGGGCGCAAAATAAATTACCATTAAATAAATTTGATTGTAGTATCGTATTCCAAATACCAAATTATCTAATTATTATATAACAATTGTTTGAGGGACAGAGTTGCCGAACGGACTTATTCGTCACCGACGCCGGTTCGATACATCGGCCATGGGCGGCATTTTTCTTCGGGAAAGTCACTGTGTTTGGAGAACGAGTGCCGCCAACCGCCACCCGGGCATGGCGGATACCTACAGGTGCTGCCCAAATCAAAAAAAAATTCTACCAAAACAGACACACACGTGTTCCCCTCCCCCTAACAACAAAAACCTACAAGCAAAACAAAAAATAGCTAATGGCCTAAGTTGCCGGGCTCAAGATCAATAAAAGAAAAAAAAATTGTTTTTCTATGTAACATTATTAATATTGTTGATTTTGATGAAAATATACAACATGTATTATAATATAATATAATATGTATCGAATAAATATTAATTTCGAGTACTTACTTATAGCCAGTGGTCTTGTGCACTTTTGTAGGACGATTATATTATATCGATATATAAATATTATATAAATTATGTAATATATTTTGACTGTTGAGGAATTGAATAATATTATTGAATAGTGACCGTGAACCAGCACATGCATGCAGCATCAAAATGTCGGTGTGCGCCGCCGCCGTCGTCCCTATAATATAATATGGCGCTCCGCTGCAGTTAGAACGCACAATAATTCGGGTTCATGGTTAGGACCGAGTTTTTGGAATATTTTGATTCGTCATTAACGCGTCAGTGTGTGTTGCCAACATTGTATTTCACTGGCGGGCGTAGGGATAAAGCGGGCTGTGAAGTAATCAAACCAGTTTTTTGTGACCTCTACGCGGGATCAAAACTGTAGGCCTGTGAAGATGGGTTCACACTGCACAGTGTGATTTCCTTTTTTTTTTTTACGTTTACACCGAAATACAATATCAATGATATACGAATATTGTACCCGGTGATAGCACAATATTATTTTATTTTAGTTATCACTTAAATATTACTACAAGGGCAAAAATCGAAATATTCAGCAGTGAAGACTAGAAATATTCTAGTCTTCGTGTATTCAACTATACAGTATCGTTTGGTAACTGAGACGTCTGTAATTATTTTACTAGTCACTGTGTAGTGTGAACCCGGCTTGATTGTTTGAATATTTTGACACGTGCTACCATCTATACCAACTTAATAATACTATTAGGTAACATATTTGGCTGGACATCGCGGGCTTAGAGTGTGTGTGTGTCTGTGTGTGTGTCTGTGTCTGAGTCTGTGTCGGTGTGTTGTCTGTGTGTCTGTGCGTTATTGGCATCGCAACATCCCTTCGGTAATTCCGTATTATACGATCCAAATACAGTCTTGTGACATCGTTACACTCTCGATTGTCCGCAGAGATGACCCCTTAGCCAGCCACCGAATATATATTATTGTACATTATAATATTATGCGTTCACTATACCATTCCTGACCTTTACGAGTGTCTGTGGCTGACAAGATACAACTGTAAATAGTGCCCACAGAAGCAACACACTACGAGTTTGATAATCAGTTATTGCTCTATTCGTTCTGCTCTATAATATTATCCAATAATATGCAATATAAACCAAACAATTGGAGACGGGAATTTTACCGTACAATTTTTTTCATACATTTACAGGTAAATTTTAGATTTTGAGTGAAACGATGAATGTATTGATTTTACAATGATATGTGTTTTTTTTTTTTTAATTTTTTTTTTTTTTTTTTGGTGTCTGTCATCACGTTTTAGGACTGTAAAAGTGCTTGGATTTTCTTCAACAGTAGCTTTTCTGATAAGAAAGTGAATCTAGTTGGTACTTTGGGGGTCAAAAGTAAAAATTTCTCAGTAGTTTTCACAAGCGCCGGGAAAAACAACATAAAAATTATTTTAAAACGGGAATTTTTACGCAAAATCGGTTTTCCAAAAAATCGATTTTGGTTTTTGGTGTAACTCTAAAAGAAATGAACGTATATACATGAAATTTTCACTAGTTGTTTATATTTTCATTTTATATACACGATAACATTTTCAAAATATTTTGATTTATTTTGAACTGTTTAGGGACATTTTCATTTTCCATTTTTTTTTTAGTTTTTTTTCTAATAATATCAATAAAATTGTATTTGTTGGTTGCGAAGGCTTGAAAATTTAATAGAAGGCTCCTAGTATATTTTTTCAAAGGCAGATGAAAAATATTAAAAATCCTTAGTCACAATTTTTTTTTATAAGCATTTAAAGTTCAAAAATTTACAAAATATGGAAAAATCACGAAAATTAGCAAATTATTTTGAGTTAAGAATTCGTAAAAATTTTTCTTTTTAAATCTAAGATTTGAAAATATAATACAAGATTTCTTATAAGATTATCTACCTTTATCAAAAAAAAAATGTCTATAAGAAAATCAAATTAAATTTTTATGAGCGTTTGAAATTCTAATTTTTACAACATTGGATATTCACTCGATTTCTCATGTAGCGATTTGCTTATTTTGTTGTAATTCAAAAATGAATAACTGTAGATACATGAAAATTTCACTTAATGTTTAAATTAGCATTTCCTATACACCATACAAATTTGAAAATATTTTGACTCTTTTTGAGCTATTTACGGACATTTACCGCTTTAAATTTTTTTTAGTTTTTTTTTCTATAAATATCAATTAAGTTTTATCTGTTGGGCCAAAATGTGTAAAAATTTAATACAATGCTCCTGATATATTGTTACAATATCAGTTGAAAAATATTAAAAATACATAGGCACAGTTTTTTTATATAAGCATTTAAAGATCGAATTTTGACAAAATTTATCAAAATCTCGAAAATTTATTTATTTATTTATTTATTTATGTTGTATATCAACGGGTATATACCCTTTTACAAATTATATAAAGGAAACATATTAGATAAAAACTAAAAACTAAGTAAGTGTAGTAACACATAACAAATACAGATAAAAATAATATAAAATTAATTCTGAATTAAAAGTAATAAAAATATAAAATTATAATTACATTATAAACATTTTTTTTTTTTTTTATATTAATCAATCAATATTTTTTAATAATAACATAGATTTGGATTTAAAACAATTGCGTGAGAGAAAAAATATATCTAAATGTATACAAATTTTATTAGCTAAAATTAAAGCTCGAGAGAAAAAAGAATTGGTACCACTATTCGTTTTATAATGAGGAACTAAAAATAAATCTGAACTACGTGTAATTAGATGTGGAATTCGAAAACTGATTTCAGACAACAATTCGGGACACATGATATTGTAATTAATAAGATCATAGACAAACATAATATCAGTTAATTTCCGTCTAAGTGAAAGAGAAACAAGGCCAATATAATCTTGAGTTAGATGGAGAGAGTCCCTAGATAATGGAATATTCGATAAGTATGAAATCCTTTTTAAAAATTTATATTGTACATTGTCTAAATCATTTATATATGTCAAGTATTTGCATGACCAGATTACGGAGCCAAAATCAAGATTGGATCTAACTAAATCGAAAATTATTAATCAAATTAATGTAATTAATAAATTATGAAATGTTCAGTTTTTATAGCTAAGGATTGCAAATTTAAAACAAGGGTTCTCATGAATAGTTCATACTGTAACCAAAAAATCTAAAAAATATATGAACACAGTTATTTTTTACAGACATTTTAAATTCAAATTTGGACGAAATTACATATTAAAAAACCTAGAATAACTATTTTAGTTATTTTGTTGTGATTGAATAATATTATACTTGAAACTTCTAAAGTGTACTATTATATATATCTATGATAGTATCATGGTTTTTGTTGATGTATAACGCGTTATAAGTACCTAATGGATATTGTGATATGATTAATTTGGAATTTATTATAGGTACCTATTATAGGTCAAATTTTGGTTTAGTACCATCATAGATATGTATATAATATGTCTTATACCTAGACTGACATACCGTCTCCGCTCAGAATCGTTTTTCTTATACAATGATATTATATCGTTGAATTCAAATTTAATATCATCCATTATACAGTGACCCACTTGTAACCTACTGTACAGCAGAGCGACACCCACTTGCTCTCCTTTTTTATTTTAATACTTCGTATAATATTTTTATTTAGTCAATTTGATACGAACTCAATAACATTTTTATAACTAAGCTATCCATTTAACCAATGTACCACTCGTCAACTCCTTACTACAAGTATTATATTTATATATTTATAAGTATGTGTTGTCGCACTAACGGGCGTGCCATTGGGTGCTTAGCACATCCAACCTTTATTAGTTATATTGGACTAAAAATATTCTTTAAATTAAATCAGAGATGATGGTGTTAAAAATTGTCTTATTAATAATTATTTGGAGGTAGATTTCATGTGCATAATAATAAATATAAGTACTAAGTAGGTATATAACTAGTTGTATATATTTTTATATCATGCATTGTGGAGATATGGATGTCACTTTTATATAGCGTTGTTGTGCATATGAAAACAATTGAAATGAGTGGTCACTCGAATTTTAAAACGGTAAAAAATTTATCTGTAAAATTTACGTAAATTTACCGATCATCCATCTCTACTAACAATATGATCGCTGTGTACTGCGTATGTTATTTTATTTGGGTTTACTTCAGTGCTGGGGAGCGAACGATTCTAAGACGAAGTCGTTTACCTAGTGAACCGTATAATGTGAGATGGTAATAATATTATTATCTTTGTATGAATATTGTGTATTATGTCTTTCTGTGGTTATTCGTCTTGTGAACAAATTTATATCGTACGTGGTTGTGACTTGTGCGGCTGTTACTATATAATAATTTCGTCGTAGAAAAACGATTTATGTCATAATTTATTGAGAATTATTTTGTTGTTGTTATAGTCTATATATGTCTCTACGCAGCTTATCTCCGTTTTATTTATTATCTTAAGACTTAGTGAGGTGTATTTGTAAAACCAGTATAGGTATTAATGTACTACCTATAATAATATAATATTTTTGAGACGAGACTCGTTGGTGTGTTTTAGAGTTGTCAATACGTCCCGGTGTTGTATATTCCTGTGTCCCGAATAAACCAACCGATAAAGGCCAATTGTCTCAGAACTTCAATAATTTATGTTAACTTTTTGTTTATTACTACGTTTATTATAATTGCATGTAGAAAAAAAATTGTTTCAATTAATGATAAAAAAAATAAATCAATTACTTTGATTAGCCGAAAAATTATATTTTAAATTTAAGCTCTTTGTGAAAATCTTGAAAGATAAAATATAATAATGACGACACAACGTAATCTAAAAATCAAGCCTGGGCATAAATAAGTTAAAAAGTTTAAGTTAAGTGAACAGTTAAATTAATTTTAACTTTTTATATTTCATTTATTATTTTACTGATTTTAATAAATTGACATAAACTTGATAAATAAAGCGTTACTTTAATTAATCCAATCCCAGTTTCGTTAATTTATAAATAATTAATTAATAAATATAATAAGATTATTATTGATGATGCATAGTTCATAAACATTTGAATTTTTATTATTTCAAACCAAATTACTGGCTGTTTATGTATTAAAATAATAAAATAACATACAATTATATGATAATATTATAATATTGTAAGTTTCCATATAACTTTTAACTAAACTGAATTAAAAAAAATAAGATATCTATAAACTTTAAACTTTTTTATATGTTTTCTATAAACTTAACTTAACTCAACTCAATTACACATTTTCTTTAACTGGCTTAGGCTTGATTGATTGCAATTAAAATAGATCAGACCCGTCACCCGTTAAGCAATAATATGTGCCAAGGTGACATTAAAATATTATACTATTTAACACACGCCCTGGAACGAGTTGTCTTCCGTCGTTGTCGTGAAACTCGGTTAGAGCTTAGGTAGGTACTTATAATTTGGTTATACACACTATACTACAATATACTACTTTGATCGGCTGATTTTTTTGGGAGGGAGTTTGGAACTTGGCCTTTTTACATCGTTAGGTTTTTGTTGAGAATATCATTTCACATTTGAATGGCAATTTGTTAAAAGGGACCCTAGTTACATTTTTGACAAAAATAGTTTTGTTGTATATTATTCATCCTCTTATGCAAACACATCGTTTTGTGTTAAAAAATACCTATTTCGTATCATCTGGACTGTGCAAAATTATTATGAAATATTTCACAGTTTGTTAAAAGGAACCTATGTACTTATTACCTATTACTTATTATCTATCTACTTATTAATAGAAATAAAGGAAAACTGTTTTTTGCCTCTCCTGGAAAGTAGTTGAAAATGTACATGGGTCCATTTGAACAAATTTCCATTCCTTTAGTTTTGCGGGCTTCAGCATCGAGGACGACGTGTTATTATTTTTTAGTTTTTTATACATCTTAGATTTTCTCTTGTTAGACCGTTTGGGTCTCTATTGAGACTTGAGGAGCTGTAAAATTGGACTCTCAATACCAGGCAAAGATAGCCACCTACGATATTTTATTTTTCATCGTCGAGACTTTTTATTTAGTAAGATAGTATATAATAGACTTTAATTAATCACATCCAAGTTTCTTTAGTTTATAAATAATTAAATAATTAATATTATACAATTTTTGATGATGCACAATGCCTAAACATTTGCATTTTTATTATTTTAAACCAAATTACTGGCTTTTTATATTATACTAAAAAAATAAAATTACATAAAATAATATGATAATATTATAATTGTAAGTTTCTGTATTTAACTGGGTAAAAAAAATAGGATAACTATAAACTTAAAACTTTTTTAAATGTTTTATATAAACTTGACTTAACTCAATTACAAATTATTATTAACTCGCTTAGGTTTGATTAATTGTAGGTAATTATAATAGATCAGTTCCGCTAAGAAATAATATGTGATGAGGTGACACTAAAATGTTATACTATTTAACAACGCCACACTCCCTGGAACGAGTATAGTCTTCTGTCGTTATCGTGAAACTTGGTAACAGAGTAGCTGGTACGTATAAGTTGTTATTGTACTACTACGCGTTTTATACCTACACAGTAAATGCAACCGAATACCACATGATAAATTAGTGATTTGTGATGGACATAAACAATTGAAATGATAAAAAGCCGTAACTGATAAACAATTTTAAATAGGGGGAGGGTTCAAAATATTTTCAACATAAAGATACCAGATACTCATAATTTTTACTTTTAAAATAAAAAAAAACTCATTATTCTCATCATTATTGTTTTAACGAAAATATAACATTATTCCTAATATGAAGTTTGAAGTTTGTAGTATGAAATTGTATTATCTCTTAGACCTATACGCACAACATATAGACAAAAAGCATTCACGTAAAATCGTTTTTATGACTTTTGAGTAGTAACAAAGTCAAAACACCTATTACAAAAATTATAGAGATTAATATTTTTGATAGTAAATCATATTGGTTCTTTATATTAGTATTATTTAATTTTAAAGACACAAATTCATTTTCGTCAATTTAAATGGATATTAAATTCTTTGGAATCAATATTTAGACAAGTCAATATTAAACTCTCTTTATTAAAATTTTTATAATTTGTGATTTTACTCTAAGATTTAAACTTGTCATATCATGAAAAATGATAACACATTTAAATTTATGAAATAAAAAAAAACTCTAAGATTACGCCAAAACATAAAAATTAAATTAATGATTTTACAGAATGAGTTTTGTCTATGATCATCGTCAGCCAGAGAGTGAATAATGAAAATAAACAATACTCTAAATCTCTCTTAATAATAATTGTATATTTGTATATTATAGTTAAAGCAGTAATAAAGGGAATAAAGAATTTTTTATTTTATATATTAAAATGCAAGTGTCCAGTAACTGTATTAAAAAAATGTTGAACTATAATAGTCAATAAACAATATTTACTAATAAAATGTTTCTACTTTAAAAAAGAATTGTGGTGGGGAAGGTTCAGATATTTGTTTTCTGTTACGGCTCTGAAATCATGTAAATATTATAAAAATTGCCTTAACATTACATTTTTTAAGCATAAGTATTGAGAATACATAATTTAAAAATAAAAGTATATATTTTTTAATTAATTATTTTTACAAACTAGCTAAGAACACAAAAATAAAATTGATCGAAAAAAAAACTCATTCTACATATTTCTTTTAGAGTTCACTAAAATTGATAATTATTTGATACAAGAAAAATGAGAAAGATAATAAATGAAATAAAAATGTTTTCCAAATTAAAAATTAAAAAATACCTATGCAGGCTAAACCTACCTACATAATAATGTGGTCAATATAAAAATCTGGGCGGAGCAACAGCAGCCTGGGCCTGTCAATGGTAATTTTGAATTGAGTTAATTTAAGTTGATAGAAAATATTTTTAAAAGCTTAGTTATCCCAATATCTATTTAACTCAGTTAAGTTAAATGGTATATGGAACTTCACAAGTTAAAAATTAAGTTAATTTAAATTAAATTTAAAAAGAAATTAAAGTTAAAAAGTTAAAATTAACTTAACTTTTTAACTTATTTATGCCCAGGCTGGGTTTTTATGATATTGTATTGATTTGAATTACTTAATAAGTGTAAGTTTAATAGGTAGGTAGTAGCCAGCAGGTACCCATAATATTAAATTATGGTATAATGTTTATAGATATATTTATAAGGGTATTATTTGAAGAAAATTGTTATATAAACTATAAAGACGTTAGCTCCACCGCCTCGTCCTCTCCGGCAACGACGAATTATTATTCAAAGTAATTTCTGCCATGAATAAAATGAACAACGTCTTCATATGTTCTGATATTATGGGGGTGAGCTAGTGCCCGCCGCCGTCTCGCCCTCCATGCCATCTTCCTCGCCATCGTCCTTATCTCCTCCGCCGCCACCTCCAGCTGGTCCGAATGATAAGTCAAAGTAAGTTCCGCCATCAAAGTGACGAATAGCGAGGTATGAGCCGATACTGTTATCACCTCATGATAGACACTGATACAGGATTAACGTCTTGATGATCCAAGCGACAATCGCTGACGATTGCCACCACTATCACCGATGAAAGAGTCGCAACTGCTTCCATCATTGCCACTATCACGGCGACCACTGTCGTAATTATCATGAACGATGTAGTCAGTATCTCCACCTGCACCGGTGTCCGCAGCGAAACGATGGCTGCGTGCAGTGCAATTTCGGTGCCAACGTTCGCAGTAGTGATATCTTCTGTCTCCACAATGAGCTGAGCTATCCTTTTCTACTTTACTACTTAAACAGCCACACATGACACTTCCGTAAACATTTAAAACTAAAAACAAAAACATCGATAACAATAAGTAATTAATTATTTGTCGTCAAAATTAGTTTTTTTTTTTTTATTCTTAAGTCAACCCATGGTTTAAATATACAAGGTTATTGCACATGGCCCATATTGTTATCGAAAAAAAATACAATGGCTGCGCAAGGGTAAGAGGTCCATATCATAGCATATAATATCATAGTATAGCCAGTATACGTCGTCCCATTAAGCAGCCATTTTAATTCCTTAAAGTGATAAAATGATATAGTGGGGCCACTATTGCAATAACCTTGTATGTAAGCCATGAGTTAACCCTAAGTTTTCAGTATTTGACTTCATGAGAGTGTGTATGTGCGTGTGACACTGCAGTGAGCCACAGGGAGAGAGTTACTCCCAAGTCGCACTTTTTATTGTTAATAATGTTTATTTTTGCAATATCGAAAAGAGTCAACGATTGGGGGGCACTCACTGCTTATACCTACTGCAGAGACATTAAAAATACTAATTGTGGTAAAAGCAATACGAAATAAATAAAAAAAATTAAAAATACTTCGATACCATCATCGCTACTTTAATGCAAATGCGACACGATATTAGAATGTGTTGTAATAATTGTAATGTCACCACAAAATATGCACACTTTCGGTTTTAGTCGAGAATTCTTGCGGTCAAGGTTATGGTCGGAAGGGAAAATCTCATAAAAAAAACTGTTAAACTCGACAGTGTTTAAAAAAAAGTAATTTATACAATTTCAAGATCAGCATAATAAAATAATATAGACCAAAATAAATTAGCATTAAATAAATTGTATTTTGGTATCGTATTCCAAACACCAATTACCTGATTTTTTAATAATAATATTTGTTTTTCCGTGTAACATTATTAATATTGTTGAGTTAATTAAATACGGTTGTAGATTAATACCTGATCTACTAAATATTATAATAAATGGAAAAATGTTAATAATATATAACAGTGGTGACTACTAAATATTATTATGAATAAAAAAATGTAAATATAAATAATATATATATGCAGCGGGAATAAATATATTAATAACGAGTACTTACTTACAGTCAAATCAGTGGAATTGTGCACTTTTTCAGGACGATAATATTATATTTATATATATTATATATTGTGTATAAACGATGTGATATAAATCGTTTTTTGAATAATTGAATAATATCATGGAATGGTGACCGCGAACCAGCGCAGTAGAGTGCAGTACAATAAATTGTCCGTGTGCGTCGTCGTCGTCGTCGTGCCTGTAATATTGCAGTTTGAACACTCAATAATTCGGGTCCGTGGCTGAAGGACTGAGTTTAGGAAACATTTCGAACATCTCGTCGGCGTGTGTTACCAACATTGTATTTCACTCGCTTAGGGATACTACCGTGGGCTGCTATGTAATCAAAACCAGTTTTTTGGGAGATTTACGCGGGTTCAAAACTATATAGGCCTGTAGAGCGTTTGAATATTTTGACACGTGCTACCAACTATTATACCAACTTAATACTACCATTAGGTACCACAGGGACACCGAGGGCGTGTGTGTGTGTGTGTGTGTGTGCGTGTGTGTGTGAGTGAGTGAGTGAGTGTGTGTGTGGGTGTTAAATGCGGGTATATGTCAATTGCGCCAGAAATCACAGGTAAGGAAAAATAATTATGGGATTCAAAAAGGTTATACATCAACTGCGCCGGACGATATTTAGGTCCAAAAAAGATTATACATTAATTGCGCCGGCAATACTGAAGTTTATTTTATATGTTTGATAATTTAATTCATTATGTACTTTTTAATTAAAATAATTAATAAAATATTTAATATTATAATACCTAGTATAATAATATGACGGTACTATCAATATGTTTCAATTTGTGAAGTCGGTAAGTCACCATTACAATAAATGAAATTTTAATACTTTTTGACAATTTATTCATATGTAATTTATCATCGTTTATTTATATGTATTTTAATTTTTATGATTTAATTTTATGAAATTTTTATATTTTTTAAATTACACTTTATTTTATATGTTTGATAATTATATTATAATCTAATAATAGTATAATAATATGATATTTTATAATATCTTCCTGGCACAATAGATATAATATATTATTATGTATACCAAATTAATTTGTAATAAATTTATTGGCGCAAAAGACGTATACATTTTTCGTTTGGGATAAATCCACCGGCGCAAAAGATGTATAAATTTCAGGTAGTCTAGAAAAATCGGCGCAATTGACAAACACCGTTAAATGCATTTAGATAGGCATAATATGTATAGTGAAAAATATCCCTATACAAATTGTCAATGACGGAGCGTGCTATTCCGTTTAAGCCGCGTCTTATGACATTGACTTTTTCGTACTTTCGATTTCAATGACATGTTCTGTTATAGTAGGTAAGGTACCAGAAAAAACTAGCCTCGAAAAAACACTGCGGGCACGTCGACGTAACACATCATTATATATTCATCTGTAGTAGTAATTTTATCAGCGAGTACGAGTATCTTCACGGCTGCCGACCCGCAATTACCGCTCACCCGACGCTGACGTATTAGAAAAAGGACAGTATATGAGCCGTTTTCCTCCACAAAACAGATACCGTATTTCTCCGCTGGTCATTTTCATAAAAAAAAAAAATAATAAATCTTGGCCATTTCCCTTTACTTTCCAATTTCCTCCAATAAGGAATTAAGAAAAAAATGGGTGCCTCTCTGGGCAAGTAGGTTACGAGTATAATGGAAGGTGCTAAATTTGAGTTCAATGATATAATATATCGTTGTATGTGAAAGACGATTATGCGTGAACACGGTTTGTCAACTTAAGACATTTTATATTAAGTATATTTATATTGTTATTATTGTGATTCAAATAATAATTTATCCAACCACTTTGCTGTTCTCCAGTAAATAACTCAAACACAATACATTTTGTTCCAAACGATTTTTTATATATTGGGTATCACCAAAAATGAAGAGGTCTGAGAACCAAATTGAAAACTTTAATTTGTATTGTATCAACTATTATTGTATATGTCTTGCTGAAACATGGATAATAGCTATAGGTATGTGATAATATTTATGATAGCTTGTTAGGTTTATATAATTATACCTTATTTCGATTTGACAGAAATGCTCCAACCAGTATACTTTAACTGTATACTAAACTTTGTGCATAAAGTATCTCATACTTCTTCTAAATGTCTAGCCTGGTTTACTGAAGAATTAAAAGCACTTGTATTTGAAAAAAAAACTTGCGCACACAAAGTACCTACAAATATTGATTAGCAGTCAACACGATTCCACATATCTCTCATATCTTCGAGCTCGTTTCAACTTTGAATCCAAAAATGTATACAAAGCATACATTTGTACTCTGTAGTACTAAATAATCTTTAAAAAGAAACCCTAATTCCTTCTGGAATTTCGTTATTAAGAACAAATCTCAAAATTGTGTACCTAATACCGTCTATACTCAAATAGTTCCTCTGGCACCGGCCCTGAAATGATTTCTAATTTATTTGCCATACACTTTACTTCGGTGCACCCATTCCACAAAAATAATGCATTTGATATGCCATTCAGGCAACATGATTTGTCTAGCCACTGCAGCATCAGCATCTCAGATATTGAAGCTGGTCTAGATAGGTTAAACAGCTTCAAATCAAGTGGTCCTTATCTAGTATCTGGTATCTGGTATCTATACTTATACATCATTAAGTATCTTCTATAAGCTTTTCCCTCTTCCGATGCTCATTTGATGTGTCACTCATATAGTCATATACATAAATCAGATGATAAATCTGACGTGAAGACGAACTTCAGTTTTCCACAAACTATACGGTCATAACAACTCTATCCATCGTATGATGCACATGGCTAATGAACAACCAACTTTTCTATTGTAACCACTTCGTTTTATAGTTATCTAATGTACTAAATATTATGTAATATGTAATTGGGCTCTGCTTGCAATGTTTTAAATAAATAAATAAATAATACGGTAAATGGTAAGTGCAATGAACATTATTAGTATATTGTAATATTTGTATATAATAATATACTTTAGAAGTTTCAAGTACCTACCCAAGAATAATATTTTTAAATTATAATAAAACTAAAATCGTTTTTATTTGCTTAAATATCTAATTTTGTCCAAACATGAACTTAAAATAACAATTTTAAAAAACTGTGTTTATAATTTTTTTAAATTGTATGATTACAGTATGAACTACTTATGTGAAACCTTGTTTTTAATTTGTAATCCTTAGCTGAAAGTTTGGTTACATTGACCCAAAACTCAAAAGCCAACACGTTTGGGTACAAATAGACACAACGTTTGGACACATAAAATAAAAGGTATTTTATAATTTTACCTGTTAAATCAGAGAACGTTTGGGTACACAATACACATACCATACAAGACACGTTTGGGTACACTTTATAAACACGTGATCTACAATAGTGGTATACTCATATTATACTTTATATCTAAACCAATTAATATCAATTACTTACATTATTTTGATTATTATCGTAATATACGCGACTACGAATATATAATATTAATAAAATATTATTATACGAATACTTAATATTTTATTTTAATAAAATAATTAAAATATTAATAGTGAAAAATAAATAATAAATATTTTTGGGGGACTATTAAGAGCCAACCTCCTCGTGGTGTCTCCTGGGTAACGCTAATAGGCTATAAAAAATAAAATGTAAAAGTATATTAGTAAAAAATGTGCACCTAAAAGTTGGTACCAAACGTAGTATTATTTAAAAAATATTATGTTACCCAAACGTTGTATTGCTTTTTGGGGTCTGAAAAAAAGTGTACCTAAACGTGTGTTCCCAATCGTTTACCCGAATCTCAGGTAAAAATATCGTTTTGTGCCCAAACGTGTTACGGCCAAAAATTGACCATTTTACCTTATATATTTTTAACAGCAAAATAATAAAATTAGTTTTTGTTATAATTTTAATTTAATAAATGTCGAAATTTGATCATCTGAAATGTTTATACAAAAAACTGTGTCCATGTATTTTTATTATTTTTAAACTGATATTGTAACAATAATGTGCGAAGAGCCTTGTATTATTTCAAGCTTTTACCCAAAAAATAATATTTTATTGATATTTATAGAAAAAAAAAAACTGAAAAAATGTAAAACTGATATTGTCTGAAAACCGCTCAAAACCAGTCAAAATATTTTAAAAATGTAATTAAGTATCAAAAATTATAAAATAAACATATGTGTAAATTTCAAGTATCTGCGGTTATTAGTTTTTGAATTACAACGTAGTAAGAAAATCCCTGCATGAAAAATTTAAGTCACTGCATGAGGAATTTTTTTTATTGACCTTAATTTAAATAAAGTTAATAATAATCAAAAATTGTATGTACCTAAAATAGCTTGACATGAGTCACACATTTTTGAAAATATAATGGTTTGTAGAAAATGCTTATATAAACAATCAGTGAAAATTGCATGTATCTATTGTAGTTTTTTTAGAGTTAAACCAAATTTTTTTGTAAAAATTCCCGTTTTTCCTTGCGCTTTTGGAAACTACTTGAAATTTTACCTTTTTACCTCCCCAATGCATCAACTATATTCACTTCCCACTAGAAAAGAAGTTGAAAATCGATGCATTGTTTTGTCAATTTATAGTGTCACACAAAAAAAAACTAAAAAACACACATCGTTGTAAAATTAATACATTCATCGCTCCGCTCAGAATCTAAAATAATGTTTATGTCTAAAACCTGGTTTTTCGACAATTTTTATTCATTGAATTTATTTATAAGAAATTAATAGGTACCGGTTTTTAAATGTCGGAATAAGACTTATTCGATGAATAAACCGCGAAGTATAGTTATTACTTATTAGGTAGTCTGTCTTACCAAATAACAAGTTATTTACGAATAAAATGATAAATGTCTAATCATTGATTACTTTAAGCTGTCATGTTATAATATAACATAATATAATATAAAAGTTGTATTTTGTTATTATTACAATGGATATATTTGGAATATAATACGAAAACGACGATCAAGAAATCATTGCATTTTTAAATCATCAACGTCGTACATAATATATACACCATTTGTGTTAGAGTTGATCATTGACCTTTTGGGATGATCATGATCATGATTTTAGGACGAGATTCCGGATTTTGAAGAAAGTTGTTCTTCAAGTTTTAGAACACATTAACGAACGAATATTTTCAGAACCTGATAGGTCATAGGTAAATTTTTTTACTATAAACCCGAAATATATTCAATATTTAAATATTTGATTTTGCAACTAGGTATTAATATGATAATAATTTCCCAAATGTATTTTCTTTTACCTATTTTACCCGCTTGATTATGTTTATTAAAATATGCAAGTCATTTTCTTACGATATTTAAACACTGAAATTCAACGCATATATTGTATTTGTAAACAACCCTCACACCCCTAAAAAAAAAACTTACTACACCACGTCTCGACGATACTTCTTCGGTTTCGCTGTTTACTGCTGGCGATAAAATATTAAAAATGTTCGTTCTGAAAACTTGTGATTAGTAATCTAAGTTTTACACACATACGATTCCCGAAAAATAAGAAAATTATATTTTTTTAGAAATCATGCAGTGACTTCCATCAGCAAATTGCTTTTGACTTTAATATTACTGTACCCTTACGGCCATTTAAACATAAATGCACAGTCATGGATAACACTTGGCCAAAACCAGACGATTTCTTCTCGACCGACCTCGTTTTCCCGGTCAACGCATATGTATTATCATACAACATATTGTGTACATAGCTACAATATGCATCATACGATATATCTATACGAAATGTAGGAATCGCGTAGGGAATACACCCGTAAATCTGGTGCACAATATTAAACCACTGGGGTTTATCGGTCGGGTCCATCACACTTGGGGGAATATGTATGATACGTATATCTAAATACAAATAAGATATAATATATAAACGTGCTATTTATATATACTACACTATATACATAGCCGAGCGGAACCGTATGTGATACACCGAATAAACAGGAGATCTTTAAATGTATGTGTATGTGTGTGTGTGTGTGTAAATTTTCATAAGATCATCCCTTTGGTAATCCCGTACGATCCAAATATATATTAGACCATTAAGTCGTATACCAGTTGCCTCCAAAAATCAATATTTTTACAAGAATTGCCTCCCAATTATATACGAGTTGCCTCCCGACGGACCCTAAATTTTATCACAAATAATATAAATTATATAATATACGTACTATTATAGTCGCATCCCAATAGGCAGGTAATAAACGTATAAGTGGTTCCAAACATGTTGGCTAAAAAATATAAGCTACAGCAATTTCATAGCAACAAATTTGCTCACGAACTTATTATATTAAAATATATTTTATTTATTGACTAATAATAGGTACCACCTGTTTTGTATTGACTTAAAGTAGCACTTCGCTTATACGAACTAATTGGATATTAGTTAGAAATTTCGAATACAGGAAATTGAAAAAACATTCTTTTTTTTTTAAACATTAAATATATATTTATTAATTGAAGAGACGTGTCTACGGTAGAAAACCAAAACGAATTAACTAGTAGAGCACGGGGACGTTGTTTAGATAAGCCCATTGCGTTTCGATTATCTACAAAACATTTATATACATACATATCACATTATGTATGTAATGCTTTAATAATAAATTTATTAAGATTAAGACGAAATCGGTTGCCGGTGTACGAGTGCTTCAACGCGTTTTAACGTTCGGATAACAGAGTGTTCGGATAGTAATATTGTAGTAATATTGTAGTTAGGATGATCGAATTGCTATTATACGAATGTCTAATAATAGGTACTTATAATTATTATTTTTATAGTTGTGTAGTTTTTGTATAATTAATGCCGAATATATACCTAACACTGTTGTTTTTTAACTTTACTTCCTATATATCTTTAACAAGGTACTTAATGGCACTTAAAACAAAACAATTTATAATTATTATAAATTATAACATATTACTCAATAATATATTTACTATGTATAGGTATAATATATTATGTTATATTTTAGTGAATATTTTAAGGTAAATACTTTATTATTATATATTTTATTATTTAATATATTGTATAGTAACCTATATTATGATTAATGGGCCAACAGATTCATTTTTAGTATATTTCTGTTATATATATATACATATGTTTGTTGCCAAATTAGTATATTAAGTATTTGTAATTTTCTGTATTGAATGCTTTAGGTCGTGTATTTCAAATAAATAAATTAATGAAAAGATCAGGGAGTGTTTTTTTATTCGAGCTGAGTTTACATATCATTTTTTTTGCATGGAAAAAATCATTGCCCCTTACAATCGCCCGTTCATTGTTTTTCACGTTCTCACGACAATATTCGTAATCACTAATTAATATTTTGGTCGGTTACTCATTCTTATTTTTAACATCATCGTCGTTGTTGACCATTTTGTGTGGAACTCAACCTATAGATACGGAAAAAATAAAATGTTGAAACTGTTGGTTGACTATAAAAATCATAGAAAAAACGTTTGTTTGAATTTAAGTAAAATAAAATATGGCAACCCTAGTATATTGTAGACAGTTGTCAATATCATATTTTTACATGTAGCATAAAATTGGGCACCTACTTGGCTACTTATAATATATTTTACCAATTAGGTAATTATAGTAGGTCGTAATTAAAATAGGTTGGACCAGCGAAGCAATAATAATATGTGCTGCGGCGACAGTAAAATGTTATATGGTGGCTTGTTGTGTCGTGGTGGTTGCATTCAGTCATGAAACGTGTTCGAGTGCAATCACCGGCCGGTGTCTCTAGTTCCCAGATGGGTGACCACCAGGACTTTTAGCGACAAATCATTGCCACACACATACACACGTCATGACGTGTTCCAATCCAACCGTACCCTCACTCGCCCTAAAAACAGCTAATGGCCATAGTTACCGGGCTTAAAGTCGAATGTAAAAAATAAAAAAATATTATATACTACTTATTTAACACCGTTGCAGCAGTCTCCGGATGTTGTCGTGAAACTCGGTAAGAGCGTAGGTTGTACGCGAGTGAGCCACCACTGCAGTAACGCGGGTTAAGTGTATTTTCGTATTTTAGTATTTTTAAACCAATAAAAGTGTTTCCGACAAGAACCGAGTTAAACAATTATTGTTACAACCGCTTGACGTTCTACCTCTACAGCATTATACAACGCCGAGATGTAATACCATTATTGGTCGCATACGATATAGAAACAACGTGTGGCCATCTTACCTCAAGACAAGTTAACGCAGGTAGAAAAATTTAATTTTGGATCGTGGTCATTAGATTAGATTGTAAGAGAATTGCAGGTTGAATTGTTTAAGCCCGTGTCACTTGATACGGATGATTGGACAGTAGAAACAATAATTTTCATTAAACAAGACTGCTGTGATTCTATTGAACAATTACAAAAAGTTCTGATGGTTAATTACTGGTTGGGTAATAATAAATTATATTTACTGTTAAACAATGAATAATATATTGTACGTGCACTTATCTTTGAGCAGTATGATTATAATATGGTTCGGATGTAACTACATTTAAATCGTTCAATAATTTACGACCGCGACAGTTGTCTACGAGCATTTATATTTTATGTAGTATAATATTCACTGTCTGCGTTTTCACTTTATTCTGCGATTGTCGAATATACTATTGTTCGTTTCAAGTAAACACTGATTTTTTTTCTGACATAATTTTAAAACATTCCATAAAGACAGGAAAAATAAAATGTATAAATTATAATATGTTTGTTATACGATACCTAGTGGTCAAGTTCACCTCGATCAAATATTACTGCAATCTAATGTCATAATTTTTATTTGAAAACCGCAGTGAAATTGTCAGTTATTTATTGATTTATACTGTATAAATTATACATAAAGGTTAGCCTAATCTATATAATATATAGCCTAAATACATGTACAAAATATCTAGTGTATATATATCGATGTCAATTATCTTGTGATAGGTACATCACAATAAAATAAGTTCATGAATTTCTATGCTAAAAAGCAAGTAGTCCATGTCATCGGGGTCGGCGAATTGGACATTTTTTTAAAACCATTAAAAACCTAGTGACGGTAAACTGGGTATAAACCTTCAAAAAATGTTCCATAAAGAATGTCCTAGTTTCAAAGTAATATATTTAATAAAGTATTACACTCACAAATTGAAGTAGGTACCGATCAAAAAACTTTTGGCTATAGAGTTTTGAAAAAACTAAAATGTTTTCCCAAATGTCCAATACGTCCCCGCAAACTCTGCTGGCAATAACGTCACGTCATGTGTAATTATATAATAAGCCAACTGTATTTTCGATTCTTTCTCTAAAGCGAGTCTTTGGCAGAGGAAATAAACTACTGCAAACTTACATGGTTCGTTTGACAACACTGATATATCACAGCATCACGACTATGACCAACACATATATTTTTTTTGCATTAGGAACAACAATATTATTATACGTTTACTGCATCAACGAAAGTAGAAAATTACTTTTAAGACGATGTTAACGAAAAATTTGTCATATCTCTCAGACCCAAGTACAACATAGAGAAAACGCATTCACGCGTAAAATAGTTTTTATGATTTTTTAGTAGTTAAAGAGTAAAATCACCTACTACAAAAATTATAGAGGACAATATATATTTGAGAGCTGGACACATTGATTTTATATTTTATTACCATTTGAATTTCAAAATACAAATACGTACTTTGGAAATGTAATTTTTTTGTAAATTTAAATGGATATTAAATTTGTTGGAAACATTATTATTTATTATTATTATCATTATTATTATTATTATATTTAGACAAATCGATATATCAACAAATTGACAAACTCCTCGAGAATATTATTCTGTACAATTTTTATAATGGGTTATTTTACTCTAAGATTAATTCAAAACATAAAAATGTAATTGATTTTGCATTGATGAGTTTTGTTTATGATGTTTCACCTGGTCCATAGAGAGAAAAGTGAAAGCAAACAGTGTGCTAACATTAATCAAGAGAACAAAGAATTTTTATATTTTGAACATTAAAATAATAAGATGTAAGTGTTCAGTATCAGTACTAAAAATATGTTGGACCTTAAAAGTCAATAAACAATATTCACTACTAAAATATTTCTAATTTTTTAAAAAAAAGGAGGAGTAGGGAGTGGTTCAGACATTTGAACCACTGTTACAGCCACGAAATCATATAAATATTGCAAAAATATAAATATTTATTACAATATGTATTTTTTAAGCATAAGTATACATAACTTAAAAATAAAGGTAAAATATTTTAATTAATTATTAGCTAAGAATATAAACATATAAATTAGCGAATAAACAACTAATAACACATATTTCTTTGAATTATAATATTGAGTAAACTTAAATTTTCTATAACAACATTCTCTAAAGAATAATTTTATATTTTCGGTAAAGCAGTAATCAATAGAAAAAAGTTTTTTTTATATTTTTACCGTTAAAATAATAAAATACAAGTATCCAATAATTGTATTAATAAAATATTAAACATAAATAAATGTTCCTTCTGTTACGGTCTTGAAATTGTATAAATATTATAAAACTATAAAAATGTCTTAACATTAAATTGTAGTATTAAGTATACATAATTTAAAAATATAATTATATAATATTTTAAATTAATTATTATTTACAAACTAACACACAAATAAAACTCATCGACTAAACAACTCATATTACATATTATTATTTTTTTAATTACAATATTAATTGAGTTAACCAACATTTTTTATCACCTGTGGTCTATGAACTATATATTTAATTTACATGGATGCACGGGTGCAGCAAATTTTTATTTTGCTGTACCGATACACCCTATCGGTTTTCTTGGGCCAGTGGATAATAATTATTTGTTATGCTAAAATGAGATGTTCAGTAAATAAAATGAAAATGTTTTCCAAATAAAAAATGAAAATATTCCTATGCAGACTATGCCTATCTACATAACAATGTGTCAGGATAAAATCATCTGAGCTCGGCAACTGCAGGTGGGATTGAAAAATTCTTTGAACACAATATAATAATATGAGTCGTATATTAATAGCAAGATAGAGATTTGAGACACTTGAATACAATAGTACGTTTGCAGTCGTAAATTATATTTTATTATTCTTTACCATTTGGTGACAATAAATGGTATAAGCTCATGTAATATTGAGTTTTAATTTTTTTATGAACACAATTATAGTAGTATGCATTATCGTATTGATTTGAATTACCTATAACACATAATATTATAATATATTATTGTGTTTAATCGGTGGGTAGTAGCCAGTATAGGTATTACCTACCTACGGTATTAAATTAAAATATAGGTATAATATTATGTTTATAAATCTATTCGATAGTGAATATTATTTGAAAAAAAACTGTTAGGTATGTAAAAACGTTAACTAGTCACCGCCGCAGTCACCTCCGCCGCCGCCGTCACCTCCGCCTCCACCTCCGCCGCCGCAGTCACCTCCGCCTCCACCACCGCCGCCGCAGTCACCTCCGCCTCCACCACCGCCGCCGCAGTCACCTCCGCCTCCACCACCGCCGCCGCAGTCACCTCCGCCTCCACCACCGCTGTCACCTCCACCGCCGCCGCCGCCGTCACATCCACCACCACCTCTGTCACCGCTGTCACCTCCGCCGCCGCCGCCACCGTAGTCACCTCCACCGTCGTATCCGCCGCCCAAACCACTTATACCGTTGTATACGTTGGAATAACCGGCAACGCCACCGCCACCGTTTCTAGTTCCCCTGCCAGCATAGTTGAAGGATTCCTCATAATGTCTGCAGTCGGAGCAATTTTGATGAAGACGTTTGCGAGGGTAGTAGTATCTATCACCGGTATCCCTTTCATCTGTACTACTTCCGCACCCACACATGTTTCCGTGTATCGCTATAATTAAAAACAAACTATGATAACAATAATTTATTTGTTGTCAAAACAAAATTAGTTTTTATTATTCTTAAAAACCAATGTTTTTAGTATTTTACTTCTTGAGTGTGTGTGTGTGTGTGCGTGTGCGTGGTTTTGTGTGACCGTTAGAGAGAGGGAGAGAATTCCTCCTTAGTCCCACTTTATATTGTTAATAATAGGTAATATTTTTTTTTCTTACTGCTGTAGTTATCAAATAGTCAGTGTCGGAAGTCACTAATACTAAGTACCTACTTGCGTTAAAAAATACTTCGTTACTTTTATGTAAATATGATATGATATAATGTGTTATAATAATAGTGATATCACTGCAAAATACTCAAATTTTCGTTTTTAGTTAAGAACGTTTTATGATTAGAAGGGAAAATCTCAAGCAAAACTGTTAATCTTACCAGCGTCCAAAAAGACGTAATTTATACTTTTTTACTAACAGTATAATAAAATAGTGTAGACCAAAATAAATTTACATCAAATATTTTTAAATTTACCTTATTTATTTTATTTTAGGATAAAATAGAAAAATAATATTATTATTTAGAAAATTTAAGTGCTTATAGAAAGTAGTCCAAATTACACCGATTATCTCATATCTGATTATTTAATAATTGTTTTTTTTTCACGTAGGTAGTTAACATTATATTATTAATATTGTTGAGTTTATTAAATATGTAGTTGTAACACTTACACAGCCCATAGGTATCGACTAAATATTATTATGAACAAAAAATGTACATTTAATATTATAATTAATACAATATATATATTATATACATACATCGAATACGTCATATATCAATATCAAGTACCTACTTACAATTAAATCAGTGGTTTTGTATGCACTTTTGCAGGACGATGTATTATATAGATTTATATTATATTATTGACTTTTGAGGAATGGAATAATTTACTATCGATTGGTAGCGGACTGACACGCGTCACACCAGCACATACGTTCACCATACAATATTATTGTCCGTGTGCGTCTTCGTTGTGCCAATGATATAATATGGCGCCCCACTGCAGTTTTAACACAGCTCAATAGGATAGGTGCTGTAGGCCTGCATTTTTGAAATATTTTCACTCGTGAGTAACGTGTTACCAACTTCTAATAACAAAAAAAACCAGTTTTTTATAAGACGCCGGTCCAAGACTATAGACCGGCCAGTGTTTAAAATATTTTGACTTGTGAGTATCGAGATACCAACTATACCGACGTACTACCTATGTTCCACACGCTGAGCCACTTGGTAGAGGAAAAAAGCTATTGGAGGCATATTATCTATTATTTATCAACGACAAATACATATAAAAAAAATGTTAATTACGGTGTGTGTGTGCTATTCCCTATTCCGATTTCCGTTTAGCCGTTTCGTCACATTGCATTTTCGTACTTACGATTTCAATAACATGTTTTGGAATAATAATATTATTATACGATATTATAGGTAAGGTACCCTACCTACGAGGAAAAACAGTGCCGTCACGCCCGACGTTCAACGTAGTATCATATTATAATATTAAATATTAATTTGTAGTGGTTATGTTATCGATGCGCATCTTCATCGCGGCTGACCTTCAGTGACTCTCACCCGATGCTGACCTGTTACAAAAAAAAAAGTTTTCTATTCCGATCAAAGTATATATTATACATATGTTTATGTTAATTATTATTAACAGGTGATTTATTTGAATGTTGATATATCTAAAAAAAAAATTCAAACAAATAGTTTCTTATTTACTAAAATGAATATATACTAATGCTAATATTATATAATAAAAAATATAATATATATAAAAATAAAAAACAGATGTAATAGCCAATGGGTACTCATTATTGATTATACTCGGACAATGTGTACACATTTTAAACTATTGATACGTTTTTAATAATTACTATAATTTTCCAAACCTATTATCATGGTCCAGCTGTTAATTATCATCTTTCGTACTAAATGTTAAAATACTCAAAAGTTACTCGTTAGAATTTCGATTTTTCTACACATTCACATTTAAAAAAAAGTCACGTCAATAATAGTTTAAGAGGGGGGGAGGAAGGTCATTATTATTCGAGGAAGTGAGTAACACTGCAAGACACAGGACACTACGTAAAATGTAAATGATATAACAATTTGAGTATTTTAAAATGTTGTATTGAAAAATCAGTCAGAAATAAAAAACGCGTATCAAGACCAAAAACATATTTATGATAAAACTGTTTATCGAGATGTGAAAAACATTGTTTAAAAAATAAAATTTTCGCTAACCATATTCAGATGGGTACTGGCTCAAAAATGTTTACTTCTCAAAAAAAATATTTTCAAGCAACCGTTCTATTTGACCTTTACTAATTACTCACATAAACGTAATTTAAATTATTTTGTGGAAGGTGTTTTACATTTTTCAATTAACTTATGGGCACACTGTTCATCACATCCTAAGTATTCCTACACTATTTTTGATTTTTTCGTACACTTTATTATATCTATATAATTATTTAGGCAATAACAGTTTTCTACTTCTTTTAGTAAAATATGGTTTTGACAAAAATTTTTGGAAACTTTTCATCTAAAAGTTTAATTTAATTTAATTTAATTTAGTTTTGAACAACCTAAAAATACTTTATCTGTGTTTAACGTTTTTAATAATAAAATTTTTAGCATGACTTCCTGTTATTCAATATAAATTAAAACAGGATAATATATAATATACCTAGTCTAAATATAAGATATATAAATATGATACTTTTGGAGCCCAATTTTCATTATTATACAAAACACAGTTTTTATGTAAAAACAAAAAAAAAATGCTTCATTGCAATTCGTTACACTTTGGTGAAGTCCACTTTCTTCGCTCGTAATGAGGATATATTAAGCAAATACCGTGTGTTTGTTTAGTGCTTCAGTGGTTAATGATCCATTTTTTGGTAACACAACCGCATGTATGACTTATACTTCATAAACCATAATATTATATTTTAACCTCTAGAGAATATGTCCCTTACATCTATTTCGCTTGGCAAGTGTAATAACTGTTTGATATTTCACTAGTGTAATTTTTGTGAATCCAATATTTTGGCAGACGCTTTCGAGTATAGTGTGCAGTTGTGAACCAGATCAAATACAAACAAACGCGGATGAAAAAAAAATATATTTTATACTACATTACATTAAGCTAACATTAAATATTACATTAAAATTGTTACATCACATTTATCATTAAATATAAATAATACAATACTTATTACTTAGGTACCCATTTTCTTTCAATATTTTTGATATAAGTTTTTATTTTACTTCCAATAAAAATATATTACATATAAAAACATTCAATGGTAGTAGGTACAGTTTAAAAAATAGTTTCGTTAGACAACTATTATAAATTATTATTAAAGATGTACATTATACCTATTTATTTCCAACTTTATCTGTAATTCTACAAACAAAGATAATATTACAGTTTTCTTTTATTTATTATTACCTAGCAATTAAATAATGATAATAAATAATTATCTTTTGTATACTGTACTTGATGTATTTTTTAGTTTTTAACTCGGTATTTGACTGGTAGGTACTACACTAATTTATCACAATAAACCCAAACTTCGGGGATTTTTTATCTTACTTTATTAACTGCTGTTAAACACAACTATAGGTGCATATCGTGTTTAAACGAAGTATTCACTTACCTACCTACATATATTTTTAAAAGGGTTTTTTTTGTTTTTAATTGCCCGTGTTCTCTCCATTTATCCACAACTGTTTCATTGTCAGCGTACAACGTTTTAGAATTGAATAGTTTTGTATACTTGCATGGTATAAAATAATGAACAATAAAATATTACCTAGCACATAAAATATTATATATTATACATTTTCAATTGAAAAACGTTGTTTGTGACACAATCAGAAATGGGCATTTTCTGGTACTGTAAATTCTCAAAAACATACACAGTGATTACACGATGTACTAATTAGTAATCAATGATTAAATTGATACCAAGATACGTTAAAAAATATATATCTGAATAAACGTTACACATATTTATTATTTACACTTGCACAATATAATAGGATCATAAGGGATGATAAGAATATATATTATAGAGGTTCATTCTAAAGAAAATATATATTTTCTTTAGAATTTAAATTATGTTCATCAAACGTCCGTATATAATATATATGTTATTATAATATGAATGAATAAATAATAAAATATTATAAGTTTGTTATTTTAAAGAAGTTGTACGTAATAAATATTTTTTAATTTATGAAATCGATGATTATACCTGCAAAATTCAAATATAATGGAGCTTAAATAAAAATACTTAGTGCATAATTTGTTGTAGTATAATATCGACTATCTCTATATTAGACGACAATTCATAGTTAATGCTAGTGATGTTACTATGAAAATCAGTTTATTGTATTTTAGATTCTGAGTATAGAAAAATACTGACATATTGATTTAGCAAAGATGACATTGTGTGTGATTATAAGGTTTCTGAATTTGAAATATTTTACTCTTCTTGAAATATTTTAATGAAGTTATGAACGTTAATCAATAACTTATCAGTTATCAACCAATGCAGTTTGCGATAATTATAATATTATGTCAATGGTTATACTTTAATATTGTAACTGTATAAGTATGAAATATGGTATATTGGACATTGGTATTAATTGTGTTATAATTTATAAATCATATCAGAATAACTAGAATCTTAGGGGATTAAAAATCAAGAATCTTAGGGGATTAAAAATCAAGAATCTTATATTTATAATAAAGTAATACAGTAATATAACTTATATTGTTATATGCAGGGCTAGAATTTGTATGCAATGAAAAATGGTAAAATAATATGCATTTTATTTACCAAAAATATGCATTTAAATTGTTATAAGATAAACACAAAAATATAGTTATAAGAAAAATAGTTATTTGTTGAAATACATCAGTGATTGGCTATTTGTCTTCATATAATATAATTGAGAAAAAAAAAATAATAATTTATAATTCACATTCACATTCACTACGTGTGCTACATGCTACGATGTTACGACCATATATTTCTTTAAATTTTCGAAAACGAATGTAAAACTATTCAATCTTTTATTGCATACCTATTGTACCATAGAATTGTATTTATAAAAATAAAATTTATGTTTAACAAAAAAATCAAGTTTTATGAAATATACTATAAAACATTCATTTCCCGCATTCTTATGATAAAAATATGCAATAATATTAATTTTATTCAATATATTCAATAATATGCATTTCATCCAAAATATGCAAAAACATGCAAAATAAAAATACCACCATTTATTTCATCATGAGGTGATTCGTGGACATTACTAACAAAATCAATAATCAGAAGTCGCAAAAAAAAACATGCATATAAATCCTAGCCCTGGTTATATGCTTACTTATTACTTCTTTATAAGATTATAAACTTAGAAAGTTATATCACTTTGCAGTTTGAACTTTTATAAATTATAACTGTAAAAATATAATATAGTTTAAAAATAATTATGAAACAATTTACAATATTAAGTACCTAAATTAGTAAGTAATGAATACAAAACATCAATCATTTTTTGTACGAGTTTTAAAATATGTTATATGCTAATAGCTTATGATGTTGATTTGGCTTATGATTTTGAAAACTTAAGAGTTAAAAGACTAAATTGTAAAAATTTGTTATAGTTACTTATTTTAGATTTATTAAACAATTTCTACATTATACGTAAATATGTTACATATTTTTTTTGTTTCATACAATAAACCAACTTTTAAAAATATTCACTAGGAAGTTAATGACTATATAACTTTTAGATATTATAAAAACATTTTTTTTTTACTTTTCACAGAAATTAAATGTTTCAAGAAAATACATTTTATGAAATTTTAAACCCTTGTGATCATATTTTTAACCTCGATATTGCTTTTAAAAATTGATTTATAAAAAAATATATTAAAAATGTTTTAATTTTTGCCTCTAATAAATACACTGGACGTCTCGTTTTTGTCCGACTTAGGTATCAATACCTATTATACAGTTACCTATTATAAAATTCCATTTCCTCAATAATTTCGACTTTTTACTGAGTATTATTGGTATCATCGTAGTGTTTTTTTCGCAAGACGTGCAGAACCATTGGCCCGCACTCGTTCAAACTCGTTAGGTCTTAACGCTTCACCACCATACTATAACGTTGCCAAACCACCCTTCGCGATACAATGGAGGTTTGCGATTTTGTTCACGTCCCATTCAACTGTCCCGTGCTCATCAATTATTATAGAAATGCATTGTTTGCTTTCTTATTCGGTGTTTGAATAGATGTACAGAACCCTCACAGTATCCTTACTTAATTGTTTTTCTCTCATCTCTATTTCCCGCATAGTATCCGACATACAAATACATCGGGCTCACCCATATCAAATTAATTGTATTGGGTTAAAGTTCCGATTTCAAACCTTCTAAATGTCAACCATTATATTTTTGATTTTCCAACGTTGGCCTGTACAAAGTATTACTAAAATATGTTATATATTTAATATTATATTAAAAACGCATATTATAATATTATGTATTCATATTGTATTGTAAATTACGTTATTTTCTCAATAATTTAGCTCTAAAATAATATTTTATAGTGTGTAATAAAATAGTATGGACAAATTTTTTTAAAGAAGAATAAACAACCTTAAACGGATTTTGTTTAAACTCGCTTTGCCATAAATTTCAATATTTTTTTCGTTGTTTTTCGTGATTCTCTGATTGCTCAATTTAAAATATGATCTATATAATGTACAATCTGTGCTTCGAAAACTCCAATCACCATTCACCACATGTATAGAGAGGCGCATAACATTTTTTGAACACTCTCACTATTGAACGCGGTAAGTAGTCTCTTGAAATATATATATATTTATAACATCGGCAAAATAAAAATAGGACTACAATAAAAATAATAACCGAGCTGGTATAATATGTATTTATACACCACGTTCACATTTGTCATACCTAGTGTAACTATATAAAGGTCTACACTACTTCACATACCATAGTACTTATATTGATGACTCCAAGAGTAATATATATAAGTTTATATCATGATATTATATGTTTCTTAATCAAACATGAATAATGATTAAGATATACAACTACTGAAATTCCTAACTTATGACATTCAGTAGGCTGACTTCAAAATAATCAAAATCCTTAACAAGTTTTGCATCAATATAGAGCGTATTGGGTTAGTACTTAATATTGTAATTTATACAAAATAATAAGTAATTAATTCCAGTCAGGCGCGTATCCAGAATTTTATTTCGGGAGGGGCTGAACAAAATGATCAACATAGTCACACAATAAAATAAAAAAGTGGTAAAGTGGATGTCGCTCTGCTGTACAGTAGGTACTGTAATGGATGGTGTAAAATTTGAATTCAATGATATAATATCATTGTATAAGAAAAACGATTCTAAGCGAAAACGGTCAGTCAGCCTATGATATTATTGTGAATAAAGTAATTTATATATTTACCTATTTACGCGCGTGGACCATTGTTTTAAATTTTCAATCCTTAACTATGAAAGTTGAACATTTTATAAATTTTTAATTACAAAATATTTATTACATTTTAAATTTGATAAATTTTGTCAAAATTCGAACTTTAAATGATTATAAGAAAAAATTGAGCCTATGTATTTTTAATATTTTTCAACTAATATTGTTACAATATATCAGGAGCCTTAAATTAAATTTTCACGCTTATTTACCCAACAAAAAAATTTTTATTGATATTCATAGAAAAAAAACTAAGAAAAATGAAAACTGTTAATGTCCGTAAATAGCTCAAAAAGAGGCAAAATATTTTCAAATTTTTTTGGTGTGTAAAAAATGAAAACATTCAGAAAAATTTTAAGTTTTGTGATTTTTCCGTATTTTGTCAAGATTCGAACTTTAAATGCTTATAAAAAAAACTATGACTAAGGATTTTTAATATTTTTCAACTGCTATTGTAACAATAAAGCAGGAGCCTTGTATTAAATTTTCAAGCTTTTTTACCCAACAAATAAAGTTTTATTGATATTCATATTTTTTGGATGTTCTTGAAATTTCAGGGGGGGCTGCAGCCCACCCAGCCACCCCCATAAATACGCCCCTGATTCCAGTATTTTATCAATTGTTTAATAAAACTTAAACGTTTAAATGCCAATTATTTTTTTTCAAATTTTTGTAATATATTATGTACTTACTTGCCTTTATGTATGTAACATTTATTTATAGAGCTTGTAGTCATTAAACATTTTTATAAAATTGAAGAAACAAAAATTAGTAAAAAATCGTGTTTCTTAATAGTCTTACAAATATGGACTATTATATGAATAAATTAAATTTTGCAAAACAACAAAATTGACCAAGAAAATTAATGAAGACACTTAAATGGATTTATGGATCACCAAGTATACTCTGAGAGTTATTACTGCTAACAGAACTTGACGCAAATTACATTGTAGGTATTCGGCTCACTACAATAATTTGCATTGACTTTAACCCACCGCTAAGTATACTTCAATCTTCAATCGTGCACTGTTTAGTGGCGTTGCTGTTTAAGAGAGATTGTTTTATTGAATTCCATCAGCGAACTGCCTCCGAAACATTATAAAATTCAATAAGATTGAACCAAATATAATCTATTATATAAATTATATAGATTTTATCATCACCAAATCGACTGAAATTTGATTTTATAATATACGATTATACGAACACTATAATAGTCAGACAATTTTAAATCGTATACTTTAGTTCTAAAATTAAAAAATACGAAAAATGATAATATTATAAATTAAAATCTGGAATTATGTGAACTTTAAAAATATTAAAAACATGATTATTGCATTAGCTATTACTACGTCATAATATATTTGAATCGATGATTAGTTATTATTACCCTGGCCCCTAAGGATAAACATAGAAACGTCATTCAAACAAGGTGAAAACCATTGAGAAAAATTCTGTCTGTAATATCCAATAAAACCTTATCCCAGAGAAAAGTAGAATGAACAAAAAAGCATTGAAGTGTCCCAAATTGTTAAAATGCGAATGCTTTTTTCTCTGTTACTATCTTTATAAAAACCAGTTATAATGATGACATTGCCCTTTATCGACGACTTAAATATTCGTTATTTACACTTAAACGTTGTACAATATGTTGAGTAAAGGTCAAGACGTATAATATTGATGACTGATATATTATAAATAATATTTTTAATACGTTTTATTAGTATTAAGTTATTATTAATATCCCGAAACGAGGATACCTACAACTTTGAATATTAAAAAAAAATGCATACCATATTTTTTTTATTGATATAAGATAAAATATATTTTTAAAAACACGCATTCATAGAAATTCAAAAATATATTTTACACGTTTGATAAAACAACAACATTGAAATGCTAATCTAGAATAAAAATAAAAATGTGTATGATATTGTCTTTGTAGGAGTCCGTTATACAAATGATATTATTATCATTTCTTTTCTAATAAAAAGTCATTCTGAAATGTCTGACTAAATAAAACGACATTATCCCTGGCGATTGTATACACAAATAATAAATGTACACTGTATATATGAATGTATAATACGACAGTTAACGTTCATATATTTTTTAATCTTCTTTTTTTTTTAATTTTAAAAACAAACAGCTATTCCTTGTAAAACAATAATGTTTAAACTAACAATTGCTAAACATCTAATTTACCCGAAATGCTGCATACAAAGAGTAATTATCATTTCATGAACTAACTTCATTATACAAATTATAATATTATATATACACGCTTAGTAGATTAGTTTTGATATTTGTGTATTAGTTTAATTTGTCGTTGTAGGTACCTATATTGTATTTATAAACAACTGGAGATGTTATATTATTCAATGACTGTACCCACAAATGTATATATCTGAACAGCATTTAATAATATTAATTGATTGATATGACTATAATATTATCAAGATATATTTGGACACAAAATTAATTAGAAATGAATTAATAGAACCAGTAAATCAATAAATACGTCATAGGCATAACATCAGCTATTAGCACTTTAAAATTAATTTTACATAATATATTAGCCAGGTGATACAATATAGGATTAAATTGTTTAACCATATTATACCTTTTTGTGAGATAGGTATCTAATAATTTATAAATACGTATTTAACAATAATAATACCTATCTAAAATGTATGATGTTGTACAATTGTATTCCCCTTAATTGTGAATTTATAAACACGTAAGTGGACACTCTCAGTGCAAAAATATGTATTCCAAACAAACACGATGAACACAAACGGTGAATGGTCATCGATATTTTTTAGGGTAAACGTTCAGAAATCGGTTTGTAGGTTTAAATAATATAGTATTATGCTGATTAAACTGAAGCTAAATAGTAGGTATAACTTGATTGTTTTAATGTGTAATGTAGCTTGGAGTATAATCGGATACACCATGCCCGTTGTGGCGTACCCTTTAAAATTAATCTGTTTACCGTGTACCCAACTTCGGAAAATTATATATACCACGTAGTGCAAGTAAAATACGCCTTGGGGAGTATCGTTATAATTTTACCGAGGCTTTGCATCATAACAAACCCTTAACACCCTCGAAAACCCTTAAAAATCATACATTCAAAAACCAATTCAGCCCAAATGGCCCGTAACGTTTGAACTAACCATATAATCTAAATAAAATATCAGTTACGTATTCAAAAATTACACTGATTTATAATTTTGGTAAGTAGTTTATTTCACGAATTCTCGGATTCAGTAGCTTAAGCCCGTTGGTTATCTATTGGACTTATTATTAATGCACTTATCTGAATTAAAATGTTTAAAAGAATTATTCAAATAAATCCAATAAGTTTTCCTCTAGGTGTACAAAAATAAATTAAAGATTTTTCCAATAAGTATTAGTGTTTGGACGATGTCAATTAAATCATGAATGAGAGTAATAGTGTTTACCAAAAACACGAAAAAATAATCATTAATTATTTATGTATAATTAATGAATACTTAAATTAGTTTTAAAAACACTATATTTACTTTTTGACAACAAAATAAACAACATTTTGATTTGGAAATTTTGTATTACAATTATGGCAAGTAAACAATTAGTATTGCTTTTACAATGACGTTAGTAGGTATCCTATTCCCATAAGGAGTTTTTCATATTTCCCAGTACATTTTCCAAATGTAGTAAACTAAGATTTAAATTACCAAATAATTCGAAAATAAACGATAAATATATTATGAATGTACCAGTTATTACTTACCTATTATGACGTTATTAGTGGTAATTAATTGTGACTTATTCTGAAAAAGTTATCACAGAAACCAAAAAAATAATATAACTGGCTATTTAACTCAATAGATTATTAGAAACCGAGATTCAATTGTTTGGAAAAACTAAATGTTTAACATTTATTTGTATGCGTAACAGCTGAAGTCAAAGGGTTGAGGGGTCTCTACAGTGTATTGTCGGTCGTACTCTGTTATGTGTAATCCACCAATAGTTTTGAAAATAGATATACATTTTGCTTTACTTACTTCACACAAGATGCAAAGGTTGAAGTACCTACATGTTTAATTTTCGTTTAAATTAAGGGGGCAACATTTAGGCAATTTCTAATCTTGTCATAGCCGGCCGGGATTATTAGTGTGAGTGAAATTAAATGCGGCTTTAATTTCTTAGACCAAAAATAAATGGTCACACTACACAATTATCAGTAGTTATTAGTTTATTTTGGTGGTTTAAAATATTTCCCTGATCAAGGTTTTTTCAATCAACCTACAGTATGGCAGTGACAATATAAATGCCTGTTCCCACACGTCTGTACCATGTCTGTTCAATGTCAGTGTAATTTGATTAACAAAAGTCCGTTTTTCATCTATTCACTTCCGTAATTCTAGTAACTTCGCATTTATATATAAACTAGTGATGCTTCACTGCAGTATTACTATAAGTATCTTGCAATTGAATTTATATTTAACCCTATACAAATAACTGAGCAATAATTGCTTGTTTGTGTGCAGTCTCTACAATTTTCCTCAAAAATAGCCACACGGATTTTATCAGAATTTTGTTTTTTGATGAAAGGAATGCATTAGTTAAAAGGTCTCATTTCCTGGAAAATGTGCGTTTTTTAGTTAGGAACAAAAAGCTTAAATAATTTAAAAAATCTGAAAATTGATATGGGTTATGTACACGTCACAAATATTATGTAGAGTAGGTTACATATCATATAATAACTAATTAGCTCCCTCACGTTTTTCGTCGTAAAATTAAGATAGTTTTGCTAGCCAGTACATATAATTGTTATTTAATTTTTTTCAGCTGTATATAAAAAATATTCCATCTGGTTGATTATAAGCAACATTAATTTAATACGTTGTCATAAGCTTTAATACTCAAATTTTACTATACATACTTTAAACAATAAGCTTAAAAAATCGACATTGTCTTCCGAACCACCTTAGCAGACACAAGGTACCTATAGAACTGTTCTCTTGTTTCTCAGTTTCGCCGAGATTTTCTCAAACTTATACCTGATGAACTTTTGGTAGTTATTTTAATTTTATTTAAAATGTTTTCAAACTTAATGTTGGACGCATGTTCTAAGATGGAAAAAAACCGTTAAACTTCGTGCTGAGAAGGGTTGCGCAAAACCGTCGGCGATAGTTCAATTCCCTTTGACATAAATCGTCTAGACGTTTACGTAAATCTTAAATTTTAATTGATATTATAGAAATACTCTGCAGGGCGGAATAATGCGTTTATTGATGGGTTAACTTTATAACTATTATTTGTATAAAAATTTCTGGACGATATGTCTGTAATATATTTATCTTTGTTGCTGTTGTTGTTTGGAATCATACTAATAAGTGGAAACGATTGTAATATCCGTGTTGACGATCATGTTGTTTATCATTTAATTAAGGGTCAATGGCACCGGTTTCTATCCACCATATCGTAAAGGGTCTGGGCCCATAGGCGCAATTTCAACTTTTTACTTGGGGGGGGGGGGGGCTGAATATATTTAAGGCAAGCAGACCATTGCAATATAGAATATTAAAATTGTACATCATAGGTTTTGGGGGGGGGGCTAAGGCTAAATATGGAGGGGGGCTTAGCTTCCCCCAAGCCCCCCCCCCAATTTGCGCCTATGGGTCCGGCAGTATAATATGTAAGTAGGAATTGATCATTGACGAAGAAACGATTACAAAAGTTACCACTTCAGCGATTGCAGCTGAAATGTAAATTTGGTTTTGACCCCCCCCCCCCCTCAAAAAAAAAAAAAAAATTCCAATTATTTTCAGATTCTTACCATAGACATTATTGAAGTTGAAAATTTGAGTATTTTTATTGCACTAAAAGGTGATGGCAGAAACACAAAAAAACACACATCATTGTTAAACTAATTTATTTATTACTCTAGAACTAAAACAATATGTACACAAAAAAATATCTTTTAACGATATACATAATAATGTGCAATATCATTTATTATGCAAGAAGACAATTCAGTTATATAATTAAATAATGAATTACTGCTAAAAAGCACTTTCTGCATATAGATTAATGCTCAATATGGTATGCACGTACATGTCAGTTTTAATTAATTTCAATACCTATGGAACGATAGATAATAGATTTTTTAATGAATTGTCCAGTTTTTTACTTCAGTAGTACAATTAAATAAATGGACATTGAAGTAATTGCCTTCTGTAAGACTAAGAATATTGTACTAGATAACACAATAAACTTTTTACTTTTTTGTAACTAAACCGACCTGATGTAACCGATCATTAATTAGTTCATTTAGTAATTTAGTATGTATAACATTTGATAAAGTTGACTAGAAAAAAAAAAGCTAATTATTGTTGCAATTCAATTAACGTAAGAAAAATAAAAAAAAAAATAAATGTTTACGTTCTTATAGAGATACGAGTCAATCGGTTATGGGATTACGTTCAGATAACTTGGAACGCTTTTGAAACTAATTCGATTTTAATTAACATTTTTACTGTACAATTTGTTATTGTTTCTCAAAAATCAGAAAAATAAATCACGTATTCTGATATAATGTCGATGGGAAATACTTTATTTGAACATATTTTCTCAATTTACCACCACATGAAATTAAGCTGAAAAGAATACTATAGTAATGCTCTTACGAAACTTAAATATTTCAGAAAGTCAATGTAATAGGACCAGGTTATTTATAAATTAGTTTTGAAACAAAAATATTATTAAAGCTAATAAAACAACTGCGGGAAATTCGGGGAAAAATGTGCACATTCGAAGAATATTAGATTAGAGTCTAACTAGACATTAGACAAATGTCAACAGTCAACTTGACTTAACTATGTAAAGATATACAATTCCCGTTAGACCAACATTTTATATGACAGCTCACAAGGTTCAGTGTCAAACACTCAAATATTTGAGTATGTCAGTTACTTGGTGTATATTTACGAACACTAGTTTTTATGCAAGAAATGGTGTATGACGCGTTTTAGAGAATAAAAATAAAAATCCGTTTAAAAATGCTTTTACCTCGCAAAAAATTCTCGTCACTGTCAATATAGTGTGAAAAAAAACACTAAGTAATACAGAAAATCAGCATATCGATTTCGATGGATAAACCGTTTTCTTGGACATTTTAGACGACTTGAATGATTAAAACATAAATTGATCTGAAATCCCTGATTGCATTAAATTCTTTTTTTATTCAAACGAATACCTATATTATATTTGAAAAAATGAACCCGTGCTAAGCTCGGTCACCCGGAGTGGCGGCCGGCACTGATTATTTGTGAACATTTTAATATTTACAATGATTTTCTAGGTAATAACAAACTATTTGGTTGACAAATTTGCTATTATTTTCACATTTTTAATGAAATTTATGTTGTGTGTATTTTGGAAAGTGAATGAAATGTTTAAAAATAAACTCATTGCCTCAATAAAGTATCTGTAGTTAATCTCTGAATAAGACATACAATAATTCATTAGCATAATAAAGTGATTTTTTACATTACTTATACAATTTAAAAATCATTATTCATTTTAAAACTAATGCAAAACATCCATCGCTTTGCACAAAATGTATAGGTTATAGTCATCGTGTTTATTAGATTGTTCAGATGATAAAATATTAATATAAGTAAAACGGGCTTAACAAAACGAGATGTTTATAAATTATATTACAATCTAGGTATTTTTGGAAATTAATATAATTATTTTATAACCATAGTGTGTTGTTGGACGTTAGTTATTACTTATTACCATACGGGAATTGTGTTTGAAATTTGAATGACTAAAATATATTACTCAAGTTCAAGTAAACTAAGATTGTTTACAGAAGACCATTCAAATAAGTAGAATTTTATTAATAATCATATACATATAATATAACTTGAAAATCTTAAAAGGATTCTATTCCATAAATAATAAAATATGTAAATCGTATACGTTGCAAGACAAACAATGAAAGTTATGTAAACTTATGATACATATAGAACGTTATACAATTTCAAAGTATATTACTTTATTAGTATAAAAATATAATAATAATTTATGAAGAATCAGATTTAAATTTAAAGTATTCTCTAAAATGGAAAAAATGTGTTTTGTCAAGAAGCACACTGCACCAAAGACCTATAATACCTATTACCTATATTAATATTATGGTCTATTTCATTCAAACTTTGATTGAAATATATAAATAATAATATGGAATGACATTAAATGTAAGAGCTTTTATAAGTTCTTCAATATGTGTATGAACATGTATTATATAAGTTATCAAAACGAACTTTTCAAAGTTTTACTTCTTAAGAACAAGTAAAACTATTATTTGTAAAATATTATAGTGTGTAGACTGTAGTCTGTAGGTATCAAATACCAAATTCATTGGATATATGGATTTACTTAATTATACTACTATTGTTTCTCCACTTTAGTCACATGGTAAGTTGCAAAAATGTAAACAAAAAACGTATACATTTTTAGTTTGGATTCGAATAAAGTAGGTATAATTTAAACAGTATAATAACATCAAAAGGTTCTGAATATTGTTATATTGTTTACTCAACGTGTGCACGAAAGTTGCAAAAATTTACACAAAAAACGTAGGTACACATTTTTAGTTTAGAGTCGAATAAAGTATAGAGGTATAATTTAAACAATATAATAATGTTGCAAGGTTCTGAATATAGTTATATAGTTTACTCAATATGACCATGTAAGTATATAGATGCCTATGTTGGTACATCTACTATATGCATGGGATGCTATCTATTTATTATTCGAATGTTCGCTGCTTTTCATTGCTATTCGTACGGGATCGGATGATTTTCTGAACCATCGAGTTTAAGATGAAGTTATTACAGATCGTCTATATACAATAGATTTATTTTTATTGCTTGCGCATAATAATAATACAGGTATATATATTGTATATGCATATATATATATTATAAAGGTACGTTTTTCGATAAGTTTATTTTTTTATCACATACGATTCGAACATAATAATGAATAAAATAATACATTTACAATATAGTAGTAGGTATATATTCCAGTGTATGTTCAAATATTACATAATACAAATGCGTAAAAGCAATATCGACAATTGTCGAGTACCTACGCTACACGTGTATATTAAAATCCCATATAATAAAAGAATATTATTTTATGCGTTTTTAAGTGGTCTACATCAAAAATAACAACAATATTGTCATGCTTGTACTTAAATATAGTTCAGTTGGATTTGTTCAATACTACTTTTAACTGGGAATAAACTGGGAATACAATATCTAGTATTATGTTAAACGGTTAAATAAAGTTATCTGCTGCTCAAATTTTAGTGAAGTAAGAACTTCTTAAAAATACTTTTACTACAGACTCCTATACTTAATTTGAAAATTATACATGGGATTTTCAACTATATTTCGAAGTCAAAGTCAGCAAAGTAACGCCACTGCTTTCCATTAATATAAGACAAATAAGGAATATGAACCTGATACTAACCTGCCTAATACGTACACGGCCCGCGGCCTAGAACTTACACAGCATTTAACAAATAATTTGCATGAAGTAAAGCTCATATATAAATTTGAATGAAAATAATTTAAATGCTACATTGTCCTCAAGAAAAAATTTCCATTATTTATCGTCTAAAATGTACACTATAAAATATATAAGTAACTACCTAACTTTTTATAATTTATATTTAGTATATTATTTTACCTATATACTTTCACTGACCCCGAAGCATTATTTTCTGGAACCGGAATCATATATTTTGTTTTCATGTCACGGTTCTGTACCGGTAAATGCTTTTTTCTAGAACTTTAACCGGAACCAGTGGGTACCGGTAAAATCAAAAGGTCTCTGCTATTATAAGAAGGTACTTATAAATTATAAAAAGTGGGTAAGTGGATGTCGCTCTGTTGTACAGTATAGGTATTTTGTTCAATGATATAATATCGTTGTATACGAAAAACGATTCTGAGCGGAAATAGTTTGTCAGTCTAGGATATTTTATCTTATATTTATATTGTTATTACGTATTATTAATACGGTAACCGGTAAGTTGAATTAATATTATAAGAATTTATAATATTATAAATGCTTATTCTTGGTTATTTAGGATATAATTTCGTCCAAATCTTAACTTAAAATAACTATGAAAAAAAAGTGTTTAAGTATATTTGTTTGATTTCTTGGTTACAGAATTAACTACTTAATAAATACTTACGTGCAACTTTGTTTTAAATTTTCAATCTTTAGCTATTCAATTTGAACATTTTACACATTTTTTACAACAGAATAATTTTTTACCTTTCAATTTAATAAATTAAGTCAACATTTGAACTTTAAAAATCTCATAATAAAAAATTATGTATTTATATTTTTGATATTTTTAAGTAATATTATAACAATGTGTAAGGAGCCTTGTATTAAATTTTTAAGCATTTTAACCCAACGGATACAATTTTATTGACATTTATAGAAAAAAAAAATAAAAAAATTGAAAATTAAAATTGTCCGTAAACAACTCCAAACGAGTCAAAATATTTAGAACATTTTATAATGTTTGGAAAATGATAAAATAAACATATGGTGTAAATTTCAAGTGTCTATGGTTATTCGTTTTTGAATTACAACAAAAAATTGAAATCGGTACAGGATAATTGAGTGAAAGTATAATGTTGTATAAATATATTCTATACATCAAACGCTCATAACAATTTAATTTGACTTCCCAGAAGGGTTTTTTTTTTGATAAAGGTAGACCAAATTATTAGGAATCTTGTATTACCTATTAAAATCTTAAATTTTAAAATTAACATTTTTATGAAATTTTAACTTGAAATAATGTGCACATTTTCGTGTTTTCACGTATCTTGTCAAAATTCGTACTTAATATAAAAAAAATTAAAATATATGACTAATCATTTACGTTTCTTTATTTTGAGGTCCAAGGATTTTAGATGTAGTTTTTCTAGTATATATTGTTCTCTTCTCATATTGTGCATTCAGTATTATTTATGTTATTATATAAATTCTAGTTATGTATTTTTAAATTTGTAATAATTAGAAATATGGCCAAAGGTGGTTTTAAGATAATATAGTAGTTATAATAAACACATTGAAGACATATTCATTAAGATTTGTAAATAACTATTTGTATATAACGCAACTATTACCCTTTAATAATAATTATATAATTATTAATTACAATCATTATAAATTAAATTAAAATTTTACAGTTAAATATTAAAACCATACACCTATTTCTATAATTAATTCATTCTAAATTATTTGAAGTTATATTCAGTCGTTTTAAACTTATTATTATGGACACTAATAAGTTATTTTACCATACTTTTCTACGTTTCTTACGTATTACATTATTATTATTTATCTTACTTTGAACTTTGATGTGTTATGTGTGTTAGAAAGTTTTAAAATAACCAGCCTGAGTGAGGTAACAAAAAATTGGACTCACGACAGTCATGTAGCTAAATTGCCTATATATATTGCCGTGAGAAGAAAATTCATTCCCATCATATTAAAATATACAGAGATAAATTCCCTACACGAGATAAAAGTACAAAACTATATAATATTACTTTATATCCTTCAAGACATACTAGAATATAGTGTAAAAACATATAAAGGGACGTAATAATATGTTATATAAGCTTTTTTTCTTGGAAATTATTATTGAATTATATATTGAGGTATATTCTAGACACCTACGCTTTATACAAATTTAGTTAACGAATAAAGTAGGAAATATATATATATATATATATCTAATATATAAAATTCTAGTGTCACAATGTTAGTTACCATTCCTCTCCGAAACGTCTTGATCGATTTTTATGAAATTTTATATGCATATTCAGTAGGTCTGAGAATCGGCTACTATCTATTTTTGATACCCCTAAGTGATAAGGGTTGTCCAGAAAAAAATAAAAATAATATTATTACTAAAATAAAAATAGTGTATAATAATATATTGGTTCCTATTGGTTAATCGGGAATGTTTGTTGATTTGTGTTATTATTTTTTGTCAATATATATTATATACGGGGTGATTCAAAATGTATCTTACAATAATTAGTATAGTAATAGTTTATTATTGTAACAAAAATTTTGAATCACCCTGTTTACCAATAAATTAATGTTTGTGTGTAGATTAGACCTCTGGGAAGTAGATGGGCTAATTGTCGAGAAAAAAATAAAATAATAATAGCGCATTATAATATATTGGTCGCTATTGGTTAATCGGGCATGTTTGTTATTGATTTGTATTATTATTTCTTGTCAATGTATATATAATATATATATACATATAAATGAATGTTTGTGGGTGGATTAGACCTCTGGGAAGAAGATGGACTAATTTAAAAAGGGTTAAATTTGGTTTTTTTTTCCTCATCGGATATTAGTACGGTTATGTCAGGTTAGGATTTTGTATTAATTGATTATATTAGTAAAAAAAAAAGTAAAAACAACAAACTTGGTATAACTTTGATACTTTAGAGTTAAATCATACACTTATGTACAAACAGCACTAGCACGGGGCCGTGATCTACCGCAAGTAGATTGCCTACCTGATAATATACTGCTGCGAATCAGAATTTTTATTCCGGGCAACAGAAAAGTTCAGATAAATCTAGAATATCATACACCTGAACAAAGTTTGAGTCATATTCAATTTGTACATTTAACGGGTAACGAAGTGCGCGGGATCAGCTAGTATATATATATATGTATATAGGTATACTCACAAAGTAACAAATATGCTGTAATACGATTCTGATACATAATATAACTCTGTAATTAAATTAATGATGAAATTGAATTTATATATAATACAACGACTATAATATTTGAACAGAGAAAGTCAGTATGAAACGATTTCTGGAAAATCGATCAATTGAATCAATTCATTGGAGATTCGAAAAATTTGTTCCACTAAAATGTTTTATATTAATTAGGTAGTAATATAAAACATTTTAGTGGAACAAATTTTTTTAATTAGGTACCTAGTAATAAATTTAAATAACTACTGCAGCTAATAAATAATTAAAGCAAGCTTATAAAAAAACTTATTTAACACTTTTTTTTTATTCGTTAATGCAGTTGCAGTATACCTATATAAAATAAGTTCATTTTATATAATTTTAAGTTATTTAAATTTACCAAAACTCTGCCAGACATTCAATCCGGCAACTATATGAGCGTTTAATAAAATATAAAAGCAAATTAGGAACGTAAACACAACTATGCGGTCCATGGGTGCTATTTCATATGATTTTTCATGTCATAATAATATATTAATATATGTTAAACCAACTGAATAAACAGGGTTTGTCCTTGTGATTTTTTTTTGTGGCAAATCTTACAGACGCTATATAGGTGTATTTTGGTTTGAGTGTATTTCATGTTTAGTGTACAGTTTTAGTGTACATCAGTTCACGGAAAAATCATTGCCAGTGTACCTAGCTTAGTGATATAATTCCACCTAGATGGGCAACCGGAAGATGAGGATTGGATTTAGCTCTTAGTATATTTTTTTAACGTGGTTTAAACTCTTGCTCTTTAAACTTTTTTGATATTTCTAAAAATAATCTCCGAGATTTTCATCAAAATCAATAAAGTAGTTTTTAAATATATAAAATATACAAACATAAATTTAGTTTTAAAATATAGACATAGTTTTATAATAACACAAACACATATCCTTTAATCGAAGCCATGTAAAAGCGACGATGTTATGCATGCTTGTACCTGATCTGCCCGAGTAACCAATGACAACCGTTCTAATAAAAAAAAGTTTCAATTTCCACCGTGAATCTCGAAATCCTCATTTGACGTCCTCTTTAACATACGATTTTTAGAAAACCCTTTCTTAGTGGGTATCTACATCATAAAAATAAACCACTAACTAAATGTCATACTTATAGGTTTGGCGGTTCCGGCTGGGCGATGATGAATCAGTCAGTCAGTCAAGACAAGTTCTTTTATTTTATATATTTGAGTATTATTGACGTAATCGTTTTACTTAAATAGTGGTATTTTTTTTTTTTTAGATAAAAGCATAATCTATGTATGGTCCAATTTATTATACTTATGTAGTAAAAATTAATAGCTTGTAACAATTATGAAAATAAATATTATGTTTCATGACACCTATGTAAAAGTGTTAATTGTAAATTTAAGGAACTCTACATTATGTACGATACGTTGCTGACCGATAAAAAAATATTATATTAAATACTTAATACTGAACGAAAAGTTAACTTTCACACATTTGACTTTCATATTTCATCACTACATGCGTTCACAATAACAAAAATACAAAATAAGTAATAATATTTTTATTTTAGTGATACTACTGATATAGTGATATATAATTTTGACACTAATACAGGGCACATATTATCATGTATCCCGATTTCTGGTCACCAAGTATCATTGTATCAACAAAATATATCTGAACACGCCCCTGGATTCGTTTAAGATACACATTTTGTAACGGAGCAGCCGTCACCACATAAAACGGTCCTTTTCAGGACCACCAATCAGCGAACAGTATAACAGTACAAACCTCGGAAACCAATATTAGGGAACAATAATAAAGCCCCAAATAATGACCCACAGAAAACAATAAGGATTGTATATTAGGGGAGAGTAAGGCGAATTCAACGACACCCTCCTCCACGTCAATAACCCCAAAACAGAGCTAATTATAGAACTTGCCGTACCACCTGAAAACACAACTATACACGGCGGCAGCAGATGGTTTACTAGTCGGTACCGGAAACTACCGGACGATTTAGCACGCTCGATAGTCTTCAATAATCCTTCAAACAGTTCAAAGTTCAAACCTACACACACCGAGCTACAAAAGGAATCAAGACATACCAAGATCTCATCGGCACAGCGGCGAAAACACTCGTTATACGGGGCGGCAGTTGTAAACCTCTTGTACAACTACCAGCGGCTTTAAACGAGGTTTTTATACGCTTACGGTCGATCTACCGTCGCGGCCCAATAAGAAAAGGTTCTTTTCAGAACCATCAACCTAATCTCCCCACACCCTGGTGTGCCTGCTTGGGTATTCACTGTGAGATTATTTTCAACTTGAACACGACTTGCAAAAGACCGTGGGAAAGTGGTTCTAACTCATCCAAATTTCTTATTATATAATTATCAATAATATTAATTAACGTCCTAATATTTATAGTTCTCGGTCGCGCCTCTGCGGGCCCGATACCACCCGTCGCGGTCTGCTTCTTCAAGCTAAGCTAACCGAAAGGCCCGGATTCAGATTTTCCCATATACATTAATGTACTTATCCATATTAAATAATAAACGAACGTGATTGTACAGAAAAAACAACAAGTGTATCACGAGTGTATCACTATCACGGGACGTCGGAAATCGACGGACTGCATCAATATACTACATAGCTATATTTATGTCTCTGGTTTACTTACATACAATTGCGCAGAAACTATTCTTCGGAAGTGGAGTTGAGGCCAAAAATGTTTAGAGCAAAACCACGATTATCGCCACGCATACCTAAAAATGGAAAACCTTTTAAAATATATATTTTTAATGTTTTGACAATTGTGTATGTGTGTACGTAGGTATGTCATAAGTATAGGTACTTTAGTACAAAATAAATTGGTAATAATTTCATTGAAATTTGAAACAACATTTTAATTAGGTAGGTAGGCACAGACGTATAGGTAGGTATAACTCAATTGCAAAAAAGTTAGGAACTTTTATATAGTTTTATGTTGAAAATTTAAAATAATATAATTAACTAAGATTATATAATATATTAGTTTGCAATTATTAACAAAATAATTAAATTAATGAGTAATGAGTTATAACCAAAGAAGTGATTTTAAACTTGTAATTATATTAAAATAAATTAACAATAACAACGAACAACTTGTATATAATGTGTATAATAATATAACAATTGTAATATATTCTATGATAGCACATTAGCACACAAGAAAGTGAAAAGAAACTTCTAGAATTCCTTAATCAAGAGTGGCACTGGTCATTGGTGGAATTTCTAATTTCTCAATGATTTTATATTCTAAAATATTTTATAATAATAACATAATGTATATGAAATGTAATAAAGTTAAATATGAATGTTATTTTGCCAAAATATTACCTTATAATAAGCCATGGAATTATAATTCCAATCATTTCCAAACTATCATTAAGTGAAAGTGAAGATTACCTACTTTACTATCTAATTTGTATATCTATAGGTAGGTAAGCTAAATAATTTTAGTTAGTTATACTCTAAAATATATTCATAACATTTATTATAGTTTTTTAAACTGTTTTTGTCAACGATAAAATAGGTAACTGATTTTATGAAATTATGAGCGTAGGTAGGTACCTATAATTTTAGGATTTTACACTATTTTCGTTTGAAATACCACAAAATACAATTTATGTGTTTATGGTTAATATTTCAAAATTAAAAATATATAATTTTGTATCAATTTGAAGTAGATAATTTGTTCTCGACATGTATTACCTAGGTATCAAATTTGTCAGAGAACCCTGGATTTTATATAGGTACCTACCTACCTAAAAATAACATAATATATTATGTAACATTAGATATTGGTTATAAGTTACCGTAATAATAACCGTGTTAACTTGAAAAAAATGCTGAACTCAAATAAAGTACATACCAACATGGCAACATTATGTCTTGTCTTCTATGAGTTCTGAGTAGTGAGCTCTGACAGTACCTAACTCAAAGTAAAGTCAAGTGTAACATAGAGCAGTGGAGCCATGGAGGCCTGAGCAAAGTGCAAACGAATGCAATCGTCTTTGTCTTATTAATAATTTTTATTCTATTTCACAGAGTATTTTTGTACCTAGAGAAGTCGTAAGTCGTAACGTCGTCGTCGTTGTCGTCGTCGTTGACGGTTGTGCGTGCCATGCACTACGATAATATTATTATATCAAAATCGTCCGTCTGGTCACACTGGGAACCGGTCCGGTGCAAAACGTTTCGTTGGCCGATTGGCGATTTCACCACAAGCGAATGTCGCGGGCTGTGTGATAAATGATAATGTCAAATGTGTGTTTGTTTTTGTTTTGTTTTCCAACACTTGAGTTTGAATTTCTGACCGAAAATCGCTCGTTTTCTAGGTAGGTTGTTACACAGTTTTTACTGCATTTCTGGCGTCTAGACCTTACCTCTGTCGGTGGGCTGTGGACATGCAGAGTTGTGGTTGTCGTAGTAATAGCAGTAGTACTGGTAAGTAGGATTTGATTGAATAAAATAACAAATGTTCCTTTTAGTTAATCATTGTCTGGTAATGCGATTGTGTTATGTGACAGGCCAGAAAACCTGTTCACCGACCAGCTACCTATGACCAACATTGAAACTGCCACCACGATGGACAAGGTTGTGACACAAATCAAAACTCGGTTTAAGGTAAGCACCATTGCTCCCTCTCACTGTTATGGCAACAAAATTCTATAATTACGCCGATTGCCAGTCTTCGATGTACGCTTCAAGATAGACCTTGTGGCAGTGTAGCACCTACTAATATTTGTATTTAAGGTAGGTAGGTGTATAGAAAATCACCGTGATAGCATACTGAATAGGCCATGTATAGGTGACTATAAGGTATTGGTAAAGTTAAACACATAGGTAACACCGTTACACTTAATTTATTAATTACTACTTAATTGATATTTAATTGTTGTACCTATTCGTCTAATATTAGTGCATATGAACAATAAAGTAAATAACTATGATATCTAATGCGGCCAAACAACTTGTGCAATTTTTTGTCCGTTTGTAAACTATACAAGACTCGAGAAGTACATAACTGTCTAATAATTCAGCTTATCAATTTAAATCAAGTGTTAGTGTGATTGAATGTGTATTGTAAATTGTTTTTTATCCAATTCTATAGCAACCATGAAAGCAGATTTATTATTGACAGCGTTCGCTACATTGCAATATTGGTAAGCCGGCATGTAGATTATTACTGTATACCGTGGTTTTATTTTCATTTAAAGTATTAATCTCATTTTTTTGTAACAATTAATAAATTCAACTTCATAAAATCTATTTCTCAGAGTTAAACCATATTATGCTATACTAATATAATGTTATCTAACTAAAATTCCTTTGCATGATGTAATCATTTTAGTGGTCCTCGACATTTATATTCATACATTTTTATATACATATATTATATATAAAACTGGTGCTCTTACCCACTTTTCTTTTCAATACTTACTCCCAACTTGCATTAAATTTCCTTTTTTTTTTTTGTACCCGGTATATATTGATTAATATTATTATAATCCTTAATGCAAAATTATGCCTAATAAATATTTCTTTTTATTTTCAGAATGATGAACATAACTTGAATGAGATACCTAATGTATTCATCAACTGTATAAAAACCAACTACTACCATGAAAATAAGAAAAAATCGTCATAACTGTTATTGAAATTTTATTTAGGATATCAAATTTATAAGTTATAACACATTGTTTTATTTTGTTTTTTAATATTAGATTGTATACCTAATAATGATAATTATTATTTCCAAGTAGATAATTTTAAAGTGGGTTAAAGCAAGCAATTAATTAGAACCATACTATTATCAATAGAACTCTATACTGCCATTACCTTGTTAAAAGATTTTATATTCATAATTTGAAATTTGAAGTTAATTTGACCTCGTACCTTTGTATATTTTATTCTAAAATTAAGCTGAATTATTTACTTACAAGATGTTATCTCATTGAAATTGGATACTTACTGATTTTATAACCAGTTTGTTAAATATTTAAATATTAAGCAAGGGGTACGATTAACAAGCTTTGTTATTTTTCTAAAGTTTTATATTTTTCTTAAAAATTATAGTAGTTGACAATTGAACTTCAAGGTCTCTTTGCCACCAAATTCCCTATATAAACCAATCTCATTCTCATACCACTAAATATAGATCTTAGCTATCCAATCCATTGTATGATGCATCATCCAAACAAACATCCATCTAACTATATGTAAATATTTTTTTTTTTTACATAAATTGTTATTAGTAATTTATTGTGTTGAATAATGGTTATATATTTAGGGCCGGGCCACACATAGCGGTTGAACCGCCCAACAAATTCAGATTGTTTGATTTTAAATGCAACCGCCTAATATGCGTTCACACTTACGCGGTTCAGCCGCGGAAACTGCCGCGGTCGAAAAATCGACCGCAACATGTCGCGGTTCAACCGCTGCGGTTCAACCGCTATGTGTGGCCCGGCCCTTAATCTTGAGACTTGGCATATTTGGTATAACAAAAATGTGATATAACAATAATTACTTGTTTGTAAAATTAAGAAAGTAAATGTGAATGCTAGATTCTTTTATTCTTTTAACACTTAATATTTAATATTTTTACTAATATTCTCTATTTGAGATAAGTATTTCATTTTATTTTTCATTATCAATTAAATTAGTAATAAATGAGACTAAATTGCATTATCTTAAGTATTTAGAATATAAATTATTTGAGTTAAATTAGTTTGATAAATAATTTTATCTATTTTGTATAACTATTTTGTTATTTATTTTTACAACTTGTCCACAAATGTTAGTCTTAAAATACAGATATTTATAGTTATTAGTCCTTAATTTTCACTTCCGGATTATTTACTTATTATGAGTTTGATTTAATAAACTAAAATATGCAAGTGGTTCTTTCTAAAAACCTTTACGAACAGTATTTTGGGTACTATATTTATCAACCTAATCAATTTTATGAATATTGGATCCCCACAGCAGTAAAATTACAAAGATAAAGTGTATTATTATGTATTAATTATTTTATATTATGGTATGTTGGTAGATCCATTATAAAGTGTTTTTGTTATAAATTAAACAAATTTAGACTCAGCTATTAACACAGCAATCACAATGTGAAATAAATGTAAAATAAGTTATGTTAGTAGTTATCTAACCTATTTAATAATTATTTATTCTAAGATTACAGAGAATATATTTTATTATATTAATTATTTCACTTATTTTGTCCTTATACGTTAAAGCAGCTATTATTGTGTTTTTGATACTCATATTTAAAATGGGTATAAGTATTGAGTAACAATAATGTTATACTTAAGTTTTTACTTTAGTGATTTACTGCTTTACGCTAAATTATCAAAATGTCAATGTGAAAAAAATGTATGATACTACAGATTATAACAGGAAGGCCTGACCAATATTTTTTGTTTTAATCAATATTTTTTGAATACTGAAAAAAAAAAATTAAATCTGATATAAATCTTTTTAGAAAAATTCAAAATATTTAATTTTTGAATCTGGGTTTTAGATAAATTTTGATTGTAAAATCTTTTATTTATATCATGTAGTTTATTTTTGAAATCTCATCATTTTTGTTACCTAAGTAAAGTTGACCTAATCGTAAAAAAAACCTTAATTCAAAAGGTATAAGTTTTTTAAATATTTTATTAGCGATTTTTATATAGGTACTAGTTAAAGTAAATTTGTACATAATATATTATATGTACAATAAGTGGTCCATTTTTGTGTCTACCTTAATTATTTAGAATATTAAAAAAAAATTAATTTATATCCCTTTTTGAATCTTATTTATGACTAGAAGGTATTAAAAGGTTTATACATGTTGAACTATAAACTTATTTGTACATTTTCGTGATTTTGTACAATTTTGTCAACATTTATACTATTAACTTTATAAAAAAATATTGTGACTACATATGTATTTTTGATAATTTTTAATTGGCACCTATTTGAACAACTTTGAGGAATTGTGTTTTCAATTTGAAAGTCCGTACATTTGATTTGGTCAAAAAGTTTAAAAATGTAATACAATGATCTTCATATGTTTCATAATAACAGTTAAAAAATATTAAAGATACTTATGCACAATTTTTTTTATAAGCATTTTAAGTTTAAAATTTGACAAATTTCTTCCAAATCTCAAAAATGTGCAAAATATTTTGTGATCACTGGTCACAAATTTTTTAAATTTTCTGTTTTATAGCTAAGTATTTAAAATTTGAAACAAGGTATCTTGTTTATTTTTCATATATCTTTCATACTGTTAGGTACCAAAAAATCTAAAAAAAATACCTATAGGTACATAGTTTTTTTTTAATTTCTATTTGAAGTTCAAATTTTGGATGCAATTAGATATTTAAATGAATAATTACGATCTTAGTTATTTTGTTGTAATAAATAAATTTTTTTATAATATAGGCTGACTGACCAGCCGTTTCCTCTCAGAATCTTTTTTCGTACACAATGATATAATTATATCATTGAATTTAAATTTAACACCATCCATTACAGTGAACCACTGCTACCACTAATTGTAACCTATACTGTAGGTACAGCAGAGCGGCATCCACCTTTTTACATTTTACCTCCTAAAGTATCATCAAGTTACAATTTTCTACTAGTAACTAATATCCACCCTCAAATTTGAAAGTTTAAGTATTTTTACTGCCTCAAAAAGTGATGATGGGAGTGATGGGCACAAAAATAAAGAAAGACATCATTGTAAAATCTTAATGCTTTCATACCTCCGCTTATAATCCAAAAAGAAAACCTTGCTTAATGGGTCAGTGAAAATATATCATCATAGCTCTCAGAAATATAAAATGTATTATTATAGTTTATAATTTTATATAAGTACCTAATTAAAATTTTAATATATTTCTGTTAACTCCTACAACAAGGTAGCCAGGTAGGTATATTGTACAATTTATTTTACTAGAAAAAAATGTATATAACTACATCATAGTATCATACACAAACGTACAATACCTATATTATTTATTTGATAAATACCTAGAAAAACAACATTTATGTTAATAATTTCAATGAATTGACTAAAAAATATATGCCCATTATTGAAATACCTAAATAATTTAAATTTATAGTACTATAAATAAAAAAAAAAATGTTTATATGACAAATACAACGTGTGCAATTATTTTTCTGTACATGTCTGAAACAATTAAGAATAATTAATACATTTCAAATTTCTAATTATAAAAAACGTATAGTTATGTTTGCTGTCTCTTTTTGTCACAAACACATACCAAACATATTTTTTCCATATTTAAACTACAGGGCTAACTTTTAAAATAAGGTAAACATAGACATATTTAGGCTATTACAAAATGCAGCAATAAAGTGTAGTATAACCAGTATATTATGTTTCTTACTGTTAATTTCTATGGTTAAAATTATATTTAAAAAGGTGGGTAAGTGGCCAAGTGGGTGTCGCTCTGCTGTACAGTAGGTTACAAGTGGGTCACTGTAATAGATGGTGTTAAATTTTAATTCAATGATATAATATCATTGTATATAAAAAACAATTTTGAGCGCAGACGGTTAGTCAGTATAATATGGTATTACAAAGTATATTTGATGATATTATCGTGAATAAAGTAATTTATTTACCTATTCAAGTTAATTTTCAATCCATATAGTTATAAAAGTTGAACATTTTATACATTTTCAACTACAAAATCACTTTAGATTCTGAGCGGATCTAGAAAACGAGTGTTTATTTCTATTTATTTTTTTTTTATTCTGTATACAAAATTTTTACCAGAAGGAGTGCTTTAATTTCAACATATAGTGGCTTATATTTTAGAAAATTGGATCTAGATGGTACTTTAGAGAGGTCATTTTTCGATTTTCTCAATAGTTATTTAATGCCACTGGAAAAACCCCAGCTGTCAATTTATGAAAAACTGAATTTTAATTTCTAATGCTATGTTCAGTTTTCACCATGTAAACGAATAAAAAATTGTGACGAATTTAATAATGTATTTTTGTATTATGAAGATATATGTTATAACTTCATTTTAATTACCTGAACCTAATGTAACTAGGTAACGAAATCACATATTAAACAACCAAGAATAATGATTTTAGTTATTTTGTTGTAATTTATAATATTAATTCAACTAACCGGCTAGGTATAATAAATAATAACAAATAACAATACCTATAAAATATCCAGACTGACAAACCGTCTCCGCTCTGAATCGTTTTTCGTATATGTACAATGAGATATCGTTGAATTTAAATTTAATACGATCCATTATACAGTGACCCACTTGTAACCTACTGTACATCAGAGCGACATCCACTTATACCCGCTTTTTAAATTATAATATTAATACATTTTTATAAAAAAAATTGAGAAAAGTGTGTATTATATGACTAAAAATAATTTGCATATTTTCATGTTTTTTAATTATTTTGTCAAAATTTGAATTTAAAATACTTATAAAAAAAATTGTGCCTTTTTAATATTTTGTAGCAATATATCAGAAACCTAGTATTACATTTTCACGATTTTTGACCAAAAAAATACAATTTTATCGACATTTATATAGAACAATTTAAAAAAATTGGAAACTGAAAATGTCCTTAAACAGCTCATAGAAAACGCCAATATAAAAATTCAGTGAAAATTGTATGTATCTACGGTAATTTGTTTTAGAGTTAGGTACACCAAAAATCAAAGTCAATTTGTTCAAAAACCAATTTTGCGTCAAAATTCCCTTTTTTCTTAATTTTTTTTTGTTTTTCTCGACGCTTTTTAAAACTCCTGGAAATTTTACTGAAGTTGAAAATCGGAGAATTATTTCGGCTACTTATCGTGTACACAGACTCACAAAAAAAAATACATTATTGTAAAATCAATATATTTATCGCTCCGCTCAGAATCTAAAATACCCTTCGTATAAAGCATTAGTTAACTACTTCTTAGTAAATGTAATAGACTATGTTTATCTAATTTGAACAGTTTGGTGTTACAAAATTAAAATATAGAAAAAACTAATTTTGATATAGGTATGACATAGAAAAAAAAAGAAAATTAAGTTATTTTTTCGGATATTAGATTTTAGTATACTCTCCTCTCATTCTGGTTGACTGAAATATATTATATACGCCATTATACGTAGGACTGGGTTTTTAATACACACGAGTGTGTTAAATTCCGCCTTGTTTAAATCATCTTCATGGGAAATATCTATCCACATCTTTAAAGTCTAAATAAATATGTAATACTAAATCAAAAACTGTGCTCTCGAGAGAATAACGAGAATAACGTGGTTATTTATTTTTGTTCTTAGTCATTACCTACTCATTAGTCATTAGTATAATAGATAGGTATAGTTTTTATAAATATAAGTATATTATACTTAATTCAATATATATATATATTATATTATATTATACTATATCCAAACCCACATGAAAGACGAGTACGAATTATATGTACCTACTATACATGCATTTGATTTATAAATTGGATATAATGCTATGACTTTTTTAAAATTCAATATTCTTGTAAGAGTGCACTTAAACACTTAACGTTCACTCAGTTTTGAACACCTGTAACATAAAACTCACGCTTTTAAATATTACAAAAAATAACGAGTAGGTACCTATGAACTAGTAATTTTTCCAAATCCTATTTAGGGTACGACTACTATTATAATATTTAATCCTGATTATGTCACTATAATATACTATTTTGTGTTCGGTAAGTTTATATACCGGTGTATGTTAGCACTAGTTATACGTTTTACCTATATTTTTTTTATATGCATACCGAAAACGGTGAGTCAACTTTTGAAAATTATCCCACTTTATTCGTACAGTCGTACTCCGAAGGTCTATGAAGGGCTAAGTATGTTCGCTATGAATTCTGTCGATTACATATTATTGGACGAAAAAAATTGCGAAATAAAATCTACATTAACACCCTCGTATTAGGTCTATATCTACATTATGACTAGACGTATCAAAACGAACATTAGTCGTCGTAAAATATATTAAGTATCACGTACGGTGGTGTTGATCCCGGTCCCGTCGTGCGTCGGAGGCGTTCGCGAAAGCTAATACGAGTTATCACATGTATTATTATATCGTGTATACGCGTCGCTCCAATAACAGTAACTGTTTATTGTTATGTGTGACGTTATTGCTTTTCGTTGTTTTTTCAGCGTATCATTATCGTACGACCGCCACAAAAACACATTTAACTATACGTAATATGTACATATTATATTTCAAATAATAATATTGCTGTACCTACCTACCTACTTATATTTTATTATTTTTCCTTTTTTGTACGACGTAAAAAAAATGTACACAGTACCTATACTATAATATGGTATACTTGAGTATAATTTAATACATATAATATGTATACAATCGTTTTATAAGTATTATTTTTATTTATTATGTAGCTACATGTAATTTGAAGTTATTTCGTTTGTGTAAAGTTTGGTATACCTACTCAGACAGTTTCATATACGTGTGAGAAGGGTAATTTTACCCCACAATGTATTGGGCTTGAACTTATTTTGTGATCAGTTTTTATTTTGACATAATATTTTTCTAGTTTTTTGGACACAGTGATTATTTGTTTTATCAAAATATACGTAGGTATTTATATATTATAGCCATATTTGACTGACAAATATTGTTTAGGTAGGAAAAAAATTTATTTTTTTTTTTTGTTATTGGTTTACATTTTAATTTACCTAATTTGTTAAATATGATTTTTCGTTCTATAAAAATATACACAAAAAGAATTATCTATTGAACAAAATACAAAAAACATACCTACCTTATAGTAGGTACCTATTACCTTATTATTTTTATATGGAAGTATACATATGAATCCGAGCCCTATTCACGTTACACTTATCCGAAATGAATATAAAGTATAAACGCGTTTCTCAACCAGCTTTTCTTATACATACACTGACAAACACACACACGCGTATATTTATTTAATTGTTGTAGCCGATTGTTGAGTCGTATATCTAACGATAAAAATCTGCTCACGCCTATGACTGTGATATATACATTGTACAGAATTATATACATTATACCTACATTTTATTCGTAAATATTTGTGTATATTTTATTATTGTGCCGTCGCGGTCTCCGGACCGTAAAACGCGCGCGAGAATCAGGCGGCGGCGGACTCCGTTCAGTCCGCAGTCCGACGGCGAGCGTGTTGGTCGCCGCGTCCGCGAAAAGTCACCGCCTGCGATCGTCTTCCGAATGACAAACGCACCACGAGTCGTGTCGTGTACCTAATATATTATTCCACTGAACCACGCCATCAGGTCAGGTGTTTCGCGTGTACCGCCAACGTATATTTTATTTTCATTATTATTATTACAAATCGCGTGAATTGCTAGATCAGTATAAATATATATAATATCATATTGGCCCAGTCACATCTTCATTTTTGTGCTAATGATCAGTATCGATATATTATGCAATAATATACAATAGGTGTTATATATTGCTTAAAATACATGCGGTACATTTAACGTATAGTGTAATCGATTTCGGTTTTTCGTTTTTTATCGTCCCAAATGTCGTACGATGACGTACTACAACAATTTCGGTAGTGGCGGCGTGCACAAATCCGCCGTCAAACACAACGGAGACGTGATCGCTTGTCACAAATGTGGCGGATATAAGGTATTTACGGATAATATTAAACATATTTGTAGGTCTATACATAATATAATATTGTTATTGTAAATACTTTAAAGAATAAAATAAAATACACTCGAGTTTCGTGTAGTTCGTTATTGATGCAATTGTTGTTGCGGGTGTTTTGGTGATGCGACCGACGCCGCGGATACTAATTAGTAATTACAAAGTTTTGATAGGTAATGTAATGATGATAAATAAAAAATAAGTTTCTTCAAAAATATGGGTTTGAACTGTAGGACCTCCCTTCACCCCACTTTTTGAGGAGGTAAAACATGTTAAATCGTTTTCAGGTGTTTAGAACCTTTTTCTACTTTGAAAACTTTGCAGCAGTTACCCATTAGGTTTTTCCGTATAAATTATATTTGGTCGTATACCTCGCAAAGTTTACAAACTTAGTTAATGGTATTAAACATTTCCAAACTTTTCGAATGACTGTTATGTTTAAATATAGCTGGTATATTATATGAAGCATTGAAGCCTCTATGCAAATGTGCAATAACTATACATTCGTATTCGTTGTTATAAGTATATGTATTGTGTTTAAAATGTCACCTTTAAGTTTTTCACTTGTGGAAATTACTCTAATCTATATATTCATATACATCCAGCTAGAGTTGTAACTTATTATATTATAACATAAAATATCACGATCTAATTAGTGGCATTTTCCATTAAGATGTAATCTTGTAAACTTCATAAACATCCAAATGCAAATGTTTAGAATTTTGTCTCATTATTTTTAACAAATAACGGGTATTTTAATAGTAATTGATTGCATATTATATATAGATCTTGTTGTAAATATTTAAAAACATGAATGGGTCCGGAATTACTGCTTTTGACGTATAACTATTTTGCCATTACAACATAAGTCTATTTAGTACACAAATACAAGTCAGTGCAAGTTTAACATGAGCTAAATTATTGTGAATTATGAATAATAAAATATATTGGAAGTAAAAATAAATCTAAATTGATATCTTACTGTAATAGTATTTGTTTAATATTTGATTACAATATACAGAGCTAACATATTGGATTTAAAATACTGGACATCCCACTATGTTTGTCCTCGTCAAACATTTTTTTTTTTTATTAAATCTAAAGTTTTTCAATTTTTAACGGAATTACGCCACATTTAAAAAAAAAAATGTTGTAAATAACTCAAATAATAATAAATATATCAGCAGTAAAATTAGGTATCTATATTATACAAAATAAATTGTTGGTAAAAGTTTTTTTCAAAATTAACACAGTTTATAACCATATGAGTTATTATAAATTAAAATGAATACCTATAGTTCAACTTTTACAATTTTTAACTCCACGAGGCTATACATTTGGCCTTTTAAAATGTTAATATAATTTTTAAAGAAAATGTATGTTTTCATATTTTACTACATTAATAATTCGTTATAATCAGTATTAAAAATATATGAATTAAAAAAGTCAATATTAACAGCATTATAGCACGATGTGATTGGATATTGTCTGTAATTAGTTTTCAGAAATAATAATTACAAAATTATCTTGAAATGTGTTTTTTTTTACTATTATTTATTTTTTAATAATTTTCATTAGAACTTATGTATTAAAGCATTTATTTAATGTGATTTACATAAAATACTAAAACTATATTATAATAATATTTCAAACGTTAAGTTTATTGCTACAATTTTGTTTCGCTGATTATGAAATGAGTATTGAAATCTGTGTTTATTTTCAAATCGTTATACCTACCTAGAATTACAGTTTATTTAGTTTAGTCGTTCAATAACTACTACTACCATACTACTTAAAATAAGTTATTAAATGGGCATATTACTTATTGTAATAATAAGGTCGGCCAATTTGTTTACAATAAAAATAATTATTTTGTGTGGTTCAGCATTTTATACTTTTAACTTAATCATAGTATAATATGTAGTATATCTTATATATATAAAAATCTAGTGTCACGTGTTTTTCCGGGATAAACTCCGAAACTACTGGACCGATCTTGATGACATTTTTACACTGTGTGTAATTTGGTCCAACTTAAAAGGTAGAGGACCAACCCCTGGAGGTGTTCAAACTTGAATTTTGAGATTTCAGATGGAAATTTTTGTTTTTAAATTGTTGCCATGAGTGACGTCGTATAAAATGATTCGCTCTAGAAATTTAAATCCAGAATTATAGTGAATTTTAATTCGTAACTTGGTATAACTTTGATACTTTAGAGTTAAATCATACACTTATGCACAAACAGCACGGGGTCCGCAATCTATCGCAGGTAGATTGCCTACTTGATAATGTACTGCTGCGAATTAGAATTTTTATTCGGGGCAACGGAAAAGTAAAGATACATTTTGAACACCATACTCCGAATATTAAATAGCGAATTGAACAAAGTTTGAGTCATATAGAGTTGATACATTTAACTGGCAACGAAGTGCACGAGATCAGCTAGTATATTTTATATTATATGATGCTGTGTATAGGTACTTCACGGTCAGTGGCTTTAGTTGTAACGGCGTGTTTACGAAACTTGTAGTACCTACAATTAACGCAATATAACTACGACTTATATATTATTCAAATAAATAAAAATTAAAAAAATTAATTAATCGTAAGATGAATTTCGACAAAAAATGTATTACACTATATATTCATACCATGCATCGCCGATCTGTAAAGAGTTAAGTACATATAAAGTTTCGCAATATTACTTAGACAAAGCTTGTTAATTAAAACTCAAATGACTACAAAAAGTAGAAGTGAATATTATTTGGCCAAAGTCACGTTTTCAGGCTTAAACTTTCGATCCGTCTACAGTCTACATGTATTTTCATTGCTGTCTCATTGCCTTTATTATAGAGACCCGTTTTCTGGTAATTTATAGTTTTTCTGTTCTCATTTTGGATTTCTAATTTTACATATTTAATGTTGTGTTAATTATTTGATTACGTTAACTATATTGTTTCGAAAATTGTATACGATGTATGCCAACAAAGTACTTAATGTTAGTTATTATTTTCAATAGATTTACTTAAACTGTACATTATCTAATTTTACGACCAGAAAAATCGATGAACAAGTTTCAACATATTATTAGGTATATATTATAGTTAATGCTCATATTATACTATATGTCTATATGATCTTTTAAACATAATTTTAAATGGTAATTTAAATAAATACCTACGCTTCATATTCACCTGTTGATTATCCAGTCTCCTACGTTACAAATTAAAAAATTTAAGAATCGTGTAATTTTTTTTTTCGATAAAAATTTGATCTAATTATAAAAAATCAAAACAGGTTTTTTGCAATAATTACACTAGTCTCGTGTACTCATGTAGATTTTATAGGTTTTTGATATTCACATTATTTTCACCTTACAACAATGTATATGTACACTGAAACAGCGAAATTATTTATAATTAATTTCCAATTTTGCATCTTATTATATACAAATTGCTGCTCTTTAAATTTGAATGATTTGATCGAATCGTTCAAAAATATTGTATAAAAACGTTTCAGATTTTTTTTTTCACTCGTACCTTAATTAATTTTCCAACTGTCGGACATTGTTAAGAGTCTCAGGACCCAGGTGGTCGCCAATTCGTTATTCACCGTTCACCGTGACGTTTTAGCTATACTAGGTACGCCTATACTTGATTTCGACGTGAAGCGTCCGTGTCTGTGTGACTTGTTGGTACTTACCGACAATTATGACAACCATTTGAACCCCATTGTATCAATTACTATGTATCGGCGTATATAACTTTTGACACGGTAACGGTACAAAATAATTATTGTCGAACGGACGTCGAATAAAATGAATGATTGTCTACCGAACTTATTGGGTAGGTATACAATTGGTTTGGCATGGAAGTAATGTGTATTATATATATATATACACGTATATATATATTCGGTATTTCGTCGTCACGGACATCATCCCGGGAAAACGTAGTAGGTAGGTAGTTAATTATTTTTCGGTGAGTGCATGACAGGGCGTACTCGTATACACACGGTAACAAACTGCTTTTGTGACCGACAAAAATCGTTCTGTCTATTTTTTGTTTCATTTATAAATATAACGTGCAATATTGTCAATCTAATGATACGCCCATTTTTGATTTTTTTTTCATTCGGTTGATTTCAAATTGTACTAATGGTCATAATAATAATATATCGCTGTCCCTATTGTTTATTTCGCACAATACCATAAAGTCGGTTTTTTTAATGTCGTCATGTTACAACTATTATATATAGTGAAAATTTCGAATATTTTTTTCTGTTTCTGTTTAGGATGAGTGACTAACATGGAAATAAAGTATTTTTTGCCACCAATCCGTCTATAATAGAATATGTGTCTTTATAAAGACAGTTAAAACCTCATAAATACCAAGGCGGTACATATAATAACAATAATAATAACTAAACATTGTATACACAAATATTTATGTTGTAGGTATGTACTCGCGAAGCAGTGTTTCTTATTTTCTAGACGAATTTTTCCGGTTCAATGTGACACTTAAACCATTATAAACATTTATAACACTATAGTTTTTATGTTTATACCGTGCAACGTGTATCTTCCCTGCTGAAATATATATGTATATGCATGGCGAATCTCATTTTGGTAAAACACGAACACCATAAAATCAGATACATAATTACATTAAATTGTTGTAACTTTTGCAAAACCGTAGTCTATTTACACATTTAGATGTCAGTTGGACACCCATACATTATTCGTACATATTATTATTACTCACGTGATATTTTCGGATAAAAATTTCATTTCCAAAACAGCTTCACACATGAATTCACACATGTGAATTCTAGTTTTTTTTCTCCAATCCAGTTTACAGACCATATATTATAATGCATGGACGACAAAAGTCGAATTTTAATTTGGTTTTTGTGTGGGTTGAGTTTATGTGTATTAATTTAAGACTTTATTCTCAATTAATTACACCTATCCTAGGTGTCTCTCCTGTTTAGATTTCTCGGGGCGATAATTACATTTTATTAGTTTTTCCTAACACCTATAGTTTCGTCGCCGTGTCCATATAATAACCACCTGCAATTAATAAATTAAAATTAAATAGACCCTTCTCGTATTCAAATAGGCTCGTGGATTTATTTCTTCAGTTTTTTATTTTTATTTTTGTTCTACTATTAAATCTGTCTGATTTATTAGTATCGGTTTCATAATTTAGCCGGTAACTACCTTCCGTATAATTTGTATTCGACCAATTTAATATATAAACAAATCCGAAGATGATTCCTATTAATAGTAGAATTTTTTTTTTTAATTCAAACGTGTGTCGTAATATATAAATCAATTGAACACATTTACTCTTGTTCCCGATTTATTATAGCATTAACGAAACCAATCTAATTTAGAGGTGCACGTATATACATCGCTTGTGGCTATACCGCTGATATGAGTTTATTTACTCCTTGCTTTAATAGTGTCGATATTATACACGGATAAACCGCGGTACCAATATTCGACGACTGTGCATGAGTATAATAAATATGTAAAACGGGTTTGGCTGTCTCGTAAATTCTGTTCGTCGTATCGTATTATATACGCGTGTCATATTTTGAGTACATTATTTTTTGAACCATTGTTTTTCATATTTTACGTCTTATTTAACGTTAATATGCGGATTTTTCTAGAAGTGCAGATTCGTTTTTAACGCCAGACATGCGCAATATAACTGGACATATTTTTGTTAAAGATATGTTAATATTAATTGAAATTGCAATTGATCCAATACTGGAAAGTATTTTAAATTCTGTAATGAAAAAAATTGTATTATGTTCAATGAATTACTATTATACACTAAAAATGTAACTATTTTAGATCTACAAACAATTCATTATACCTTTGTAATTTAAACACGTAATCTATCAACATTCAGTTAAGTACCTCGTTCCAATCAATTTGCATTTTACTTCGTTTCAAAATACAAGGGTGGCCGTTCAGAAATTGGAAAAAAAGCGATTGTATACTAAAATAAAAAATACATCACTCTTGGTTTAAGTGAATCGTAAAAGCTATTGGCTTCGACATATTATGTTTTTTTTGTGTTGTGAACACTTTTTTAAATATGCTTCAATTCTCTCATGCAATATATAGTATTCAATTTATCGGAAATCGGATGTAATTTATACTTTATTGATATCTAACAATTCCTTTTTGTTTATGAAAACAGTTCTTTTTAAAGAAAATGGTTTACTACAATATTCATAGTACATACCTACCATATTTCCATACAATGAACTTCCATTTAACAAAATGTTCTATTTAACGATATATTTTTGAGAACAAAACCAAATCTCAATCAAATTTATTTAATTCTATTTAAGAAATTTTTCTATAGTATGATTTTTTTTTTACTTCATAATTTTGACGTTTCACTCGTTTCAGTGTATTTTCAAAAAAAAAAAAAAATTTCTTTCATGTTCAACAATTAAATAAGCTTTTATTCAGTAAAATTCGCATTTGCATATCATATCATTTTATTATTTAGAAATTATTTTTCATTAGATACCTATAATTATGAAATAATAATTATCGGTATTAAAAATTATACGCAAGTACAAATTATAAACACTCAACATAGTTATTTGAATATATTATTTATAACGTTTTTAGAATAAGCAGCGATGGTAATTAAAAACTGATTTAAGATGAGTCTCATCGACATTTTGATGAACACATATATTATGTAGGTACCTGTAGAGTGTGGACTGTTCTGTAGTGTGCATAATAATATTATTATAATATAGGCAACACAAAGAGGACGTACTGAGTCTACCCACAACTTACTATTATAATATTATAAATAGGCATTCTATAAAGTTTATAACGACTAATTACTTTGGAATGAGTGATGATGAGTGTAGCCTATACTAAATTAATCAAAATTTGAGCTGTCTTTGTCGTATAATGTGTACAATATAAATTAGTGTCTAAAAAACCTCAAACTTTAGCAGCTAATTGATATGTTCGTATTGGTTTTGTTCAAAGCCGTTACTAAAATTCGAATTAATATAAAACGGCCAAATAGGTATTTAAACAAAAATTAAATTCCAGCAGGGATGAGCATACTGTATAATGTTACATCGGTTGAATTTGAATTCGTTCCATTCTAGAGATATTATTTAACGTTATTCGTGAAAGTTATTTTACCGCAGTGTAATTTAAATATATGCGTATTTAGACTTGCTAAATATCCGACGAAACTAAATAATGTATATGACTCTGATATTACCAGTAGTAAATAAAAATGCTAATAATAGTAAATAAAAATGTATTAATATGTTTTTAAAACTTTAATATTCGTTTATAATATTAAGTAAATATATATATATATATATATATATATATATATATATATACAAGTGGATTCGCTAAGTATGCTCAATCCTATTTTTCCTTTAATAATGCATTTATTTAAATTCTGTTCTTGGAATTTTGCAATGTATAGGCAAGTGCTTGTATACAATATTTCAAAATTCTTGTAATTTTTTGTACTACTTTAGTCGGCCGTGGTGATACAACGTTGTTTTTTCAAATGAGAAACCCCCTTTTTACTGTAAATTATCTAGTGAATATATATTTTTTAATGTTGATGTACCTACTTCAAAATTCAAACAAGAAGTTTTTCAGTTATTAAAATGTTTATAGTATGAATCACCTTGGTGAATCACTCTGTGTATTTATTTAATTGCAAATTGTATTATATTATAGTGATTAAACATTTCGTAATACACTAATTAATATTTAATCCAAAATATTATTTTTTTTTTATAAAAAATTCCTTTAAGGTTAAAATAAATTGGTTTATTTTATTAAAATAGGTTTTGCTCCCTATAAATAAAAAAAATCGAGTTTTTTATTTAAAATATCTATAATACATATTTATTATTTATATAGAAAAATACTCATGCCAATCATAGTGTTCTATTACCATTGTAGTAAAATAATATAGTTAAATATTTTGTATTTAATATGTCAATGTAACGTAAGAAGACCATTCTATCATAAACGTTTTTTTAAAACTTATTGATAATTTATATATCATATAATTTCTTGGAAAATTTTTGTATTAATATAAATAAATGATAACTTTGCTCGCAGGATAACAATTTTTGAGTGCCTATAATATGTAACATAATATAATATATAATTTATTGATTGTTTGGGTACCTATGTGTAATCTTTAAAAAGATAATTTCTTGATCGGATGTAATACAATATGAGATACCTCTGGGGTTAGCTCTTAAAATATTTAATAGCCAAACAAAATGTTATCCAGTTCAAACATGGTTTCTACCGCAATTATTTATATACATTTCCCACATAGGGTTGTTCACTTTTATTTTTGTTTTTTCATGGTCACTTTGTTTATACAACCAATACATACATAAGCAGACCTCAGATTTGAAGCTACCTACCTTATAATATATTATACAGCCGTACAATTCGATTTTAATCTCTTTTGGCTATAAAAGAACTAACTAAAATTATATAATATTAACAAATTTTTTGGGATGGTGAAAATTTTCAAATGGTTTTACTACAAATTTGTGTATGCATAGACCAGCTGGTGGCAGATCGCATATTATAATTTTTCCTAACACCTTTTTAAGTAACCATACTTTTTTTTATTAAAATCTTGATTATTTTTTAATATTTCGTTCGCTGTGAGCTACATAATCATTGTTTGTATAATATACAATGTTTTTTAAAGGCACCCGCCCCAATGGTCCACGCAAAATATAATATTTCTCATTTTTGTTTTTTTTTTTTTAATAAAAAAAAAAATTCATTTAAAAACAAATAACTCCCTCATCCCTCGCCCACCTACTTGTACGCCTGCGGCCGATATGGTTATGGCGATGATGATGTATATGCGTATATTGTTTAATATTTTATCTTAAGTGAAACAATAAACGCAGATAAATTGTTTTTTTTTTTTTGGCGATATACAATGTAACGAGGTGTGCGCACAAAATCCCACAGCAGAATTTCAAAAATAATACACTTAGGAATAGTATTTGATATTTTGCACAAAATAATATTATATTGTATAGGAACTATGTATATAGGTATATAATATATACAATATGATGCGAGGACCGGAGCAATAAATCAAATACCTACTCGGAACAATCTAAAAGCGCCACGCGCGCAAATGAAATATTGCCCTAGGGAATTTTTATGCATTTCGAATTGGGTTTGGGAGCAATTAAAACGTAATAAAAATTTTAGTAGCGTCCTAGCCGACAGCGGCAGTAAAATATAATAATAAGTTTCGTCGTTATGTATAATAATATTATATAGGTGTAATGGCAAATGATTACAAGTTACGTTCGATTTTATTATGTAGAATCGACATAGAGTTTAATAGGCGTAGCCAATATGTATAATATAACATTATACATAGCATCCAAATTGTGTGTTAAAACTTAAAAGACTGTTGGAGATTATATTCAAATTATATACGATCCACACAGGACGTTATGTAGTGCAATATTATTACCTATGTAGGTATACTTATATTGTATCTCGGGTATGACTAATTTTTAAATTCATATCCATAAATGCATTTGATTTATTTTGGCAAAGATATAGAAATCTTCTATACACATTACACATATTCGGCATTTTTTTATTCAGAAATATTTAATTTGTGTATAAACTATGTACTATGTACTATGTAGATATATTGGCACTCAACGGATATTATATAGTAGATTATACTCACATTACCACGCGTCTGCGCATAATCAATTAACGATGTATTATATTATGTATTTTAATTTATGTTAATATTTCTTTACGCGATGTCTACAATTATTGCCAATCAATCATTTTATTTTCACCGAAAACAATCGATGGTAATAATAATAATTTGGAGCAATAATTTTAACGACCACACTCGAGACGACTTATGCGAATAATAAATACATTTAATTTCACACCTTAATAACCCCTTCTAAAGCCATTCAATAAAAGCAATTTAAATTATAATTATTGTCTGTAGTCTTTCAACGAGAAATAATGTTTGCTACTAATGATGACGCGTCGTCTTTGCCGGAACATTCATTAAAATTTAAATTACTCTTCCTTTATATGGCACCAATACACTGCAGTTACGCTCGGTTTCTAATTAAATACAACATATACAATATACATCGATGACCACAAGCATATTTGACGATGTTATATACCTGAGATCGTATACAGTATATATATATTATGTGTATACAGGTACCAGCGTACATCCACTTGGCAAGCGATTCGATAGGTCGGAGTGTGTACATATATACAGCTCTGTACACATAATATTGTGAATCATCGTGTATTGTCTAAAGGTTATCAAGTAATACTGCTATTCAGGGATCAGCGTAAACGAGATGGTCGAAAATATATTTGAAAACTTTGGACGTACGTCATACGCTGGACGTCTTTTCGGAGGGCTAAAATTTGTTTTATTCTGGTACACGATTTCATTAACGATCTGAACGGTACCTATTAGTGCGTACTTCAAAGGGATTTCGAAAAATAAAAACAGACTCACTCTTATATTCTTGTCCACACTCCACACATATATGTATAAACCACTGTCGTCATAATACATCATCGCTTCGACCAAGTGATCCGAAAAATTACACCGTAATCCTTTTTGGCACCGTTCCGCACGTTTACAATAGATTTCTTTCACGTGTCAATATTGCGCGAGGGTTTTTACAATCTCGAGTTTCGTCAAGCCCGTGAAATATACATATATAAATCATAAGTCATAATAACTCATACGATTATGAATATATATATAGGTACACCAGCACTCCGCCTCGGAGCGTCGCGCGTTTCTAAGACAATGTTTTATCATACATAATATTATATACTCGTACATAATATATTATACATTCATACAGAATAATATGTGTATGCAGGTAATATTATACAGTTATGCATAAAAGGTTTTGGTGCAGTGTGGCGTCTATTCGTATGCATCGTTACGGTATACAGCTATTATGTATAACAGATGTCCCCCGAAGATTTACTGTATGTCTGCGCACAACACAAACTTTATTATACCCTGCAGGGTCTGACTCGAATAAATCGGGGGCGAGCGCCGCACGATCACCCGATCCGGGGGTCTAACGTAGTATATATACCCGCGATCGTTATTTAATCTTTCTATGCCATTCAATATTTTGTTCCACCTCGTTATAATAATAATTGTAATCTCGGCTTTGTACCTGATTAATGCTCTTTCACAAAGTCAATATTATAACTTTATATATTATGTATACCGACGTATATAATATAATATATATCAATAATTATTAAAGTGAAATGTACACGTTGTTGGATTGAAATAATTTGCTCGCGGTAAATGTTGACCTAGCTATATAGCATAGGCGTGCGCAGGGGGGATGCCGGGTATGCCATGGCATCCCCTGCAGAGTTATCTTAACCATAAAGTTTGTAGTTGTAAGTGTTTTGATTATAAATTAGAATCATGAACTAAGATAGTTCATAGTATCTTAGTCCAAGAATTTAAATATTTAGATTAATTTTAGATTCTGAGTGGAACGATGAATGTATTGATTTTACAATGATGTGTGTTTTTATAATTTTTTTTTTTATTTTTGTGTCTGTGTACACGATAAGTAGGTAGTCGAAATAATGCTTCGATTTTCAACTTCAGTATCTTTTTCGATTCGAAAGTGAATATCATTGGTGCATTGAGGAGGTCAAAATTTAAATTTCCTAATAGTTTTCACAAGCACCGGAAAAAACAACATAAAAATTAAGGAAAAACGGAAATTTTTATGGAAAATCTGTTTTCGAGAAATTCGATTTTGGTTTTTCATGCAACTCTTAAACAAATGACCGTAGGTACATGCAATTTTGACTGAATGTTTATATTAGCATTTTCTATACACCATAACATTTTCCAAATATTTTGACTTATTTTGAGCTCTTTACGGACTTTTTCATTTTCCATTTTTTCTAAAAATATCAATACAATTTTATTTGTTGGTTGAAAAAGCTTGAAAATGTAATAGAAGGCTCCTAGTATATTGTTTCAAAGGCAGATGAAAAACATTAAAAATCCTTAGTCACAGTTTTTTTTTATAAGCATTTAAAATTCAAAATTTGACAAAATATGGAAAAATCACGAAAAATAGCAAATTATTTTGAGTTAAGAATTCGTAAAAAATTTTCTTTTTAAATCTAAGATTTGAATATGTAATAAAAGATTACTCATAAGTTTGTCTACCTTTTTCAATAAAAAAATCTCTACCGGACAGTCAAATTAAATTTTTATGAGCGTTTGAAATGTTTACAACATTGGATATTCACTCGATTTCTCATGTAGCGATTTCCTTATTTTGTTGTAATTCATAAACGAATAACTTTAGATACATGAAAATTTCACTGAATGTTTATATTAGCATTTCCTATACACCATACAATTATGAATAAAATATTTTGACTCTTTTTGAGCTGTTTACGGATATTTTAATTTTTTAATTTGTATAGTTTTTTTTTTCTATGAATATCAATAAAATGTTATCTGTTGGGCCAAAAAGTGTAAAAATTTAATACAAGGCTCCTGATATATTGTTACAATATCAGTTGAAAAATATTAAAAATACATTGTCACAATTTTTTTTATAAGCATTTAAAGATCAAATTTTGACAGAATTTTTCAAAATCTCGAAAATTATCAATCATCGTAATTAATAAATTATAAAATGTTCAGTTTTTATAGCTAAGGATTGAAAATTTAAAACAAGATTTCACGTAAGTAGTTAATTCTGTTACCAAAAAATCTAAAAAATACACAAGCACAGTTTATTTTAAGGTAATTTTAAGTTCAAATTTGGGACGAAATTACACATTAAAAAACCTAGCATACCTATTTTAGTTATTTTGTTGTGAGTGTATAATACTATTCGTGGGTACTTGAAACTTCTAAAGTCACTATATTATATATCTATGATAGTATCAGGGTTTGTTATTAATGTATAACGTGTTATAAGTACCTAATGGATATTGTGATATGATTAATTTGGAATTTATTATAGGTCATTTTTTTTTAATACCATAGATATGTATATAATATGTCTTAAACCTAGACTGACATACCGTCTTCGCTCAGAATCGTTTTTCTTATACAATGATATTGTATCATTGAATTCAAATTTAATAGCATTCATTATACAGTGACCCACTTGTAACCTACTGTACTGCAGAGCGACATCCACTTACTCACCT